>CM046866.1:37012883-37600383 GCA_025617745.1 Heliocidaris erythrogramma | reverse complement strand
TAAACATAGGGGGACCAATCACAGAAAGAAAAAACCTCAGATTCATTCGCCTGTCATTCGCTTAACACAGGCGGTATCGGAAGTGTGTGCATGCATAGCGGGCCGAATCACGCATTGACTATCTGTGCACTTGCGCGATAGCGCCCGTTGTGCCTATCCAGTACGTTAGCCTCTTATTTGGGTAGGGTCGGCTACTACTTGGAGACAGAAGCCGGCCTATCACTTTACTGTGCAAAATTTGTCTATGGCGTTGTGCCTGCTGGAACAGTAGGAAAAAAAAATCATTTTTCCTGTGTATTTTTAAAAAATTAATCATAAGGCCTAGGCTCTAATTCATATACTTAATCTGTTCAACATACCATTTTGACTTTATGATCCATTTAATGCTCCTTTTTCATGTAATTCAGGGTCCAAGGTCTTCTCCGTTCGAAAATCCTGCAGTAAATTCATTACGAACTCGTGCACATTGATTTCAAAACGGTTATTTCTTTAACACTAAACAAACATATTTAGTGTTAAAGAAATAACCGTTTTGAAATCAATGTGCATGAGTTCGTAATGAATGAATTTATCGTATTTTTTCCTTCATAATCATTTTGCCTTGTACGAGACTAGAACGGCACAACGCCATAGACAAATTTTGCACAGCAAAGTGATAGGCCGGCTTCTGTCTCCAAGTAGTAGCCGACCCTACCCAAATAAGAGGCTAACGTACTGGAGACAGAAAATTTCGGTCTAACAAATTTCATGATCAGGGGTTAGGGTAAGGCTAAGGGTTAGACCAAAAATTCTGTCTCTCGTTCGTTAGTCTCTTATTTGGATAGGGTCGGCTCTTCACTTAGAGACAGAAACGCTCCGTACACTCGCCTGTGCAAACTCACTGATCGCCGAGGAACTGTAGGCATGTAGTTGTTAAAATGTGAATATTACGATTTTTAAAAATATTTGTGTAAATTAAATAGATTAGGCCTAGGCTCTATACTTAAAGTTAAACGAACATGTTCAACCAATTTTACTATTTTATTCCTTTTAATGCTCCTTTTTCAGGTAATTCAGGGTATTAAGTATTCATTTTTAGCAGTAAAATAAAAATATTCAATGTATTAAAAAGGAAATGCATGGAAATCAATGTGCACGAGCTACGAGTTCGTAATGAATTTAATCCATTTTCCCCTTCATAGTCCTTTTCCCTTGATCGTAGACTAGAACGGATGCGATTCCGATGACGTCATCTTAATTCCTGCGCAGTGGAAACAGTTTGAATGCAGCGTAAGATTTTCAAACCGAGAACAACTTGGACCCTGAATTACCTGAAAAAGGAGCATTAAAAGGAATAAAACAGTCAAATTGGTAAGTTGAACATGTTCGTTTAAGTATAGAGCCTAGGCCTAATCTATTTAATTTACACAAATATTTTTAAAAATCGTAATATTCACATTTTAACAACTACATGCCTACTGTTCCTCGGCGATCAGTGAGTTTGCACAGGCGAGTGTACGGAGCGTTTCTGTCTCTAAGTGAAGAGCCGACCCTATCCAAATAAGAGGCTAACGAACGAGAGACAGAATTTTCGGTCTAGGTAAGGGTAGGCTCGCCAAGCCAAAAATTTCACTTTTTTAATATTACAAATCCAAGGTCAAAAATGGCAATAAATCAAACTTAATTAATGACATAAGCAAATTCACCAATTTCCTGCTTCAAAAAGAGCCTCCAAAATGCAGAAATCCAGCACCAAAGTTGACAGTTCTCCTGATGCCAAATGTTCGCTTGATTACGTTAGCAATTAGTACAATTACCCAACTTCTAACCCAAATATGGTAAATTTGAATTTTCCACGCGCCGACCAAGTTTCAGTCGCTAGGCTTGCACAAGGCGCAAACAATATTTTCAAATCCGAACGAATACGAAATGAATGATTTCAGCCTCAAATGATGTAAAATACCTCTTTTTCACGATAATGTTGCTCAGATATCTGCTAACGATGATGATTTCATCATTCCTAGACTCTTGAACGTATTATTTGATGTTTTTCTTGTCTTTCGCAGTGTATCATTAATCTGCCCACGCACGAAGCTCATCACGCACATGTTACCATACAATGACCGAACACAAGCACACGTTACCATACAATGACCGTAACACAAGCACACTGAAATGATTCATCTCCAGCCTGTACTGTTCGTTCACTGCATTGCGATCGCACACTCTCGATCTCTCTCTAGCTCTCCCGTCACTCTTTCTCTCTTTCTCCCGCCCCACGATCGATCTGCCACCACACCCATGACCAGCACTTGGAGAGCTTCCATTGTACACTCGTGTATCATGCATGCCATGCAAAGACATGTTTTGCTTTTTCCCCCTCACTGTTTACCATAGTTTGTTTGTGTGTTTGCTTTTATTTGTATACTTTTATAGACCGTACCACACTGCACGAGCTACATTGTAGTGAAATGATTCATCTCCTGCCTGGTGAGCGTTTCATCAAGTGTTTTGTCAGTGATATTTACTGACAAATTTGCTCTCAGCCAATCAGATTCAAGGATTTCAGTAGCTTATAACAGTTGTCTATAAAAATCACTGACCGTACGCTCCGCTGTTTATTCACATACATGAAATTGCGATCGCGCACTCTCGATCTCTCTCTCTCTAGCTCTCACGTATACCGTACGCCACTCTTTCTCTCTAGCTCTCTCTCCGGCTTCCCACGATCTGCCACCAAGACACTCGCAGAACAGAGCTTCCATTGTACACTTGTGTATGACACGTTTTGCTTTTTTCCCCTCACTGTTTACCATAGTTATAGACTGTTATCCAGTCACCTTTACTAAAATATCCTTCTGAAACACTTTGCACACTCATACGGTAGTGTGTGCACCTTGACGTTGTGTGTAGTAAAATGAAAAACGAGGACTGTTTTCGAGACTAGCTACGCGACGTAAAGTAAAGCGCGCGATCTCAGAGCAAATATGACGTCATCTTCCACAGTTTTCCCTCTATTTTTAAGATGGCTACAGCTATGGACCTCTAACCGGATTAAAATGAACTTAAAAATCATGTTCTATCCACACATGCTTGTCAAAGTCGTAAAAGTTAGAGACTATATATTTTTAGGGTCAACCAGTTGCCAATTAGAAGGATTTTTAGTGATCACCCCCAAGCGCCCTGTCTAAAACCTGCTTCATTCCACGTATTAACTCTATGGTGCAATCTTTGTTTTGTTATGTTTTCGAACATTTGTGCTTCTGCTGCGGAAGATTTTGGTCCGAGTATCCGCCATTTATCGATATATTGTAGACACAAACGTAAGTACGCTAAAAGATCGTAATTGCAGCTATGTCTTTTATTGAAAATACATAGTTATTTCATGGACCTCTTACAATAAGTATTTTTAAACTACAAATTTCTTAGTCCCACATGCAACAATTCTGACAACGTACGCGGACGTGCGCGTTTAGGTAGGCGTCAGGGTATCGCACGGACGGTCTGTCGACCCTAAGGGTTAGGGTTAGGTAAAATAGAGCATTCTTACCACTGAAATGTTTCAAGAGACGGTAAAATGAACTCCAATAAATAGTAAGTTGCTCTGTAGAGTCGGTTGCTTCTCACTGATCGGTGCGTGGGGCCCGATCACGGGGAACACCGTTATTCTCACTGCAAGGAAAATCATGTTATATAGAACTGAAAAGCTTAAAATTCCTTGTTTCATGTCATGAATGTATCATATCAACATACTTGATGCAGAAAATGTCTTTTGTAGCCATGCTGTGAAACTCTTTTCATGAAATTTGTTAGAAGAAAAAAAGTAGGTCGAGTTGTCCGAAAACGCAGCCCACCCTGGACAACTCGACCTGGTCGAGTTGTCGAGTTGTCTTAGGTCGAGCTGTCCGGTGGTCGGGTTGTCCCGGATTCGGCATGATTGCCTTGATGGGGGTAGACAGAAATAACCATCTGTTATGGGGAAATCTTATATTTCTGACATTTCTCAGCCTTTCCCATAGACAGACGGTACACCCGTATATAATAATAATAATAATATTGGATATTTATATAGCGCTCATATCCACCATGTATGGTGCTCAAGGTGCTCCAATATTACCCCGGCTCTAGCTAGGCTACCGATTTCGGTGCTCACAGCATTCAAGGAATTAATTCCTGCCGGTACCCATTTAACACCTGGGTGGAGAGTGGCAAATGTAGATTAATGTCTTGCCAAAGAACAGTAATCACCAACAAAGGTGTCCGAACAGCTGACCTAAGCTTAAGTCGGAATAGTTTTTCACTAGGCCTAGTTTAGAAAAAGATCTAGATAGTAGATGTTTTTAATGAACTTAGAAAGGTCTAGACCATATCGATAAATGATGGGCGGTGAAAACAGAGGTGCACTCAGTGCATACACCATGCACCGGTGACCGGTCCGCTGGCATCGCGGGCATATGTATGGGCTCTCGCTCGCTGCTCGACATTAACGATAGCCCGCTAGCCAATGGCTAGTAAAAATCACAGCGGACGAGCCAAAAGCTCAAGTTTCTAGTCCGTATGGCTAGCCAAAATATCACTCTAGTGTCGCACGAAGCGATGCTCATTGTCGACACATCCGACAATGATTCAAATTCAAAGAATTAATAATCTTACTTTGTCTTTGGAGAGCTGAATGGAACACGTTTGTTCGATGCAAAAAAACAACAATACAAAATAAACTTTTCGTCGCTCATGACTCGACTTCATTCAGCTTCAGATCATTTCCAAGAAGTAATTGCCAATTTGATGAGAGTGTGATATTAGTTATTGCGAATTAAGTAGGAACACTCGTACTCATGCCCGTATTTATCATGTTCAATTATACAATTGTCAAATTGACAATGCAGAGAGAGTGCAAGAATATTATCGTAAACTTCAGTTCGTAACGACAAAACGATTTTTCCATAGAGAAAGCACAGGTAAAGCACGACGTCCTCCGCGAGCGAATTAGCGAAAGTTAGCCAACAGTTTGAAGTCGCCGTCACGTTCTTTGCTAGTATGCTGCATGTTACGGAGTCATGGTGGCTACGGTAGTCAAAAATCTGGCGGACTACAAATCGATGCACCGGTTTTGCCAAAACGAAATCGGGATTCGATGTCTTCGATCGAACACGGCTAACCAATCGATTCGACTCAGGCTTATTTAAAAGTATAAAAAATAAAGTAGATATAAAGGTAATAATTAAAAATAGAATTAGGATTTACCAAGCAGCCGGCTAACGTCATGACCGTCGGTACGCTACGATACCATGTTCGCTACGTACGTTCCGGTTACGTACTATACTGCACTGTTAACACGTACGCCACTGAATGCAATGCTACACACAAACACACAGATAAATAATAAAATGGCGATCTTTCCCGAGAACCGCTTCCAGTTCCTGGGTCAGTTCTATTACCTGCACATACGTCTACAACGTGCGTATGCTCACGTCTATCAAAGAGGTCAATGGGCGGAGACTATTCAATGATATGACCGTCCACACACTACGCGATATGTGAGCATTCAGTCTCTATGTTCGGAGGTCTAGTGGAACCAGACAGAGTCTCGGTGGAACAACCGACGATACAGAGAGACTGAAGCTTTTGGTCTAGATGGGGGGTTGCATTTCCGGACACTTAACAAAACCATGAAAAATTAGCCTGTCAATTTTGCCGTCAGATTTTACGAAAAACATGCATCAAGTATCACTAAAACCAGTGAATATTTGCAATTCACATGATTTTCGACCTATCCTGTGAAAGATTTGTGACAATTTGCGTGAAAAGTTCTTCGATTTACTGTTTAAAAATGATCTGTCCGAATTAACAACCTGTCCGGAATTACAACGTCTGGGTATACACACCACTAATACATAGTGGTCACTCATATTGACCACTACGCGGGGTGAATGCAAAAATACTAGTTATTTTCACATGTTAGGAAATATATGATAAATATTTTAAATAGCCTACTTCCTTTCAAATTAAGCTCTTAAAAATCTCACTCCTACCTCAAATGGCCATAATGAAGAACTTCTGATATTTTCAGCAAAAGCCAAAGTCTAAATCATGTCCAAAACCGAAGAAATCCCCACCGATATTTTTCACGATCACATGTTGTTTTCATTCCGCTGATGTCTTAGACTAAAATCGGCCAATAAAATTTTGTCCACAAAGACACTCGGTATCGTGTGCGCACATCGATCTCTTCGATCGCGCTCACAGAAAATCAGGACTTTTCCGTGTACATGATAGGGACTGAATTTTTAACGACAAAATTCTTTGGGGAGATGTCAGCGCTTGCGGCGATCAGAAAATGTACACAATGACTCCCGATACCACGTTTCGCCAGAAATGACAGTAAATTACGGATTTAATTTTTGGAATTATCTTTTCCAACATTGACGAGTTGAATTTATTTTCATGGATATGTTTGTGTTGGTTTTTTAGCTCACCTGAGCCGAGCTATTGCGATGGAAATTTGTCCGGCGTCCGTCGTGCGTTGTCCGTTAACTTTTTACATTTTCATCTTCTTCTCCAAAACCCATGATCGGAATTCAACCAAACTTGGTAGGAATCATCCTTAGGGGTAGGGGACCCAAAGTTGCTAAAATGGTACATGTGGCCCCCAGGGGGCCCATGGGGAGGGCCCCCAATTGTAAAAGCTATGTAAATTTCAAACATCTTCTTCTCCAGAACCAGGAATAGCTCAGACTTGGTATTGTGTATGGAGATACCTCTATAGACGAAAAATGAAACTTGTTCATGAATTTTTTCTGGGTGGCCCTATAGGGGGTCTGTGGGGGTAACATACTGGAGGGGGGTGTTTTGATAGCTGTTGGCCTAGCGTTGGTTACTACAAATCCAACTAAACTAGCACAAACTAGACACGGACGACATCATGTTCATGTGTCTAAACCAAAAACTGACGAGTCTCAAAACTCTTTATTACGTCATAATTATTCGTGCGCGCTTACAGTGTAGCCGCTCCAGATTACGTAGATAATGAATATTCATACATATTCTTACATCCTCCTTTTTTTGTAAAAGATGTGGAGTGACATAATCATTGAAAGGATATACCCATATTACTTTCACGAATACACAAAACAAGTAATTGTGGTTATTGAAATTACTGTCTTAGTGCCATCTTTAACTTTAACAAACCAAATCATTGAGCATGGAATATATAGTCGAGTGTTAAACTAGAACACGACTTTGGTATACAAATAAGATTAAATACATGTAGCTCAAAATAAAATATTTGCTATTTTGTTCTTTATACTCTATTAACTGTTGAAATATGTAGCCAATTGTGACCAGTTTTGTAATTAAAGTATTAAACAAGCAAATTAATTGTTTTTTTCTTCTTTCTTTTGTCTTGTTTTCCTAATTGAACACTAGAGTACTTATTTACAGCTGTATAGATAATATACATAGGTATGACACTATTCAAACTAACAAACTCAATCAAACTATCTTGGGAGTGAGATTTTAGTGAAATGAAACATTGTCAGGGTATTTCTGACTTAAACTCTTGATCACACTAAAACTGGTTTAGCTATACATCTTTGTAAACCAAATAATTTCAACACATATACATGTATAACTTGCTCAAGTTGTCAACATAATCACTGAATTATCTTCTTTTCAAACACTTTACTTTTCAACATAGTCACCAAATCTTTGGGGTGGTTTGCTTACTCTACCAGATCTGGTCTTTAGGAAAAACCGACTGTCATTCTTGTCTTCCTGATCTGTTCGAGTATTTTGTGCTCTTTGAGCTTTGTTTTGTTTAGCGTTGTTTTCTTGCATGTGATTTTGAGAGTGTTTAGTCATGACAGTGTTTGGTGGGTGGTGCACCTCTTTCCTTTCAGTCCCATAAGCACGTGGTTGTGGCTTCTCAGGGATTGTTTTCTGTGCTACTGGTTGGTCTTTTTCAGTGTTTGGTGGGAGTTCTTCAGTTCTCTTGAGGTCAATCCTGTTCCTTCTGAGAAGTAATCCTGAGTCGGTCTCGACCTCGTAGGATCTCTCATCCAGTCGTCTCTGTACCACTGCCCTTTGCCATACTGAGCTTCCTAATTTGTACGGCTTGAGACGTACAACGTCTCCTTCTTCTAGCGTCGGCAGATCTTTGGCATGTTGGTTGTAGTTTTCAGACTGCTTGCGTTGTAGGGTTTTCAGCCTTTTTCTGTCTCCACTGAGAATCTCTGCACCTCGTGGTTTCAGGAGACTGGATGTAGTGGGCAGAAGTGTTCTCGTTCTCCTTCCATGCAGCCTCTGCGCTGGGCTACTGTCAACACCTTGGTTTGGAGTGTTTCGGAGTTCTAACATTGCTAGGTAGGCGTCACCTTTAGACTGCGATGTTTTCTTGAGCAGTCTCTTTGCAGCCTTGACTGCAGCTTCCACTTTCCCATTAGCCTGGCTGTGTCTTGGGGAGATTGTGACGTGATCAAACTGCCATCTCTTAGAGAACTTTGCGAAATCTTCGGACGAGTACTGTGGTCCATTATCGCTAATTACAGTGCTCGGGATGCCATATCGAGCGAAGTGGCTCTTCAATTTCCCGATTATTGTACGACTGCTTAGGTCATACAGCCTGTCAATTTCCCAGAAGTTGGAAAGGTAGTCGACAGTGACAAGGTAGTGCTTCTTGTTAAGTTCGAACAGGTCGGTACCCACTTTCTCCCATGGTCGGTCTGGGATGTCGTGTGGCATGAGGGTTTCCTTCTGGTTCTGCTGCTCATGCATTCTACAGGCTTCACATGTCTGGATAAACTGCTTGACATCCGCATTCATCCCTGGCCAATAGATGAGTTCTCTGGCCCTTCTAAGAGTCCCTTCAATTCCAAGGTGGGAAGTGTGAAGAGTTTCCTTCATTTCCTTGCGGAGAGTTATTGGGATGACTACTCTTTCTCCCCTGAATACTAGTCCATCTTGCACGCTTAGCTCATCTCGGATATTGAAATATGGCTTAGCCGCTTCGGGTACTTCTGCTTTGCATTCCGGCCAACCGTTATGGATTACCTTCTTGACGGTCTGTAGAACCTCATCATTGTTAGTATGGGATTGCAGTTGTTTAACCCTCTCCTCTCCCATGCTCAGGGTTTCAACAACGTTCACATAACCAAATTCAGTGGCTCCTACAGTTGTGGATAGGTAAGCTCTTGACAGCATGTCAGCCAGATGCATGTCCTGTCCCTTCACCCAGGTGATGTCGATATCATAGTGTAACATCCTCATCAACATCCCTTGCAGGCGTCTCGGTGCCTTGTGGAGGGGTTTCTTGACAATGGCCTGTAGAGGTTTGTGGTCACTCTCAACTATGACCCTTTGTCCAAAGGTGTATTGGTGGAATCGTTCGAGGGCGAAACATATGGCAAGTGCCTCCTTTTCTATTTGGGCGTACCTCTGTTCGGTTTCTGTTAGAGCCCTGCTGACATAGGAGAGTGGTTGTCCCTTCTGTAGTAGTACTGCTCCAAGCCCTGACTTGCTTGCATCACACTGGATGGTCAGTGGTTGGTCTGGTGAGTAATACGCTAGGACGGGTGCCCTGGTCAAAGATTCCTTCACCCTAGTCATTGCCCTTTCGTGCTCTGGTGTCCATTCCCAATTGACATCTTTATGGGTAAGTCGTCTCAACGGCTCAAACATATCAGACAGCATAGGTAGAAACCTAGCGAGGTAGTTGACGCTGCCTTGTAGGCGTTGCACCTCCGTGGGGTTGGAGGGATTGGGCATCTCTAGAATGGCTTTGACCTTTTCAGGGTCTAGTTTCAGTCCCTTGTCTGTCACTATGTGTCCCAGAAATGGAATGCTTGTGGCCCTCAGCACAGACTTCTTCTGGTTAAACTTGATGCCTTTATCTCTGCATCTCTGGAACAGAGCTTTTAGCTTACGATCATGGTCTTTCTCTGCTTGCTCTCTGGTGTCTCCTACGCCGAACAGGATAATGTCATCAGCGACACACTCAATTCCATCAAGGCCATCCAAAGCCTGTTGTAGCTTCTTTTGGAATATTTCCGCTGACACATTGAGACCAAATGGTAGCCTTTTCCACCTATATCTCCCGAACGGGGTGTTCATTGTCGTAAGGTAGCTACTCTCATCATCCAGCTCGCAGTGGAGGTAACCTGATCTCAAATCAAACTTGGAAAAGACCTTGGCCTTTGACAGCTCCGGGAGAATATCTTCCATGACTGGCAATCTGTGGATCTCCCTTTGCAAGGCTTTGTTGAGAGGTCTTGGGTCAATGCAAAACCTCAATTCTTTCTTGTCTTTCTTCTCAGTAACGACAAGTCTGCTACACCATGGGGTTGGTTCCTCAACCTTTATCAAGATGCCTTGGTCAACCAGTTTAGCAAGTCCATCCTTGACTCTCTGCTTCATTGCAACTGGTACTGGTTTGGCATTACACTGTGTCGGGGTTACTTCATCCCTGGTCACCAGCTTGACCCTGCCAGGTAGTTTTCCAGGAGTTTCCTCATCAAAGATGTCACTGAAACTCTCTAAGATGTCTTCAGGACCAACAACACAGACCTGGTTGAAGTTCTCATAATGTACAGTTATGAATTTCATCTGCTGTGCAGCTCGGCCGCTCAAGAGTGGTACCAAGTCCTCCTTGACAACGATGAAGTTTACTTTGTACTTCTTGTTGTTCTTCGTGTTGCGTACCAGGACCTTAGCCCGACCTTCTGCTTGAAGACGAGAATGGTTGTACATCTTCAGCATGATGTTCTCTTTGGATATGTTTTCTGCGCTTGGGACAAGGCTCTTCGGAATAACGTTCACACTAGCACCTGAGTCAATCTGGAAGTTGACTGGCCTGTCCTCGATCAACATCTCTGCGAACAGTCCTTTAGATGGTTTGGTACCTGTAGCGTACACTTCTATCTCTATGTAGTTAACAGACTCTGTTTCGGACTCTGACTGGTTCTGTGCTGGATCCTCAGACTCTACATAATGGATCTCCTTCTTTTGCTTTGAACCTTTCTTGCAGCATACGGCAAAGTGGTTTTCTTTCCCACATTTCTTACACACCTTCCCATAGGCGGGGCACTCTTCCTTTTTACGTCTATGGGTCTTTCCGCAAAACTTGCACTTTATGGGCTTCTCTCCATCTGGATTTCGCCTTGGATTCTTCGTCCACTGCTTTCTTTCATGTGACTTTTCTACCCTGTGGATAGAAGGATCATCTCCAATTACCTGCATTTGGGAGGCAGTGACTTCAGACGAACGGCAAATGTCTATAGCTGTCTCCAACTTCAAGTCTTTCCTTTGGAGGAGGATTTTCCTTGTTGCAGTTTCAGCAATTCCCAACACGATGCGATCCCTGATGAGGCTTTCCCTCAGGCAGTCACAGAAGTTACAGGTTTTGGCGAGCTGTTTCAACTCTGTCACATAGGCCTCGATGCTTTCACCTGGTTTCTGGTCCCGCTTGTTGAATATGAATCTCTCATATATCACATTGGTTTCTCCGATGATGACAGAATTCATCTTCTGGATAATGACATCTACTTTCTTGTCATCTCCATCTCTCTCAAAAGTAATTGCATTGAAGATCTTCAGACCTTCAGGACCTACTGTATGGAGAAATACAGCTCTCTGATATTCACTGTCCTTTTGCTTTAACTTTGTGATAACCTCATAATTTTCATACATTTGTTTAAACATCTTCCACTCCTCCACCCTATCTTCTTTAAGCCTTAGGGGTGGTGGTGGTGCTACATGAAAGGGAAGTTGAGCTTCAGCCATGTTTGTATTATGTGTATAATCGAATCTGTTACATGTAATGTCTCAACCATTTACTCACTTGTATGTGCTAGAATAACCGTAATGTTAAACTGAGCCAGGTTCTACTCTAGACGAAGAGTACCATGCATGCAAAGTTACTGCAACAGATATCATGCACTGTACTTAAAATCAGCACATCAACAGAAAGAATACATAATTATGGCAAACAGTTAGGTACACACAATGTCCATACAACTCTTGAACTAGGACTATGGAGTCTTGTACCAATAGGTCACATAACGGAGGTCTACTAAAATAATGACAAGAACCTCCCTGCCTAGACCATCTAGAATACTAATGTGTCATGAATAAAATACCATCACATGTCACAAATGAAATGCTTGAGATTCTTCTACTAGCAATAACTGAATACACATGAGACCTCCTCATGAACCTTAAAGTTTAAATTTATCTCACTTCTACATGACTAACTTCTACTAGGAGACAATGGTCAAACTAGATCTAGGTCTCATAAGTCTGTAAGTGTCAAACAGGTACTATGGAATTCCAAATAGGTTGAATATATCGTCAAGTATATCTCTAAATGAAACCTATAGTTCAAAACAACAAAGTTATTGCATATAGACTACAATAATCGAAACAATTCCACACTTGACCCTTAAGTTACAGCCAGCTCAGTCTCAGGATAGCTGATTGTTAAAGATTACCGTCCAGTCCAGTACAATTAACTGTTCACTCTCAGAGAAGTAGACTGCAGCTAGTCTCCTGAATATCAGTTCCAAAGTAGATATGGACCTAGGCCTATATCCCTAAAGGCAGCTCGAATTCTAGACCTTGATCAATCATCAGACATCAAGTCCCTTCCTTGTGAAGATAAACACATCTGGATACGCCTCGCAGTGTACTGTAGTCTAAATCTGCTACTATACTGGAGACCAAAGTCAAATCGTCTGCACATCAAGAAACTCACTGTGGAGGTTACATGCACCGTAGGAGTTCCAGCTAACACAGTTTCATACTTAGTCCAGATTAAGCATGTAGGTCTAACTTGTTACATGTAGGTCAATAAGTCTGCTCCCATCGCGTGAAGTTACTTCTCTGCTTCACTGCTGGGCTGTGCCTGTAGTCGCAGCTCAAAAACTCAAGTTGGTCAAACACAAAGTACAAAGCTGTAACTTGAGCTGTTTCCGCGTCACATACACCATGTCCATGTCCATACGAACACACACGCGTATACTGTGGTCCCTATCTAGACTAGAGTCTAGACTAGCCTGTGATCCAATAACGATAAACTCCAATCATGAGTTCAATACACACATCATCACACGACGCCGAAGTGGTTCCTAGCCCACACGCGACAAAGAAAAGTTACTTTTCCGCGCACCAGAATACGGATTCACTCATCAGAGGTCACACACATGTAGCAGTCCAACAGTGTACAGAGTACGTGTACACGACGACGCACTATACATACCGCACCGCATTGCGTTGAAGTCGCCAAACTTCTCGATCAGCAGTTCTGTCTCTGAAAACATGTCCAAGACCAGCTATCACGACAGTGATCAGACTCGAGTTCATTGCAACGGCAAACAACATTTCTGCACCGCTGCCACCATGTTTTGATAGCTGTTGGCCTAGCGTTGGTTACTACAAATCCAACTAAACTAGCACAAACTAGACACGGACGACATCATGTTCATGTGTCTAAACCAAAAACTGACGAGTCTCAAAACTCTTTATTACGTCATAATTATTCGTGCGCGCTTACAGTGTAGCCGCTCCAGATTACGTAGATAATGAATATTCATACATATTCTTACAGGGGGTGGGGCAAGTTGTCCGCCATCCATAAACTTTTTACATTTTCAGCTTCTTCTCCAAAACCCATGATTGGAATTTAACCGAACTTGGTAGGAAGCTCAGACTTGGTATTGTGTATAGAAATACCTCTATAGATGAAGAATGAAAGTTGTGCATGTGCTAGAGAGAACATGCACCAGATGTGAATTGATCCACCTCAGGTGAGCGTCGTGCCCCCTGGGGCTCTTGTGTAAATTGAGTGTCAATTTTGAATGAATGTTGGTGACTTTTTGTCCAGTGGTGTTTGAAAAAGATGAGGTGAATGACTGCCTAGATTCAACACACAAAGTATAGTAATGCCGCTATGAGTGGTTAAGTAAGACATGTCCTATTTTTTGACTCTTCATTATTTTAGATCTAACTCAGACTTATTTTCCCTACTTAACTCAAATCATGAAGGTCAATATTATTACTTTATTTCAAAACAAAAGAATAAGAATTGCCATGCCCATGGCAATATTTATTTCATTTTCGCTGTCTAAGGAGGCAGCTGATGAGTTTTCGGCTACATGTCCCACTTCAATGGGGAGCGCACGCGTTGTGCATTCGCCAGCTGATCAAAAGTCCCAGCATCCCCGGCCAAAAACTGCCCCCGTGGTATTAGAAACTGAAATCTCAAGACTAACAGAGATAACGTGTGTGCGTCTCATGCACTGACTCTTCGACTTCAACATGTGATTGGACACTTTTGAGCTTGTGACAAACAAAAAATCCTGATCTAAATCTGAAAATTTCTTGAAATACAACCTGACAGCTCAGTAAGATATGCAAATATTCAAATTAGGAAAACTAGACCGCCGATTACATTGCTAAAATGTGATGTAAAGGAGGCGAGTTGGCTCAGTCAGTAAAACATCTGCCTGTTGATTCTACCCCGGGGGGATGACTGAATCTTGCATTTGTGTTGATGTGCCCTTCCCCTGTTTCACAGACGCAGGCTATGTTACAGTGGAATTGGAGAGTTCCCACCTTTGCCGTTAAGAACCCACTGCACTATTCATAAAATTAAGATTGGGGGAAACCCTGGTGTACAGTAGAGGCACATGGACGATATTGGAGACTGTTTCCTATTTGAGATACTTAGCTTACAAAAGGACTTGAGAAACAACACCACAAAAATTTGTTTGGTGTGTAGATCATAACAAAAAAATGTTTAAGAAATCAGAAGTAGACGGTCAAAAGGAGTAAGTTTTCATGAGGAAACTACTTATCAGGTTTTCATTTTGAGACGAGGTAATCCTTTGCAGCAAATGTAAACAGAGAAAATTGGCATCCCAAATAGGCTCTGACAATAGAGACAGTCTCCCAAATAGGAAACATTCTCCAATATCGGCCATGCGCCTCTACTGGTGTAATGGTACACCTGCACATCCCAATGAGTTATATCAGGAGGAGACACCAGAGGATTACAGTGATTCAATTCTCTTTTCCCCTCTCGGGCACAGGTAATGCCAAATCAATAATAATAACTATATTTATGGATACTTTTTCTTTGCTACTGCGGTTTCCCTGTGACTTTGGTTTTTATTGTGTGTGTGTGATAAGTAAAGCTTTCATGCCATGCATTTTAAAGTGATTTTATCATGCATATGACAGACTGGCCAAATCTCACCCTGGCTGAAAAATACCCATCTGTACTATACTGATATTCACAGTTCATTATTTTACTAAATTTTCTTGACGGTCACTGAACATAGATATTATTAACTGCAGTAGCATTGAAAAGCACTGCACAGTATTTGTTCGTCATGGGAAAAGGCAAAAATTGGCAAAGGAAAGTCATGGCATTTGGTTCTCAAATTCTGTGTGAACCCTGTAACCATAAATTCAGGGAATTTAAGATAAACTTGTGTCAAAAAGTACTTTAGATAAAAGTTTATTTGCCCCATTCCTTACAGATCAGCATCATGGACATGTCGAAGCAAGGGTCGAGCAGGCACACCCTGCCACCTGTCAGTGTGAGGCAGCAGTCCATAGGACACCATTTTGGCCCTCACCTATCATCGCCACAACCCAAGACTCCTGTGCCCCAGAGTCCTGCTGTAGCACCAGGCAAGGGCAATGGGCAACAGCAGAGCCCATTCCAGCAGTTTCCTATACAGCAGGGGCAGCAGCAACCAACTGGGCCTCAGCATCATCCTCAACATCAAGAGCAACAGCAGCAGTCCAACATCTCTGGTAAGCTTTACTTTTCTACCGTTGCTACTTTTTCATGTCATGGAGAAAGTTCCCAATCTTGAAGTGTTTTTTTTTTTTAATTTTCATGTACAGGGAGTGGCAAAAAGAATTATTTACCCCATTTCTTTTCTTTCTACATCAATCTCTTTTCAAACTTCATGTTGTTGCTAAATAAGATTTTTCTCATAACAGCAGACAAGCCTATTAAATAGAAAATCAATGAATTTTATGGATCCTTTAGTACTTTTAAATGGAATTTATATTATTTATGTTCTGTATTTGTTTGGTGTCGTGGTTTATTTTACCTGACTGCTAAGAAAGCAAGACTATGAATGTTGTAGTGAGGAATAATGCCCTAACAAAGGGCTCCAGTGTATTGACTTGGTTTCAAACCCGGACATCCCGGTTATGAAACCACTGCTCTACCACTGAGCCATCCCGCCTCCAATTTTACATTACCTGAAGAATGTTTTCTGATATGAATTTATTCTTCTTTCTAATCAATTTTTAATGCAGGTGCCACATCCCCACCCTCTCAGATGCCTCAGAGCCCTGACCCTTCCCATGATCTCCCCATGGAGCTACTTCAGAAGGGATGGAGAAGGTTCTGGAGTAAGCGTGAACAGCGTTGGTACTTCTTCAATAAGTTCACTAACCAATCCATGTGGGAGATGCCTCCCATTGGGAGCCCAGCTGGACCCAGTCGGGTGAGTTACTTCAGTATTGAGATATTTAGACACTCTTTTTTGGATAGCAGTGAGACTTTTCCTTCTTGAGTGCATGTATTTGAATGTAATTTGTGAATGTATTGAATCTTTCACTTTAACATCTTGTATAGAGCTATCAATTTAACTTATTTAGAATATGAGACTACATCTCTTTATGGAAATTAATGTGAAGCTCTATCTCCATATACATACATGTATGTATTCCATATTTACAAAGTTGTCATTCCCCAATATTATAATATCAGTATTATGACATGGGCCTGGATAAAAGTCGGTAAAGTTCAGACAGCAAAGTTCAGACAGCATTCCATTATCCATTTCATTTACCCATACCTTCTTTTTCTTTCTCACACTCAACTAAAACACAGAATATATTACCTGTGCTAAGATATGTATTCACTTTTCACCACAGAGAATTACAATGCAATACACATGTGTTTTATGTACACAGCATGATCCCCTAGGTATCCAGATCACAGAAGGCAAGGCTCAACATCCTACACCTTTACCTGCTGGCTCCCCAGGACTTGCCCCTGTCCGTAGGAAGTCCTCTGTGGATGGTCACCCTCTCAGTCCAACAATGAGAAAGGATATGCTAAAAGGGTGAGTGAACAGTTGATTTTAGCTGTCTATTAGATACAGAACCGAAGGAATGGTTCTTGCTGGCAGGCACCTAAAAAGCTTGTAACACTGAAAACAACAACATAAAATATTTGCTCTAAGTCTCATGAAGATTCTAATTTGTCAGAAGGAGTAAGATGATAATTCAGGACATTGTGTATATCTGTTGTAAGTTTGCAGGTACAGTGATGAAGTGAAAGTCAAGGGTTTGTCCACTTTGTGTCACTTTCAACTTGACAGTGCGCTCAACATTTTTAAATGCCTCTCATAATCACACTTAGAAATAGGTTATAGCTACACCATGACCAAGCATAGTAACATCATTCAAATGTGCTTTACGAGTACCCTCTTTAAACCCAAAGGGTTGTCTGGGGCATGGATAAGGTACAGGAGCAGCCTCTGTATGAATGGCCATGCCCATATCAGGCCTCAAATATTCACAAGTTTGAATAAACCTCTTGTACAGTATTTGTAGCAAAAAGGAAATTGGAAAGAAATTAAATATGTTGTTCTCCTTGTATCAAAAGATGTTTGTAAGTGATCATTCAGTATTCCAACAATATGATTCCTGTTATATGTTAAGTATGTCTTGAATATTTGGTATTTCTTTTGTTTGCAGCTTGTTTTGGGACTTCACTCTGGAATCCAATGCTTCAATGCAGGAAAGGTTCCCATGTACAATGCCTCCACCACACAATGACATAGAGCTGATGAGGAGTGCATTAGTCAGTAAGCTGAGACAACAATACCAGGAACTCTGCATGGCAAGAGAAGGTAAGCACTGCAATTATTCATTGAAATTTTGTTATTTCTCTAGGTCTTAGTATTTTATTATACCATAGTCATGCTTTTTTATACTGTAGACAAAATGACATCCTCAGATTGAACAGTTCTGTAGTACTGCTCCCAGTTATGGTGATATAATCTCTTTGGGGATGAGTGATCATCATTAGAAATTTTGATTGAATTGTGATATATCCAGGGTTTCTTTCTTTGAAAATTCATGATTTTTCTTTAATTGTGAAATTTGATTGAATAGCATCTTTATTGATTGTAAAATTGTTCAGCCCTGTGTATGACGAAGGTGTAGATGAATTTTTTATATCATTTTATTTATTTTCATACTTCTCTCCGGTGTCCGTGCCCATAATGAGATGTTCATTGACATCTTAATGTAACAGTTATCTGTTCATTCTCTTACTCAGCTTGTTGAAATTTTGTTACTGTTTTCAGGCATTAATACCTTTTATAAGTCATTCAACTCCTGATTACTGTGTCATTTTCCTGTCCTTTATCATTTTTCATTTGTCAAATGCTTGTTTCTTTTTCCAGGTATCAATGCGCCTAGTGAATCATTCAATCGCTGGTTACTGGAGAGGATGGTTGTAGATAAGGGCAAGGATCCTATGCTACCCAGCCAATGCCCAGACCCTGTATCGCCTTCTATGATGAGAGAAATCATGAGTGACATTCCTATCAAGTATGTATATCCATAAGGCTTCTAAATTTCAGTTATTAACTGCAGGCAAGTGTGTTCACAGAGATAATTCTGTATGTACATGTCGTTAGAAAAGTGTTTCAAGTTTAATTTTCAGTTGCTAGAGGTGTAAATGTCAACGATTAAAATAATAGTAATAGCATTACGTTTTTTTATCAGATTGCATGATGAAGGAGTCACATTGATATGGATTAGAGATTACAGGTCTACAAATGAGTAGAGGCCATGTTAATAACTTTCTATTTTTCTTCTCATTTAATATAGGAATCTCACTCTCATTGTTAATAAAAATTGTGGTTCTGTATTGCTATATCAACACAAAGTAAATCATTTGTTACTGCAAAACTGCCAGCCGTTTTGTTCTCGTAAATGGTTTACCCAAACTGAAGTTCAGTCAACTTAATCAGGTGCTTCAAAATAACAAGTTTATTTGTTTATATCGTATAACAGATTGTACAGGCCGAACCTTCACTCTCATGCCAGGAAACTTCTTGTGAAGTATGCTGAGGCAGCAAAGAAAATGATACAGTCAAGGTAAGTTGCATACATTCATACATCTCACATATCCTATAGTGTGCATCTCATGCTGTTACCAGAGAATATTGAAGGTGTTTATCGGTTGCAAAGTGATTTGGACCTCTAACAAGAGCTTATAGAAATATTCTCTGTTTATTTATCCATTTATAATGTAAATCAGTGTTAAGAGAAATGCTTACATAGTATTCATCTTATAAAGGTATGGTATTGCATATATAACAAAATGCAACATAGAGGTATGTCTTATGATGCACCCTATCAACATAGAGTGAAGATTTTAAAAGGAAGTATTCATGCACCTTTTCAGGAATCAACCTCACATAGTAGAATTTAGGAGATATTTCTCATTTATTATGTTGTGATCTATAGATCAGTACACATGAAAGGGTCAATGTTTCAAGTGTGAATGAAACAATTGATTGGCCTGTGTCACATTTGACTGATAACAATAATGAGATTTTTCATTAAAGGTAACCTTACAGCTGCCCTACTATTAAAGTGATTTGGTAACTTTCTAGAGGCTTGATAAAATCTGAGCTGCCTGGCCTTACATGTATCAGTGTATGGAATGTGGTGTAAAAATGAAACCCAGGGGGAAAAAAGCACTTCAAAATCATCATATCCTTCACAAAAGTAAACATATGCAAGTGACCGGAAATGCCATACTCATTTTCCCCCATAGACTCGGTGTTAGACTAAAGACTAAAGCGTATGGCCATACGCTTTCGTAAATGGGAGTATTCAGTCATAGATATCTTAATAATAGCATTATATATTTGAAAACCTTTCTATGCCTGTCTATTTATTTATCCTTCTGAACATCATTATACAAGACAGATATCAAAATTCAACAATTTATTAAATCAAGCCTGCACAAAGTTACCGAATCCCTTTAACAGGCACGAGCATACTCACACATACTCACCATATAGTAGGGTGTACCAAGATTTAATTGAAAATCTTGTTATTGTTAACGTGGTTCCAAATGTGACCCACGTTTAAGGTAATCTTGAGTTCTGGTGATGACAGAAGATCAATTTCTCACAGAATCAAATGAAAGTTACTTTGAATGTTGATCAAGGCTGCAAACAAAATTTATCTACCAAATCATTTTGGGTAAAAATATGTAATAAACACAACACAAAAAGTAAGTTCCCCTTAAAGCAAAATGGCGTAACATTTTAACGAAAAGGTTTTAAGCAAAATAACTTGGCAGCAGTGTTCCTACACTTATTGACTAACTTCTGTGTGAAAATGAGATTGATCTGTCAAGTCATGCATGAGTGAGCACACATTAAAGGGAAAATTGTCACTTTTCAAAAGTCACAGGAGTCATATTTTAATATAGCACGAAAAAAGAGCCAACCGCTGAGAAGTACGGCTGATCGCATTAAACAACACGTCCGTGCCTGCAAATCTGAAATGCACACTAACAGACCAAAGATAGCCAAATGCGATTCAGCGATTGGTCTCCACTTGCTGAACAATCCAGCTTGCGCACAAAGCTATGCCGACGATCAATTCTCAATTATGTCCCGGGCCAGAAGCTCAGCGCATTTACGCTTTCTGGAAGCCGCTTACATTCAATCGCATGAACCTCTTCTGTGCAGACAAAAGGAGTTCGTCCAAGCTTTGCGATTGTTCTGAAATTACGGCGTCTAGGTTGCGTCCGGGTTCACCGAGTATAATATAGTTGATTTCAAGTAATTTGCTATATACCTGCGTGATAACCTGATGAGTGCAGGTCGAAAAGCTTCGTTATCATGTCTCTTTTTCGTGCCATATTGAAATTTTGTAGTACCAAGAAATTATTTGGGTCATATTTTATGCCATATTATTAACAGTGAATTTTAGCATTTCTTGCTTAATTTTAAAGTGTGCTCACTCAACCAGCCAGAAAACTACCTCTTGTGTTTACACAATTGACAACTCATTTTGGTAGCAATTTCTGATGTTGATTTTTTCAATAATCCAAATGGATTTTGCCATTTCAAAGTTAAGAGGGTTGAACATCGCTACTTTCCACTAAAATTGTGCTCACCAAACCGTGCAAAAACACGAAAAGTGTCAGGATAGGTGCGAAGGGGTCAAACGATGGATGATAAACAACTACAGCACTTGAACAAAAACCAGAAACAGAATTCGCCAAAATGACCCCCCAAAATGGCTCTTGTGACTTTTGAAAAGTGACAATTTTGCCTTGAATGTGTGCTCACTCATGCATGACTCGACGGATCAATTTCATTTTCACACAGAACTTAGTCAATAAGTGTAGGAACACTCTGACCAAGTTATTTTGTTCGAAACCTTTTCGTTAAAAAGTTATGCCATTTTGATTTAGGGGGAACTTACTTTTTGTGTTGTGTTAAGCTTCATTATGAGCACATAGATATGAGGAAACTGAGCTAGTTGTACTGACCACATGTCAGACAGTCACTAAACACATGATCCCATCAGTTGATTGATTGACAGATTTTATTGAACAGATTCTATTCCCACAGCCCGAAGCCTAAATTGTGATGGTAATTAAGTGCATAAGTGTGTTGTTTTTTTCACTGAATGTGATTCGTGGTAAGTTTTTCTTGGTTTGCTTTTATTTTTGCCAGTTCAAACGACAAGCTTTGACTTAAGATTCTCTCAAAATGCACAATCCATTACCAGAACCCAAGGGAGTCTTTCTTTCATGTAATACCTGTCTGCATTTACAAACCAAACATCAAGGCTTTATTTCCTTACCTCACCAGGCCTGCTTCGTCAGAAAGCAGAAAGTTGGTGAAATGGAATGCCGAGGATATCTTCCAGTGGCTACGAAAGCAGCCAAACTGCACCATTGACGAGTGCATGGTACATAATTATAAATTGGTGTCACATTTGAGTAAAGCTTTGTGGCATGGTGTACAAGTTGAATGAGTGCAGTTCTTTGACGTAGGGCACTGACAGTTAAAGCAGAATATAATAACTAGTTATTTAGAAAAAACTGTCGAAGCAGTGTAAAAAAAAGGTAAAACAAGTATTAATGATTGAGTAGAAGTCATAGTAATAGTAATAGTAATAGTAATAGTAATAGTAGTGGTAGTGGTAGTTGTACAGGCAGTTGCAGAAGTACTTACATGTATAATAGAAAAGTATAGTAATTTTAGTGTTGGTATTAGAGAAGTAGAAGCAGTAGACATAGTAGTATTACTAGTATGTTATTAGCAGCACAAGTAGAAGAAGATTGCTCTGAGTAAGTTTGCCATTCATTTAATTTTGAATAATTGATGAGGTGTTTACTTGTAGTATATTTCCTTGCACTAGATATTACTTAATGTGTCAGACTTTATAAATTGAGGTGAATTTCTTTTTTTAATTAGAAATCACCCCTATACTTTCTTTTGTTCCTGTTCACACCATGAATTTATTCATGTCTTGATGTATTTGGTTTGTTTCATATTCCAGAAACGGTTGACCTATCTCAAGGAGCAGTGTGGACCTCATCTGTGTGAGGTAGCGAGAAGTTCCATTGAGAACATCTGCACCAAAGTATACACCCTGTCCTGTGATACATGTGCGAAGCTACAGAAGAAACACTGGGAAATTCTCAAGGAACATCACATAGAAGGTTAGAGAAAATATTTTGTCTCCTGCTTGTTGTGATATTACATTGTTGTTGGAACTGCTTTATATGGGTTGCTCTTCCTTCAGTAAAAGATTTCTTGTACTGTAAAACCTGAACCTCTTTTGAATTTTGTGAAGGGAAGATATTTGGGAAATGTTCTTGCTGCAACAAATTGATATGCACTTCACTGTTGTTTGATTAAATGTGTCGGGGATCAGTTGGCTTACTAAGAATTTTTAGAAATGGCAAATGCACCTGGGTTTGAGTCAGAACCTGTATCTGTCACATATATGCTTCATGTCGACAATAGTCGCTTATATGTTGTTTTGATTCAGTACAGTTCTCTGCAGATACCAAATGATGCCCAATTTCAGAGCTAAATTACTGGTAATTTTGGATAGTGGAAAAATCCTTAATGCTGTAGGATGATGCCTTTTAGTGACATTCTGTTGAACAATATTGAAAGCTTAATGTCAAATTGATTTGGGTACATTGTTTTGTGTACAAATTTTCATAAAATGTTTAAATTATTTTTTTTAAGATTCAAGATTCATTTATTTAACCATAATAAAATAACAATATAACGTTAACAATAGTACAGTATACAATTTACAAAAGAAATTACAGGATATGAACATCAAATTATCATTATGGTAAGGACCAAAAGGAAAAAGCAGTGCTTGTAATGAAATTGGCCCTGACAAATAATTACATAATAAGTATCAGTGATAAACAAAAATACAACAAGCTAAACACGCACACCCACACACACAGATATTTTAATGTTATGTTGCTTGGCCTGAAGTGTCCATTACATTAAGCTGAAACTGTATTTATTACAATAGAGCCGCCACCATTTACGAGACCCCCATCAGACAAGAAGATGCGTTGCTACAACATCCAGATGGCAGTTCAAAGCCCACGATTGCCAACTGTCGATGTACATGAAGAGGGTTCCGTCACTTGTCTGAGATACAAGGGAGAGATGATGAAGGTCAATACACAGCATATGATGAAACTGGTAAGTGTATATCACTCCCTATCCTGTCTTTCACCATGGCTCAATGCATACATCTTGATCACACATGTTTTCATTATCTTTTTTTTTTCTTTCTTCTCAATTTCTTTCTTCTATAGAGCAGTTTAAGTCAGCCTGGATCACCAAGTGAGCAGAATAGTTTATGATATGATGAAAATCATGAAAGCATATGAAACAAGAAACTTTATTTGAGTGAAGTCACTTAAAAATATTATACAGAAGAGAGGGAGATATCTCCCCGATCCATGATCCCGTCTATCCAGGTACTTTAGTGCTACAATGTACATGTGCTTGTTAACTAAGAGCAAAATTCGCTCTACAACACACAAGGTACTTGCATGGTATGTAATTATAGGATTTTCTTAATTTTTTTTTTCTTGTTATTTTTCATTTGATCTATTTGAACATGCTATTTACTTTGACACGTTTTCTCATTCATCACCATTTCATTTTTTTTTGTTACATTTTAGGATGCCCTGTACCAGTTCAACTGTCGTGATGACCCCACAAGACACAATTTCTTGCCAAGAGTGTGGTGCTTATTAAGGAGATATCAGGTATTCATTGTAATCATCTTAAAGTAAACATTTAAACAGAATTTTAGAGAATTATAACTGCTTTCAAAAGATTTAACAAATCCTCCCTTTTTTCAACTGTATGAAGTTAAAGCCATTCACTAAAGAGAGAGATTACTTCTCATCGCTTTACGGGGAAGGTGTGTAATAGTTTTAATTCTTGTTGCTTCAATCATAACAGTTTCTGAGAGCAAAATCTAAAAATAGCTTTGAAATATGGCAAGTGTCATTCAGATTCTTGTTATTAAGTCAGTGAGTGAAGGATTTTAAGATGTGTTTTTTTTTGTAACCAGTACCCTCACTTTGTTAAAATGTGCTGGAATGGAAGACAATCCTTGTCTCCAAGGTTTTCCTTCCATCAAATGTCTTCATAGCTCAAAAAAATAATTTGACAGTAACGTTGAGGTGCTGTGCCTCACTGGTCAATAATCTAGCAATATGTAATTAGTCATTCAGACTTTCCAATAACTTACTGTCTACCTCTGTTCTCCTCAACTCTTGAAGACCTTGTTCGGTGTTGGAGAGAATGAGGGTCACAATCTTCAAGGAGCCCTTCCTGCAGTTGTCTTCAAAGCCCTCAATGAACACTTTGGAGTCACCTTTGAGTGTTTCGCTTCACCTCTCAACTGTTACTTCAAGCAATACTGTTCAGCATTTGCTGATACAGACAGCTTCTTTGGATCAAGAGGGTAAGTTTTGTCATCAGAGAAATGATTCACTTTGTTCTGCTTTGAGAAGTACCTTAGAGCATACCTGCCACCTACATGTATTCCTGTGTGGAAGGAACAATTCCTACTTCAAATTAATGTTGTGAGCCCCTAGAT
Source organism: Heliocidaris erythrogramma (assembly GCA_025617745.1). Taxonomy (NCBI): domain Eukaryota; kingdom Metazoa; phylum Echinodermata; class Echinoidea; order Camarodonta; family Echinometridae; genus Heliocidaris; species Heliocidaris erythrogramma. Next base: position 37,575,171 of record CM046866.1, on the reverse strand, counting down.
TCCTCTCTTTTTGTGCAAGCTTATGTGTGGAAGCATACAAAATAAACTGTATCCCTAATTTTGCCTTGCTAGATTCCTATATTTTCCTGTGGAAGGTTGGCACCTATGATAGAGTTTTGACACCAGGCAGCACTGAAAAAATAATCTATAGGATTAGTCCAAGCATAAAACAAGCTTCCTGAATAGATATATATATATTCTCTTAAAAGTTAAACAGTGGGAAAATTGCATTGTTATGTTTGATAGAAAGATACTAACAAAATAGGTAATTTTTTTAAATGAAGCATAGGGATGACTAATTGAATGCAGTACACTTGAAGTTTCGTTTGTATGATATTTTACCAAGTGTAAACCATCATTACAGCCTAAATAAACTATTCAAGGATTAATCATTGTTGAGTGTTAAAGAAAAGCAAACAAGTTTACAGAGTGCTTTTCATGCAGATGTAATGCATCCGTGACATTTTTTTGTTTTAATGAAGCCGATTTGTATGATTTGAATGATTTCCTCCTGGGCCCTGTTTCAGAAAAGTTGTTATCAATAAAAACTGCTCCATTTCTATGACAAATTTGCCCTCAGCCAATCAGATTCAAGGATTTCAGTAGCTTATAACAATTATTGTGACTTGTTATTGATACTTGTAATAAGTTTATATGAAACTGGGCCCTGATCGTCATTTCAAAGTAATTACCCCTTTCAAAAAAATTGACCACATTTTTGGTTTGACTCAATAACTTTTGATTCAGAGCTTTAAAAAATATACCAGATGCAAGAGTAGAAAGAGCAAATTTTTATGCACACACACTATGTCCATTTATATTGCATGACTTATTGCGTTTGATGCCAGGAAGTTTAAACACAAGAATAAGCTTTGAGATCTTCAAATTGGCAACACATTGAGAGGTTCAAAATCATTGTTTTTCCATCAAAATTGGCAATTTTTGTCAACTATGCAACAAGTTCCTAACCATGTATATTGAATTCACGGACATTACACCTTATTAGAACCATGTAGCACTAAAAGAAAAATATTGTTGCCAATTTGAAGAACAAAATATGATCAATTTAGCCCTTAAATAATTCCTGTCCTGAAAGGGTTAACAAAGGAATAGAGCAGGAGATAATGCTTTTGTTTGGTTTTTGTTTGTGTAGGCCTATCTTAGACTTCTATCCCTTCAGTGGATCCTTTGAAGCTAACCCACCATTTGGAGAGGAACTCATGGAAGCAACTGTCATTCACTTTGAGGTGAGTGCAGTGGGATATATGATGCTTTTATCTTCCATTTCTCTGTTTCCTACTGGAGGAAAACTCATCGCATTTTAAAAGCCTGGACAGTCGAAAGGTCAATGCAGCATGACTAAAAATGCTTCAAACTCGCACATTCTTAGGTGTGGATGGAAATGGAGCAGTAATTCTAGTGGCAAACCCATGATACCATTCCTTTATGAGAGGATGAGAGAATTTTAAACATTTAAAACTGTCATCATATTATGTACCATTTCATTTCATTTATATTCAAAGAATGAAATACATGTACAATTATTGGTTTATATTATTGGGGTAGCTAATTCTAAAACAGAATGCTCTCAGGTTGACATTGTTGAAATACTGTTTAGCAGTGTATTGTCACTACTTCATAATCGCCATTGATTACCATTGCTGTTTGTCTCTCTGCAGAAACTGTTGGAGAGAACAACAGACCCACTGTCTTTCATTGTCTTCACCCCTGACTGGAGAGACCCAGTAACTAATGCTCTTAAGATGTTGGAAGCCAGCAGGTAATGAACAATTTACAAACTTACAAATTACAAAACTTACAATAAAAAAAAGTATTATGTAAGCCCAGGGTTCTCCTTGGTCAAAATTCAGTTAAATGGCCAAGCAGGCATCACAGGGTAGTTTGGGAGCACCAATTCCTTTTTTCCTTCTTGAACGTAGTTACCCTTGTTGGGGAAGAATTTGCCTTTGGTATTTTTTTTTTAAATCCCCGTCGCTTATTATGAGCACCAAGTGTGTTATGCATGGTTTTCTTTTAATCTCCATCTCTCTGTCCCTTGATTTCCCTTTTAGTGTTACATTAGAGTCGCTGAAGTTCACTCCCTTCAGCCTCTTTCACATATGCTGGGGCAAAATAAGCATTATGCGCTTCACATTTCCGTATCTTGTAACATTCAGATCAGTGAATACATGCACGACCTTTGTTGCGCGCAGCTACTTTTATTTTCATCCCCACTTGCCACTAATCCTTTCAACTCCTTCATTTATTCTAAATGTCACCTTGATGATCTTGTTTCATCTTCCCTCAGATTCAAGAGGAGACAGGAGGTCATCCCAGCCTATGAGCATGAGTACAGGAGTGGCAATCAACACAATGTGCCAGAGTAAGTGACTTTTTTCCTTGATATCTATGTTTATCCTATCCTTACTCTGTGGGTTGAACTTTGTTTTGTACTCATTTGCTGCCATATAGCGCTCTATGTGTGCATAATATGTGTATATTCATATTTCATATTTTGTGTTCACCCATGCCTTGAGCAATTATTGAAGTTTCCCAAATTAGCTGTTGTGAAACCGATGCTCTAATTCCCATAGACTTAATTGCAAGGACCAGCCAGTTCCCGTGGGCAACTGGTTAACCATTTTAAATGTGAGATGCTGTTTCTGATAAACTTGAAAATTTGCTGGGGCAGTTGAATGTTTTCATTTGTGTAAATTTCCGCACATGAAGCCCTCTTATGCTGAAATGTTTTCAGCACATCCACATGGTTAACTCAATTACTGTTCACACTGCAAGTATAATCTTATGTTTTGAGGTGACTGAAATGTCTGTGTGTGAATAAAGTGAGGTTCAAATTACAGAGCAATCGGAAAAAAGCAGATTAAGATGGTTTTGTAAAATATAAGTATAAATATGTATGTATATCTGAGTAAGCATACTTTGTAATTCTTTTGTGGTAGGTCTAGTGTGAGCTGGCGAGCAGCACATGGAACCATGATGATCTTCCTACAGAACGATGAGGGTAACAGGGTGTGGCCTCCAACCGATGAAAGAATCCAAGCTGTCATGGATGCAGCCAAGCCCAAATCAGCACCCTCAACCCCTAGCAGGAAGCGGGCACCAGAAGACCAAGAGTTATCCCCTCCTAGGAAGAAACTGCCCATGGAGAGTGAATTCAATGGCAATGGTAGCAAAGCTGAATCAACCTATGGTAATGACAGTCAAGGTAGCCTAAGTGGTTCCTTGTCATCTTCATCATTGTCCTCAGATGCAGGGGAACCAAGGAGAGACTCAATGCACAGTGCTTATGCAGCACCCTCATACAGCCCAGCAATGTCAGCAAGGGAAACCGCACATGCTAATGACAGAGAGCACAAAAGGAACTCCCCACGAGGAGCAGCAGCTGATTATTCTTCTACAGCTGCTTTTTGCAACACGGTTGACAAGCAGGATGTTGACAACACAAACAAGAGCTGGTTTCACAATGTGAAGCCTGTGGAAGCGAGCCATGATGTAGTGCAAGACAGAGTAAGCTATGTTAGGAGCAATAGTAACGAGGGCTATGGTGGATCAGTCATCATGCACACAAGTCCATTAAAGAAAGACAACATCCCAAGCCCCACCAAGCCTTCCTACAGCACTAGCTCACAAGAGTCCCCCAAATCAACCCTGAGCCCTGTCAAGAGTATGGACAACAGTAAAACAAGCAACCTAGGGGTCATTAACTGGTTTGTTGATACCAAATCTAAACCAATCCCAGCCAAGACCCTGGCAGACTACACCACGGGCAACACAACAGGCAATTGGACCGAGGCAATAAGACCGTTGGAAACTAAACCGGTGTTAACCAGTCCCGTCAAGTTTGAGAGCAAGAGCGGGAACAAGTGGACTCCTATCAGCAAGCCACACCTGGGCAGTCCTGAGAAGGTGGATGAAGGCATTGATGTGTATGAGTGGAAGGATGATGATGAGGACACTCAACCCATGGTGACCAGTCCCGTCAGGAAAGGGGCCAAGGCCATCGGTAAAGGTGCCATGAAGGTGAAAGCGGTCAAGAGATTAGATAGTACCCTTGCCTCCAACCAAACAGCCACCCAGAAATCAACCGTGGTTGGTGGACGGGTGCTTAGATCAAGGAGAGGGGATTCCAAATGAAAGATGGATGTAGCAGTAGGGCTCATCTTCCAGATAGATTTGTATAATAGCATAGCGTAATATCAGTTTGACCAGTCCATTTTTATATTGCCTTTCATTTCAGTATTTCAAGCATAACGTCTCCCATTACTCTTGTGAACTTTCATGTTGTATTTTGGAGTAAGAGTGCACTCTTATCCAGCTTATTTCAAAATTTCTGCCAGTAGAGAATTTCTCAGCATCATAAACTTATCCCTTGAGTTATGTAATTGATTATGTGCTGGAATATTATTCACAGTTGTGCATTCCCTGTACTATAATACTCAAACCATTATTTATTTTGGTTCAATATGTATTATTCCTATATTTCTCCTTGATGAATTGAGTAATATATAAAGGTGCTTTGGAACAAGAAGAACAAGAAATGAATTATTATTTTTATTTTTCTTAAGTTTTGATGCTGTATTCATTGTTTGAATCTTCATAAAAATTTGTATAATGAAGACAGATAAAGTACAGTAAGATATACATGTAAATAGATCGATGCAAATAAGTGACATTGTCTTACTAAAGTATATTTGTGTAAATAATATACAAAACTACTTTCAAGAAATGACTGTAAAAAGTGCAAATACAACTGCATGCCACTTTTGTATTTTCTTGCCAATATTTATATTCTCTCTCTCTCTCATTTTTTAAAGTTATAGTTTAAGTTATAGTCCATGTAGTATGAGTACATTTTATTAGGGGGAATAAGTTTTATTTTGTATTATTATTTGTTTACTTCTTTATTTCTTGTTATTTTTGATGGTATATGCAATTTTCTGATTTTTGCATTGATGATGTTCTCTTCTAAAGGTTTTAGTTTTGACAGGTATTGTATTAAATCATGTTGGGGGAAAAAAGCTATACCTGATATTAGGGGTTAAAATGATGTGAGAATTATAGAAATGCTTCATTTGAAACAAACTCTGCTTTGCCAGATGTTACTGGTTTCATAATTTGCTGCTGGACAGTGATAGTCAATGAAGAAAATTATCCTTAATAATGAGAATTGCTGTGGTTATACTACAAGCAAAAGCTAGTAATTTGGTGTTTCCATCAATGACAGTTATTATGAATCTCGTAAACATTCTTGTTTCTCATAAACACAGCTCTAAATGTACCGCAATGGAAGTATTAATGGGAAGGTTTTGAGGTAGTTCTTTATTTACATACCAGTAAGGCATCTGTGCAAATGAAATTTAGTGTTGGGCAAGTTCATTTAAGAAAGCTATTGAACTCTTTACTGGCTTTGGTCCACTATTGGAACAAACGGGAGCGTTTCATCAAGCGTTTTGTCAGTGATTTTAACTGACAAATTTGCTTTCAGCCAATCAGATGCAAGGATTTCAGTAGCTTATAACAGTTGTCAGTAAAAATCACTGACAAAACGCTTGATGAAACGCTCCCCGGGTCACTGCCACAGTCGACTATTGTCACACATACAGTGTATGTGTATGATATACTCCAAAAGCAATGTGGCAGTTCAGGGTTATCATCCTTGGCGAATAAAGAGTCTTTAGATTACCTTGAAATATTTAATTGGATTTTTTCACCCTTTTTTAAATTTCAGATACTGCCAATAGTTGAGAATCAGAGAGCAATCATATAACACCAAACTACAATTTTTAATTGCTTGCATGTATATTAAAATCTATCAAACAGTTTCTATATAGAATAGTTGTATCGTATAGAAAATTAGGTTTTGTGAAGATACAAGATTTTTAAGCAAATGATTGTAGAGTTTTACTTGTGCTGTTTATAATTTCAATTACATCTACATTTTGTACATAATTTGTAAACAAAATTAACCATATGCCTTGATTTTTTTTTTTTTTTTTTTGTCTGTACATAGCATGTGTATTGTAAATAAATTTATATGAACTGCAATGTACAGAGTATAAGATTTAGATTTTAAGAATTTAGATTATGTGCAGAACTTTTTAAAAATTGTCTTAGACGATAAGGTATGGTGTATGGTAACATGTGATTTTGTTATTCCTCAAGTTTATGGAGTGTATTTGTCTTTTGCTACTTGTATTTCTATGTATATTTGGCCAAACTGAAATCAGCTTTTTGCCCTTTTTTAGTTTTTATTAATTTTGTATTTATCAGTAGGAGCAATGTGGTACTTTGGTAGACTGTTGTTTTTGTATTGCTTCATACCTTTGTTCATATTGTTGGTAAGTTATTGATATCTACTGTTAATGTTAATGTTGTGCACTGCACATGCTCCATATAAATGTTCACATTAGCATTCACTTAAAGATAAAGTAGAGTTCTGGCCATGCAATTACATTTTGTGAAAGAAACTGTCTCAAAGGAAATGGGAAAGGTTGACCATGTCTACATAAGAATTGTCTGATACTGTGTTGTTTTGGAATCATCCAAATAGATAAGAAACTGACCCAATTTTGCTGAAAAGCACATGTACTGCACACAGAAATGGGTATATGGGACTACACGGACTAGTGGCATGAATGTTTGGCCTGAACATTTCAGCTATTTCTAGTCATATTTCGAATATAAGGGCATTTGAAGAGCAATGCTTTTCAGGGGATGTTTCTAATATGACGTTCTTCCAATTAAAAGGAACTTGATTTTCTTCCACATAAAAGGAATGAGAAAGCTCACAAATTATCTTTCACCTTTCCCAGAACTCAAGATTCCCTTTAACCCACACCAATGATAGTGCTTTCAAATTTTAGCTGTATCGTACATCATATCTCATGCATGTGCCGGGCCTTACAAACTCTTAAATCCAATTTGAACATTCTCTTTCAATCAATATATTCCCCTTTGAAATTTACTACAGGAACTAAAACAATATTAGCCACCTGGAATGGTATGTTTATGATTGTGATTAATTTTTTTTTTTTTATTTGATAATCCAATTTATCAAGACTACTGAAAGATACATTTTTGGGGAAACTCAATACCTAACAAAGTTAATTTAAACTAATGATAAGGGAAAATAAAGAATTGGTTTCAATTGATTCGTTTTTTGTATATGTGAACATTTTTCATAATGTTACTTTAGGGGGGTGGATATTTGCAGCTGATTTGGTAATCCACTCCTACTTTACCTTTGCTTAGGTCTGTATAATTCAAGTTACTCTTAGACATTTCAAAGGGTAAGTGAATTGTACATGAATCTGTCCTAAACTGTCTGAAAAATACATTTTGGTAAGTTTGAAGCACAAAGATCGTTGTTTAAGTGTGTTCAAATTTAGTTGTAGTCATTCATTATCAACAAATATTTCTGCACTTTATCTTATTTACCATCAGTTTGGAGAAATTAAAGCTAGAAATCCTATTCCAAATACAGTTAACTTTTCATAAGTCAAATCTGTTGGGACCACCAAAGCTAGTTTGACTTTTGTAAAATTCGACTTAGGAAACGTAAATAACACATATTTTTGAATATATTCAGTATCCATTGATAAGCTCCAGGATCCATAATATATACCTCGTACATATGAAGGTGTTACATCCGAGTGGGTTTGTTGCAGAAATAAAAATACACTGGCCTGGGCTTGACTCCTTACTATGGTACAAGCTAGACCGGAAAATCAGTCTATTTCGTTCAGGAATATGCTCCACTGAGATTACGTCTGGGGAGCGTTTCATCAAGCGTTTTGTCAGTGATTTTTACTGACAAATTTGCTCTCGGCCAAGCAGGTGCAAGGATTTTAGTAGCTTATAACAGTTGTCGGTAAAAATCACTGACAAAACGCTTGATGAAATGCCCCCCTGGCTTCACAGAATCCCTCTCCTACATGTCTTGGAGGAGAGCCTCAAAATTTATTTTTTTTTTTAATAAAACTCCTCCAATTACGGACAGAATTTTCTGTCTAGGTGCAAGCGTGATATGTAGACATGGTTTACACACTGTGTGAAGGCTTGATATGATTTCAATGTCCAGAGTGATATGTTTATATCTCTGACCTGCATTTGCTAATTGCAAGGGAAATGAGATATAGAACTGTAACTACTTTGCAAAAAAACGAATCCTCTAAATCAGCATTCAACTCTTTAAACGAGCTCTGCCCCAAAAAAATGTAAATTTGAACCATTTTTTTTTTTTTTTTTTTTTTGTGAATGGTTGAAAAGTACTCTGTGATTGTAAGACATATTTAGATATGTCATTTTAAGCAGTGAAACTTAATCTATTGAACATCTAATGGTGAAATATTCTTGGCAAAACATGCTCTTCAATTATTTTTTGTTGAATGGCTCAAGTTGTGGAAGTTTTGTACAGTGTCAGTTTTATTGAGGTGAAAGTATAACATGAACTAGAAAGGGAAAGAAGGAAAAAAAATTGTTACATTTATCCACCGAGTGCAGTGAAATTATTGAAATTTTCTCTAGACATACTTCATTCAAGCCTTAGGGAAGCAATAGTGTAAATGGTGTTATATTTTATCAAACTAGTTTGGTATTACCTTTTTTTTTTAGTTTGTGTTTTCAACATTCCTTGTTTTAGGTTTAGGTAGAACAGAAGATTTGATAAATCTTACTTGAATTCAATTCAAATATATATATTTATATGTATAGTACCTGTACATGTGAATTGTATTTTGCACCACAATGTCTCAGTAAATCAATTTTCTAGCTGTATGTGTCCATCTTTTGTCTGATTTTTTCCTATTTTTTGCGTTAGAACTGTTTAAAATAAGACACATCAGTTGTCTACCCCACAAATGCACATACACCAATTGATTAAAAAAAAAATTTGTTAATTGTATATTGAGTAGTGGTTGTCAAAGACCAGACATTCTTTTAATCAATATCAGGATCTTTTTCCTTGAATTTTCTAATGTTTTTAAATATTGATCTAAAATAGCCGGGAATAAATTGGGTTTCCTTGCATCTTTACTTAACAATGAATTGTGATTTGTTGATCAAGTTACTTTGTATTTATATATCATAAAGTACTTTGATTTTCATGTAGTGTGCATGTATGAGTATATTCCACTTTGCTATATATTCATGCCGCATTCTGCAAACTTTATTTTGCTCAATGCGTAATGACTGAACAAATGTCAGTTTAATGGTGACACAACTGACAGCACAACAATGTCTTTACAATGGCCATTTTGTGATGTTAGATTGCATACAATCATATGTTGTATTGATAGTACAAAGAAATAAACAAAAAAGAATGACAAGATTCACTTATTTTCATTGTTATGTTGTATTATTTTTGTCTCTTTATTTCCCATATACTCTATTTATTCATGCTTAGAATTTAAATACTCTCTTGATCCAAACATACAAAGGATAATTATATATTGATTTGATTATTTGACATTATTGGATTTTTTAAAAATTTCATTGTTATAACAAAGTATACTATTGGAACATTAAAAAATATATATTTATATGTTTTATTGAATCTTGTATATCATATCATGGGAATAATTTAGCCAAATTATTTTCCTCCATTTAAATTTAAATTGATTTAACCTGGGTATTAGGGATTTTTTTTTTTTTTTTTTTTTTGGGGGGGGGGCATGCTACTCTAGGGGTAATTCCAGAGAATGGCATTTTGTTCAAAGTAAAAAGCAAAGAGACATCATCTAGGGGCATCGCTAGGTCCTTTGAATGGGAGGCCAAAAAAAGCAGATGTAAATGGGGGCAGAGGTTGTTACTGTCTGGCTATGCCCCTGGAAACACAAACTTTAACTATGTACTGAAAACGGCCACTAGATGTTTCATTATGATCCAAATATCTCGGTGTGCTAGCCAGTGATGAGCTCCATGAGGAACTTGAATGTCAAAGAAAAAAAGGGAAACCCAGGAAAATAAGGGATCTACATGATCACTGATCTACATATGTCTACATCATCAGTGGCGGATCCCAACTGAGCGAATTTTCGAGAAGCTGGCGAGACCAAAAAAATATGGGTCTACCTTTTCCAAAAGTTGACAAACCTTCATTTGTGTGCCCCCCCCCCCCCCCCTGTTACTCAGTCCTGGATCCGCCACTGATCATGCCCCATGTAGGCTAGCTCCTTGCCCCTCGCCTGGGATATGGATGGAGAGGCTTACATTCACATCCAACGCTTTGTTTTGTGGGTGGCTCGCTCAAGTAAAAACGTTCCAGCTGCCAAATGCACTGTGCCCGCCCCGCCCACTCCGTTCACAAAATCGTGCGCCCCCTGAATTCCTGTAGCCGGGGCGCCGGAGCGGCGCGGCTCGCTGCAACAGCTGTATACGTGTGATATGCGGTGCATAACCGGAATGGCAGAGTGCTGAATGAGTCAACGGTGTATGGTACGGGTAAATGGGCATGGGCCTATGACATGGGCGCAGCATCATCGTTTAGTTTGTGCACATCCTGACATCATCGTTTAGTATAGTTTGTGCACAGCTGGCATAACGTATTGATTTTCAATCTGGAAGACCGACTTTTTACTACGGGTATTTGTCTATCAATAGTAGGCTAGTATCTCTGCAGAAGCAAAGGACTGCTGCATGGACATGGAGGGCATAAACACAAGTCAAGAAATAGGAAGGGTAATATTTCATTCTCATTCATTAACCATGCCTGGCATGACAATGTCAACAAAGTATTGATATATGCTTTTGACCTGAAATTCACAATTTTTAATATTCCTCTAAAGCTTAATTGTATATTATTCCTGATATTCTAAAGAGTAAATTTGCAAAAATTCTCCTCAAAATTAGAGCAAGAACAATGCCATTTATGGTAAGAAACGGCGGCCGTGTTAATTCAATTGAATCAACAACGGTGCCCATGTCTGCGCGCTCATTCATTTTACACGCAGTTCGGGAGTTTTGACGTGAACAACAACATTTTGAGGCTTGTGAATGAAATGCATAAAATAAGACCTTTTTTCAATACTTTGACTCTTTTTTTTTTTTTTTTTGCATGAATACCTATCGCTATGATAAATATGAAAAGTTTGTGTTTGTTGCGTGTTTTGTTTTAGGTCAATTCCACAGTAACGGAAGGACAATCACACACAAACTGTATCTAAATGTCCTTCTGTTACCATGGAATTGACCATTATTAGAATCGCGCAGTTATGCGTGTGCGCAGACTTGCGCACTCTAGCCATGCTACAAGCTTATGACTGAAGACTAGCTTGTTATTGTTAATCAGTTTCATCATCATCATACCGTAATTCAATTTCCCTTTTATTTTGTATCATTTGGACACAAATTTATGCGAGGTTATTTGGAGGACCTAAAAAATTGAGCATGATAAGGGGACAAGAAATATGCACTTTCGGGACATTGTTTTCCAAGGACCAAGGCCAAGGTGAAAAATGGAATGATAAATATATCTCTTCATTGCTCTCTTCATTCTTTCAAACTTTGGCCTCCTTTTTAGTGACATTCACTGTTAGGACTTAGATCATTCTACATCTATTCCGACCAATGAATGTCGATGTCATATAAAATGATGCCAATAATGGCAATGAGAAGAGTAGACCAAAAGCTTCAGTCTCTCTGTATCGTCGGTTGTTCCGATGAGACTTTGTCTGGCTCCACTAGACCTCCGTACATATGTCTATGGGGAAGGTTGAGAAATGTCAGAAATATTAAAGATTTCCCCATAACAGACGGTTATTTCTGTCCAGGAGAAGAGATGAATTTATTGATCTAAAGACTACATGATTTCTATACATGCTAAGAAATATGGCTAGCCTTCTTTGCTCAGCTCAGATCGCTTTGTTCTATGACTCTTCCGTTAAATGTTAGGAAAACAACAACGCACAGGAAAATTTAAATGCTTATTTTCGACTTAAAATTCATCTTGTGTTTTTAAATGAATTAAAGTTCTGTTCATGCAAGGATATTGGCTGGTCATAAAGCTGCACAATAGTGTTTACAAATTTTGATTTCATGCCTCTGTACCTTCAAAACGTTCAAAAGATACACATTGACGGGATAATTCATATGATTGCCTTTTCCAATACCTATATGCTGTGCCTTCTTTCTCCTCTCCGATGTGCTCTGAAATTGCCAAAAATCTCTCATAATTGATTGATTAGATGGAGTGTGATAGCATCAATCCTGACAAAGACCTTACTACTGAAGGTCACTTAGACACTGGAAAAGCAGTTCCAGGCCTTGACGAAGCACCTCATCATGACCCAGAACATAAACCTAGTGTCCAGGACATTCCCCTTCACCAGGAGGATCCCAGCAGTGCCCAGAATGGATCAACAAACTCAGGAGGATGCTGTAACCATGACGACAATGAGGATGATGATAACATGCTATGTATCTTGCAGTTCCACCCTAGCACCAACATGGCAACAAGGAATTGGCTACTCTCATACTTAAAGGTATGGTGTGTCCAATAAGACAATTTCTCTTTTAGGGTAATTCTGTTGTAAAATATTCATGGACCAAGAACATGGGAGGTCCACTCATTATCACTGATCAAATTACATGTAGTAGATCTATATTATATTGCATTTCAGTCTGTATGAATTAAATATTACACTCAAAATAAAATCAAATACTTGATGTAATAGGGCCATATATTTTGGAGGCTTCTGAATTACAGTTTGAACTATGTAGCAAAGGCTGATCGTTTATGGACTCTAGCTAAGTCCTGTCTTACATGTATATAAAGATTCAGTTGATCAAAATGGAATTGTGTCTCCACTCAATCACAAATTGATTAATAATCCACTGATTGGAGGATTCAATTAGAGCAATCAATTCATATCAATCGCAGCTATTTTTAAGACACGACCCAGCAAATATCTCGGTCTCACCATCAAATTACCTAAATCTTCTGCAGGTTCCAGAGAAGGAAGGAGGAGGAGAGCTCCTCGTCAGTTCCATCCAAACCAAGAGCAATGGTGGTGGAGATACCGTTCTCCAAATCGGTGCCACAAGAGAGAGGCTTCTGGAAGGAGCCGAGAAGATCTGTATCAGAAAGAAATGCAAGGATGGATCACTCAGGGAGTTTAGCAGGGGACATCGTGACCATTTTGACAGTGGAAGTGAGTTGTAGCTTTGGATTATTATCTGCCATTTACCCCATCACATACAGGAACTGTTCTGACATTATGCATAGGGGACTGAGAAAGTTCAATATTCAACAGGTTTTAAAAAATCAGAAATAAGTACTGGCCTATTCCTGCATTTGTGAAATTGTGTGTTCCATGAGACAATATCAAATTTAGGAATGACTTTAAGCTGTTGACACGATAACACCAGAAACTTTCACATGCATTAAGCTTTCCTACATCTCAAGTTTCATGTCATGAAATATCCCAACTGAAACATCACTGAATTTGTGCAATTTGCAAATTTCTTTTTGCAAAAACTGCCGTAGTTTAAAGATAAAGTAGAGTTCTAGTCATGCAATATTTTTGCATTAAAGAAACTGTCTCAAAGCAATTGGGAAAGGTTGGTCATGTCTCCATAATAATTGTTTTATACTGTGACCAATTTGGAATCATCAAGATGATTAGAAATTGACCCAATCTCGCTGAAGAGTACATACATGTATGCTGCACACAGAAATGGGTATATGGGACTGCGCACACAAGTGGCATGAATGTTTGGCCCGAACATTTCGGCTATTTCTCGTCATATTTCGTATATGAGGCATTTAAAGAGCTATTCTTTTCAGGGGACATTTCTGATATGATGTTCTTCCTAAATAACATAATAAAAGGAACGAGACAGCTAACAAATTATTTTTCATCTCTCCCAGAACTCAACCTCTGTAAAGTTCATGAAAACTTCTAGTTTTACAGTATGTCTATATCAGTGACAATTTTGTTTTTCTGTTACAGACAAATGTTTCCTGACTACATGCGAGAAGCAGCGTGTGATCTACTATCTCCTGACTAACATACGCAGTTCCAAAGAAGAAGACATTCCAGGCACAGAGACCAAGAAGATCACCCTCTACCCAGAGCAAAGGATCGGTGAGTACCAATTTCTACATTTGTGTAGAATAGACCGCTTCTGTAATGTATACAAATTTATGCACATATAATCTCTGAGCACCTAGTGACGAGCTATTCCATGAACCTGCTGTTTATAATGAGCCTCAATGCTTGGAATCCAGTTTGCATACATTATTTGTTGCCAGACATAGCAACAAATAATGTATCCAGTTTGCATACATTATTTGTTGCTATGTCTGGCAAGCTTCCGGCAAGCTTCCGGCAAGCTTTCAGGTTGTCAAGAACAACCTTTGTTTGAAAAATATGCATAAAATTTGCATACATTACCGAAGCGGTCTATTGAATTGAATTGAATTGAATTTTATATCTCCATTTTAAAAAAAATATCATAAAACATGTCAAATGTGTGTACAAACAGGCATAGTATAAACAGGTGTACATAGAAGAAAAATATAAATGTAAATGTGATGGGATCATAAAAATTTTAAAAAGTTGTAAACATGATCCCATTTCACATAAAAACAAAAATATACATCATAAGTAAAGAAAAATACAATGGAAAAAAATTTAGCACAGAAAATTGTAAATTAGTAAAACAAAATCATAATATTCATAAGTTTATCCCTTAGCAATAGATACTCCTTAAAGGGAAGGTAAACCCTGGACTTTTGGCCTACTGAGAGTGTTAAAGGAGAATTAACCTCAAACAATAAAGACGATAGTGTTCAAAGGTGTTATTTATTCCTACTTGTTAGACTATATGGCTTCGCGTCAAAATATACGAGATCGATACGAATCAAGATTTTCTGAGCAAAATTTATCATCTGCTAGCAATATGTATCGTCTGCTAGCAATACATGGGGGCTGCCATTTTTTTATGTGTACAAGAAGATTTTCTTAATCCAAATGCCCAATTGCCTTTTTCAAAATTAAAAACCCATTTGAGATTAAAAATATAGAATAGATATGTCAATTTATTTTTAAACTGAAGATTTCCTTATATATTTCTGTTGAAAATCGATATTCGCTTAATATAAATCTATTTTCTAGATACTGTGACGCAATGGACGGAGCAAATTAATTCAAATTTTATGGATGCTTCTTCCCTGAGCATCTATAGCGGCAAACTATGCATTCACCTGCTTTCGGATAATGGGACTTGAAAAGTCAGAATGCATGCTGCATATATTATGTTCTGCTCTGTTTGGCAAACCCAAGAAAACAGATTTTTGTTAAGCAAAACCAGACAATTTAAAAGTATCATTATAAAGATTTAATTTTTATAAATCATGTAAACACCCACTTTATATTTTTCGTCACATATGGGATTTTAGGTAATGAAGAAAATCAATTTAGGTCTTGGATTCAAAATATCTTCCTGACCGGAACATTTCTCAATGGTTCATGTACAACTCCAAATCAGCAAGAAAATGGCAGCCCCCATGTAAATGAGTAGGAGACGATACCGGGTGTTGGAATATCTTTATTTATACCCTTTTCTAATATCTTATTAGAAAATGATTTAGGCCAATAAGTAGGAATATATTACACCTTTCAATATAAGTAAATTTGTACTCAGGGGTTAATTCTCCTTTAAGAGCACAATTCTGGACATTACTGTGAAAATTTACCTCTTATGAACGCTTGACGGTGGAGTAATTCACACTTTTGTGAGCAATGATCGTCTGCTACAGCCTGCTATCGGGGTTGGCCATATTTTTGATTCACCCGCGCTATGATGACGTTTTGTCGGACATGCCAAGGGGGAACTGTGATTGGCTGAAATTCGGAACGTCTTGTTCATTTTTATTATATTGGAGCATCCGAACGCCTGGCACCATTTTGAAACGCGCAATTATGGTGGCATCCGGGTACTTCTGGTCCGAGAGGTCCGACAAAACGTCTCAGGGCGGGGCTTATCTGTTCAAAATGGCGACGCACGCGATCGATATAGGACCTTCTAGCAGACGACAAAATGATATTTCTAACTACTTGTTGACGGCGTTAGGGGGGCCCAAATGTGTTGAAATTCGACATATATAATCAACAATGTGCCCTTCAACTATACAGCTAACTAAATCGCCAGGATTTACTTTCCCTTTAAACTTGCATTTAAATGTGTTAAGATATGTTTAGTGTGTTCTAGAAGCATGATTGTTTGTAATTTCTGTGTAGAACATGTAGTATTTCAGGTAAACTGATTGTATTACATAGTTTGGGTTTGTTTGTATTGGATACATATGATGCACTGATTGCTTTGCAGAGTATTTCTATATTGATATTTCAAATTGACTGACTGGCAGATCATATATGGTCTGTAATCCATATGATAAGCAATTATAGATCAACTTCAAGAGGGATTTTCAAGATATTTTGAATTGCATTGATTTTTTTCTTTTATATTGATTTTTTTTTTGGGGGGGGGGGGCTCCCTCCAATGAATCTTATGCTTCATACAAATTTATTCGATTAGACATGTTTTTACGTGTTAAATGTAAATTATGAAAATTTACGAAATTTGAGATTTTCAAGATTTTACAGTGAGCCCATACTCACAAAACATATTTTGTTTGTGTGCGGTACAGTAGAAACTTGCTAGATTTCAAGTGATCGCATCAGAAACATTTTCCAAATGTTATTGTTTTTATGCAGTGGATATGAAAAAGATTCTTGGCTCTCTGTGCTGTAAAGCTCATCGAATAGGTAAAACACTATACTCTGCTTATTTACAGTTGTTAGGAAACATTTTATGGCAGTATAATTATGTTGTTCAATTTCTTGATTGTGATAGTGCCCAAGATGATGAACAGTGGATTGGTAGATGCAGTCTATCCCTTACACACGCCAACTGAGCTGATATCACTAGAAAACCATTGGTATAATCATTCCAATTACTTTCAACGCCAACCAATAGGTAAGAGCTTCTTATGTCTCCAATCAATGATTTTTTTAAATGTTTTTTTTCTTTGTAAAGTCTTGGCCGTGTTAATGAATAATAAATTGATGTCCGTCCTTGAATGGAATTGCAATGTGATATGCTACAGATATTTTAATTCATATATTCAATTAGGGTATATCTTTTTGTAGAAGTTAGCATACATGGGGAAATTATTTCTATCTTTGATATTCATCAAATTGTGCTATCACAGCAGTGACTTGATGAAGTGGTATTTAATGTTATTACACCAGGGCTTGTGATCATTTGCCTTTGATAAGTTCTGCTTAATTAAACATGTAAATACAATCCCACACCCCCGTTGTTGATTTAGTCTCAACTTGCATTCCTAATGATAAGATAGCAGCATGTTCTTTCCTCTCAAAGTAGATGATACATGTAAGTGCATGAATGAAGATAGTCTCATATCAAATTGATACTGATAGACCCCTTGTTTACCTTCATAAACCAGCATTATTAGTAATCCTGAGTGCAGGAAATGAAAAGTTCTCTGTTTGGAGAGTAACAAAAATTTATTATGAATGATTGGTTGTTTACCTGTTGTGGATTAAAAATTATATATGTGAGTCACTTGGACCACCAAAATATTCAATTAAAAGAACTTGATATGAACACATGTAAGAAACAAAAAGTATTCTGACATGAACATCAGTCCAACATAAAGTATGTTTTCTAGATAGTCTCTAAACAATCTTCCCTAAAATGCTTGGAAACAGTACCAAAATACTTGTATAGATATATCAAATCCTCCTATAACTCTGTTGTAACAATATTTTGATCTGATTAAATTTTATTTGACATGGTTTATAATACAGCATAAAAAGTAATCACAGTTCAAAGCTGATTTGAGATTCTTTTACATTCAACAGAAAAATACATGGAAAATTGAAATATACAATGACGATAGAAATCAGCATAATTTGGTATTAATGTAGATTACGGTAGTGAACAAGTACCGTGGGTATGAATGAAATAATAGGAAGTGAGTGCCATTGGTATCTTATAAAAGAATTTTGTGTGCATAAAAGAATAGAAATCTGGAGAGTGTACATGGAATACTTAGATACTGGTAGGTAAAGAATATCAACCTGCATTAAAGATACATCCATATTTTTCCCATAGATTACCAGTTACTCCGGTTGAAGAACAGATCATATTACCAAATTGTTTCCCTATGACACCGTAAAAACTAAAGGGTTGAAATTCTATATTTATATTCTGGTATGTGAATAGTACATTTCCAGTCCTGAATTAAAGATAGAGTAAACTTTGTTCTTTGTAATTAAGAGGTCATATTAAAGAATTCTGGCAATAAAAATATATATGTAAACAGGTAATATATATGTACTACCTACATGCTGGTATGTAAAGGGTTTCTATTGATATGTGTATTCTACCATGTAATTAAATTTAAATGGAATACATTTACATCCAAAATGCACGAGAATGAGAAAAAAAATTGTATCTAAGTTATGTGAATGCTTTCCTCTGCAAACGTTTGGGTGTGTGATGACTAGTGTACTTGATGTGCCCTTGGGTTTTTTTTTTATTTGTCTTAGAGCAGTCTTAAAGTCTTTAAAGTGCTATGTAAACATGTTTAGTGTGATACTTGTATTTGTTTAAAGGGTCTATGGAATGTCTTGACTAATAAGTCTGTTGATAGCTGGATTGTATTACAGATCTGGGGCCTGTAACGTAAAGAGATTCAATCAATCTTAAGATTGATATCAATAGTAAGTCAATGGTAAACCATGTACTGAAGAGTTACAATTGATCGTAAGATTGATTGTATCTCTTTATGTTACAGGCCCCAGGTTGCTATTTTAACAGGAAATAGATCACGGACAACTATTGTCCATTCCCAGTATCAAATCCCCTCCTAATAACATTATAAATTACAAATTATCCCCAAGTATCAATCACTGATGAGGAGGTGGGTTTCCCATAGAAATTCCTTCCAAAACAGTTTTTTTTTATCATTTCTCTTTTGTCCCATGTTATCCATCAGTCAAAAAGATGTTAGAAAGACAGTTAACTTTGCATAAGTCGAATCTGTTGGGACAAAAGAAAATAGTTCGACTTATGCAAAATTTGACTTAGGATATGTAAATTATAACACATGTTTTGCACAGTTTGGTTAAAAAAAATTGAATTGACTTAGGGAAAGTTTGACTTAAGCCACTTTGAGTTATGCAAGGTTTATGTGATAACTGATAAAGGGATACAGGACAGAGCAGTAAATGGCACAATGTGTCTATATTGATAAACATGTTAATAGGAGTAGATCTTTGACTAAGCTTGCTCCAGATATTATTTTACAGTTGTGCAGAACTGAAATCATATTGAAAATCATCATTTTCCCCTTTTCTCCCTTTTTTTCATTACTTGACATTTTTTTTCTCCATGGATGTTTCTTCTTACAAAGACACATTAAGTCAACTACTTTAATGTTACTACCTTTTGGGCAACTTGGAAATCATTTTTTTTTAATATTCTTGCACACTAGCATTCACACAATCATTATCAAATGAATTGTGATTACATTATCTGCTGACATGATTTTCTAGAATAACATAACATTAACATTAAAGATCACATTACAAGAAAATTCCATCAAAGTAAATGTTGGCTTAATACTTTTTATTGCATATATGGCATAAATTAAACAAGGTTATCCAAATTCAACGCTTGGAAACATTTGAAGTAATGATTATTATCAATTATAAAACGGTAAAATACAGCCCCCGATATAGCAGCTGAAGAGCTCCTCGAACGCTGCTGAGATGTGTGACGACACACCAGGGGCCAGTCCTGTCTAAGCAGACGATGTCCCATAACATCTTACACATTTT
The DNA here is from genome assembly GCA_025617745.1 of Heliocidaris erythrogramma. Classification (NCBI taxonomy): domain Eukaryota; kingdom Metazoa; phylum Echinodermata; class Echinoidea; order Camarodonta; family Echinometridae; genus Heliocidaris; species Heliocidaris erythrogramma. The sequence continues at coordinate 37,555,276 of CM046866.1, read as the reverse complement.
TCAGTGCCTGTTTTGTCATCTCCTCTTCACTTATTTCTCTTACTTGACTAGCGTCAGTCTTAATGTTAGTCTGTTGCCTCACTCTTAAAGTAGAACACTAATGATTTTAAATATTGGCTTAATACTTATTATTGCATAGATGGCATAAATTAAACAAGGTTATCCAAATTTAAAGCTTGGAAACATTTGAATTAATGATTATTATCAATTATAAAACGGTAAAATACAGCCCCCGATATAGCAGCTGAAAAGCTCCTTGAACGCTGCTGAGATGTGTGACGACACAAGAGGGGCGAGTCCTGTCTAAGCAGACGATGTCCCATAACATTATACACATTTTTCAGTGCCTGTTTTGTCATCTCCTCTTCACTTATTTCTCTTACTTGACTAGCGTCCGTCTTAATGTTAGTCTGTTGCCTCACTCTTAACTTCGTGTATGGTATTATTTTGATGAAAAATGCAGCGTTAAAAAAATAAAGGAATCAGTCACTTGTAAACAAAATAAGACGCCATTGTATTTTCAGCTGCTTGCACCGGGCCATGTTCGGCGTTTCAAGAGGGAACGAATACCATCCAGCTATTATTCGCAGGGCTTTTCAATTTGAAAATGGGGTTTATTTCATTGATCATTGACCCTTCTCCTGTGTATTTACAATCAAACGGTTTTAGTTATCAGAATCAGTTCACTTTCCCTTTTAGAATGGTGTGAAATAAGGTCATGTTTAAATGTACCAAACTCTTTATAATTTGATAAATAATTGCATTGCAATTACGTTCATTCATTATAGGACGTCGTCTGCTTAAGCAGGATCGATCCCTCGTATGACGACATCAAAACATCGCTATATTTCTGGAGAATCCTCGGATATTCCACATGCTGAGAAGAGCTTTTATTTATGTTGTTTTTATAATCATCATATACGCAGTTGACATAAAACTTATACGATTGCCATCTGTAAGCTTCCCAATTTCTAGTGATACATTAATTGCCATATTTGTGATTTTCTTGAGTGTTCTACTTTAACTTCGTGTATGGTATTATTTTGATGAAAAATGCAGCGTTAAAAAAATAAAGGAATCAGTCACTTGTAAACAAAATAAGACGCCATTGTATTTTCAGCTGCTTGCACCGGGGCATGTTCGGCGTTTCAAGAGGGAACGAATACCATCCATGCTATTATTCGGAGGGCTTTTCAATTTGAAAATGGGGTTTATTTCATTGATCATTGACCCTTCTCCTGTGTATTTACAATCAAACGGTTTTAGTTATCAGAATCAGTTTCACTTTCCCTTTTAGAATGGTGTGAAATAAGGTCATGTTAAATATACCAAACTCTTTATAATTTGATAAATAATTGCATTGCAATTACGTTCATTCATTATAGGACGTCGTCTGCTTAAGCAGGATCGATCCCTTGTGTGACGACATCAAAACATCGCTATATTTCTGGCGAATCCTCGGATATTCCAGATGCTTAGAAGAGCTTTTATTTATGTTGTTTTTATAATCATCAGATATGCAGTTGACATAAAACTTATACGATTGCCATCTGTAAGCTTCCCAGTTTCTAGTGATACATTAATTGCCATATTTGTGATTTTCTTGTAATGTGATCATTAACATGTATAGCATGGGCCTGCATCACACTTTGTGCTAATGTCGCTATCCACTTTAATTGCTTCTACAGAGATGATCAGGGACTATTTTGGAGAGAAGATTGGAATCTATTTCTCCTTCTTGGGGTTCTACACCAAGGCTCTCTTTCTCCCTGCTGCGTTTGGACTCGTCTACTTTCTCCTGGATACCTTTGTCGGTCATCTTCCCCACGGCTACGCCATCTTCGCCATCTTTAATCTCTTTTGGACCACCCTCTTTCTGGAATTTTGGAAAAGGAAATGCAACTCAAAGGCATTTCGATGGGGAACCTATGGTGAGAGGGTTTTATCCTGTCTGTTGAAAATGCTGAACCCAACTTTTGTTACATTGAAAGCCAAATCAGAATCATAAAAGGGCAAGTTTTTATTAGATATCCTAATGCTAATTTTTAACAGGGCACAAAGTGTGAACATATGTGGATATTTTAAGACTACATGTATGTTTCTAAAGAGATCACTAGTCACTACTACTATAAAAATTGAAGAATAAGTTTGAGCATAGACCTATTGAAGCTTTTATCCTTGCATTCGTCAGACTGAAATGCAAGAATAGACAGGAAGCTATAAAAATCTATGTCTTTCTTCAAAGCTATTCGCATTCATATTTCTAAGCTGCTTTTTAAATTCACCCTTGTGTTACTATCTGGAAATATGAGTTACTTGAAATTCTTGCTGTAATAATATACATATATATTTATTCACTGCCTATTGCATCTGCTGTTAGACTAGTCAAGAGTGAATAAATTTGTTCAAGATATTTTGTTTTGATTGTTGTTTTCAGGTATGGTGAAATTTGAGGAGCCAAGGGCTGAATACCATGGTCCCATTGGCACCAACCCTGTGACTGGGCGCAGAGAACCTCGCTACCCAGAGTCCAAAAGTTTCTACAAGAAGTACTTTGTATCAGCCCCCATCATCGTGGTCTTCCTCTGTTTAGCCTTTCTCATGATGTTAGGGTTCTTCTGGTTTGAGGACTATCTCAAGACCAAAGTTGATGTTGCTACTACGGTTGGGGGCCTTGTACTCCTCCTACCCAGTGTGCTCTATGCCGTCGTCATCATCATCGTCAACTCCTTCTATCGCAAGATTGCAAGCTTTCTCAATGATTGGGGTAGGTAAACTTCTTCTAATTTTCTGATTGCATACCTGTCAGCTGACTTGATTCGTGGTTTTCTGAACCATAACATTAAAAAACAGAACTCTCTAAAGTTGTGTAAAATGTGGAGGTAAAAAATGAATCTAGGATTAGCTTTGAGAATATTGGATATTTATCAAAGCAAACAAAAACCATTAAAAATAATTGATTCTGAACCCATTGCCAGTCGCTTTCTGTAGTAAGCTAGGGCAATGAAAAAATTCTGTTGTCATTGGGTTTGAGAGTTCTTATTAGCCAAAACTTTAGAAAAGTTGATAACATTATTTAATAGACATGGCTAGTGGGTGGCAGATAACTAAGCAATTCCTATGTAGCTTTTCCTGGCTTATAACACATTTAGATATATGTGTATGTTTATGTGCATGAGAGAGTGATGATTGAATGGCGTTTTACTGTATCAATAACTTAGTGTGTCAATAGTTACATGGCGTTCCCTGTGATAACATTTGCATAAACCTCCTTTTGGCATCACATCAATTTGAGACCCTAATAGTTTAGTTGATATTTGATGCATGCAAGGAATGCTGTTGTTGAATCTATGGCCTGGTGAGAGGAGAATGGTTTTACGACACATGCTTGGCAGATATTCATAACACTAACCGAATTCTAAACTTTAACCCTGGACCAAACACTATATCCCTAACCCTAACCATAAACTAAACCAAAATGTAACCTTAACCCTAACCCTAAACTAAACCTAATCTAACCTTAACCCTAACCCTAAACTAAACCTAATCTAACCTAACCTTAACCCTATATCTCTGGTGAAATAAAAAGCAATTGTCGCTGGAGCAGTTGTCGCTGGAGCATATGTCAGAGCACCAGGGGAGCGTTTTGTCAGTGATTTTTACCGACAACTGTTATAAGCTACTGAAATCCTTGCATCTGATTGGCTGAGAGCAAATTTGTCGGTAAAAATCACTGACAAAACGCTTCATGAAACGCTCCCCAGGAGGATGCATGTAGATGGTTTATCTACAAGCTTGTGCAGAGCATTGCTGTTTAAATAGTGTCAATAATTTCTCATGAATCCATGCATGTTGTGTGCTATTATGTCTGTATTGTAGCCAGGTATTGTTACGAATTAGGGGAGGGGGCAGGTCAGTCTTTTGCTGACTTCATTTATATATCACAAGTGATTTGATTGTTACAATTAACAGATTTTACCTGTTCCAAAAGTAAGATTATTGAAGTGATTTCGGACTTTTCACTTTCAACTTTGTATTCATAATAGTGCATGTGGTTTTTTAGACCACTGTATGTATTTTATCTGCACTAGGGATTGCATTGTTTGTTGTATTAATATTAAAGGGAAATGTGCTTGTCATAGTGCAACTTGAAATCAGACAAGGGATACCCATTGGGATTTCATCAGACAGACTGGTATGTCAGATCTTAGCTGTTCATTTCAGATTTTGGCTTTTTCTTCTCTTTGAACTCATGCAATGATGCATGATGTGTATTTTCTAATTGCTTCTAAGGATCTTGAATCTTGATAAGCAATATATATTTTGTATTTTTCAGACACAATTCTAATTTTTTAATTTTTTTCCACAAATGTGCAAGAAAATGAAATATAAAAGTTTAAGATGCTGCGAATCCCTACTGTAACTACACTCTACCTTTACCCAACACGCTTTCTTGTTGATACTAGGTTTAAAGGGCAATCCAACCTTTGCAAAAAAAAGCTGATTTGTGTGATAGGAGAAAATAAGAGTAACAGGATACTGAAAGTGTGAAAGATATTGGATGAAGAATAAGAAAGTTATGAACGTTTGAAAATTGAGATCAGTACATCTATGCAAATCTCAAATTGGCAATTTGGTGAATCGATTGTGACCTATACACGGTCGACTCTCCCATTTATCGTACATCAAAATATCATTAAATTCCGGTCTTCTCCTGAGCGCCTTTACCCTCGGGCAGTACTTCAAATATATTGTAGATAGCATACATGTATATTTATAGGTCCTCCAAAAAGAAAATGGCCCTACTGAGTTTTACATTTTGAAAAATTGACATTTTCGTCATTTTGTGTGTTGAAGCAAATGGGAAAGTTGACCACCGCTACATCACAGAGACCGTACCGATTTGGCCAATTGAAATTCCCATATGCATAGTGATTACAACTTTTTAAAAATTATAACTTTCCTTATTGCTTGTCCGATTTTGTTCAAACTTTTACCAATCTGCTTCTCTTGTTTTTTCTGCTGTCACACAAATTAAATATTACAACGGTTGGATTGCCCTTTAAGATTGAAGTATTGTATTCATGTTGGTGTGTTTTTTTTGCATGGGGTTGTCTTGTTTTTGTGTGTGTATAACAGAAAATCATCGTCTTCAGTCTGCACATGAAAACAACCTGATTCTAAAGCTAGTTGTGGTGAGTGTCCTTAAAGACTCCTAACCCAAACCTGTCCTTTACCCTCGTCCTTTCATCTCTTAGTTTTTGTAATGTATTCAAGTTGGTCTTTTGTATTAGAACCATTATGCAATTAAATTTGGAAAACAACATTTTTTAAAGTGAACAAGAAATTTGGCTGTTTTCATTGTTAGGAAAAGAAATATGTATGACATGTTCTCCATATCTTATTGAAATGAATGATTGAAACTAAAACGGAAAGAACTTGGATGTCAAGGTAAAATCGTTAATAAGTTGATTTAGTAGACAGGAATTTGAGGGATATTGAAGACCACCTGTTAAACATGACTTATATCATTGCAGTTTGTACCTATTTCAGGAACAAAGTGAACATTTCAGTGTTTAATGCCCCTCTGATTTTATTGCATGAAATACCAGGTAAGCATTATTCCTACTTAGGATTGCAAAAGTGTTTAAGGATTTTTTTGGAAGTGTTGCTTGGTGCTGTTCTTATTTTTAAGCTTCACTGCACCGAATAAGCACGGTAAAATCATGCTCAATTGGTGTCAATATTACTTCTACATCAATGACTAATTTTGTTTTGAAGAAGAAAAAAATGACTCAAGTCCAGATCCATATGTTTATGTTATGTTGAAATATGTCAAGTATGACATGGAGAAGCAAATTTAATACAGGTACCATATACATAGTAATGGCAATTGAAAAGATTTCCTAATTTGGTTAGATTGTTAAGGTAATTTCACCTCCCTCTTTTTAACCTTCTCACATTTTTTTAATACAGTTTGACTTCGCGAATTGCTTCATGTGTCTGTTCTTCATTGCCTTCTACATGCAAGACATGGTGAAACTTCGAAAGGTATGTCATCAGATATCTCGGCATGTGAATTCAAGGCATGCCTCACTATTTTTTTTATTATACCGTAACCAATAATTAGCTAGTTAGGATATAGTGTGCTGATGTACTGTAATCTCTTACAAGTATTATCAAGATGGATAGTGAATGCATAAACAGAAATGTTTGTGTCTTTTATTTGAACGCCGTGAAATATTCCACAGTATATGCAAGAATATTCATATTACACATATCAGGTGAGGTAGTTAGGGTTTAATATACGATTATCAATTTTAAGAGAAAATCATGTTTAATAGTTCCTTCCATTATAGTTAACTTTGCATAAGTGGAAACTGTTGAGACCACAAAGAATAGTTTGACTTATGCAAAATTCGACTTACAAAATGTGACTTACGAAATGTAAATGACACAAGTCATGTTTTGCATAGTTTGGTCAAAAAAATTTATTCGACTTAGGGAAAGTTTGACTTATGCAAGTTTGAGGTATGCAAGGTTAACTGTGTATCTTTGTGATTGGCAGTACCTCTCAACTCTGCTCATCATCCAACAATTCATTGAGCAATTCCTGGAGACGGCTCTCCCATACCTCATCCTGAGATTCTGGCGTGGTAGGAAGGCAGATGATGATGATGCAGCAAAGGCCAAGAAGGATGATGATGCTCCCAGGACAGATGTCAAGAAAGATGCAGCTCAGCTGGTAGCTGAACAGAGCAAGATGGATTTCTATCCGGTAATGATAGTGGTTGTGGTGATTGTGAGTGTGATGGTGGTGGTGGTGGTGGTGGTGATTGTGAGTGTGATGGTGGTGGTGGTGGTGGTATAAGAATGGTTGTTTGTATTGGTGTTGGTATGGATGATGAATGATGATGATGATGATGATGATGATGATGATGATGATGGATGATGATGGATGATGATGATGGATGATGGATGATGATGATGATGATGATGATGATGATGATAAAGATGATAAAGATGATGATGATGATGATGATGATGATGATGATGATGATGAAAATGCTCAATGGTTATGTTGACTTAAGTCGAGATGATGATAATGGCAGTGATGTTAGATGGTGGTCATGATGATATATGTATGTGTATAACATTAAAGTCACGTTATGTCGGTGGGGCGAGAAAAACTCCCCAAAAAATAAATTTTGAGGAGAGCAAAACATTTTTTTAACAATGAACACTGTGGGTGACTTTCCTTTTACAGATTGCTTGTGGCATATTTTTTCTGAGATACCTTTCATGGGTTTTATCAGAACATCAAATTAGTTCTCAGCTACACAATTGTGCCCCACCCCCCCCCCCCCTCCCCTGAAAAAAATAGAATGGAAGGGTAATTTTACAGCTGAACTAGACTAATTCTTAAATGTATGTTTGAAGATATGACAAAATCATTAATCAGTACAGTTGTATTTCACAAATTCATATTAATTTTTATCTACTTTCTTGAATGCTTAAGGTAAAGGTAAGAATCATGGGCTTAATCCAAGTTCATCTTTTGGAGGTAAAAAGGAGTAGCTTGGAATTACCCTTGGTTTATTCAGATTTATTCAGCATTGTTAACATGCTTGTTTTAAGTTTGGCCATTTTCATCAGGACTTTGATTCTTCCTATATACCATTTGGGATCAAAACCCCTTGGTTCTATTTCTACTGATGTTTACAGTTTATTGATAATTTCTTGCCCTATCTTTGTAGGATTCTAGAGGTAGAAAGACAAAAGTTTTCCGTAACACATAGAAGTTTAGTTTGAAGATAAAGCATTGACCTTGGAATAACAATTTCAAAAACTTTTCTTTAAATTTTCTCACTATTTCCTAATTACATCAGAAGTATTATTTGACATTTGATTGTTTCATTTTATACTTTATCTACATTCCTGTGTAATTTTTTGGTGTGAGATTTTGCATCTGCATAAGATGCTCTTAGATACAAGAGATTGAAAGGATATTCAAATCCTAATTGCTGTAGATACCGTAATAGCTTGGATCGCCTTCTGTTTGGACATATTTAGTCATTCCTTTTTATATTTAGCTCAGCATTTGTTGAAACAAGATCTCTTAGTCATTGTGAGCTAATGCACATATATCATACATATAAACATACTTGTATATTCTTGGTTGTAAAATCTTAAACTTTTACATTGGCAGTGTATGTGAAAAAAAATCGATGATATCAAGCATGGTTTCCTGTTGTTCCTGATCATTATCTTACAGCCATGTGATAGGATAGTTAAATGTCTCAGCTATATTGCAGATTGATTTATAGTTGTATGGTAAAAGAAATATTGGAAATGATGTTCATTATGAAATCTTGATGAATAAAAAATGTGTTACTTTGCCTTTTAGAGAAGGAAAGCTGCTCTTTCACATCAAGCAAAGGCCAATACAATATTTCTTTGCTGTTCCATATTTCCTTCTCCAGGGAACGTTTGATGACTACCTTGAGCTGTTCCTGCAGTTTGGATATGTGTTCCTCTTCTCAGCCGTGTTTCCCTTAGCTGCTGTCTTTGCTCTGCTGAACAATGTCATTGAGGTGCGCAGTGATGCCTTCAAGCTTAGCAGGGTCTGTCAAAGACCGTTTGGACAGGCTGTAGCAGACATAGGTACTTGGCAGGTAAGAAGACACACTGCATCTCAGATTCCCAGGCCCCATATACCAGCATACCTGGCACAAAGTATTGTGCGATTACCAGTTTAACATTCTTTACACGGTTCATAGAATATGTTAAATTTCGACAAGAATACTGAAAGTTCTTAAAGAGTCTTAGATAGCGCCATAAACTGTGAAGTAATTTCAAATGAATTTGATGCCATTGAAAGCATAGATAATCTTGCTTTCCATTACATTTTGCACTCTATTTTTAGTTTTAACATTGTATGTGTTTTCAACAGGTATTACCTGTAGGCGGTTGAATGAGAAGATTTTAGAGATGATATCACAAGTTACAAATTTAAACCACTTCCTTTCCTGAATAAAAAGGATGTCATGATGTCAGATGAATCTCATACATTAAGGAAATTTTTTTTTTTTTTTTTTTCAGCAAAATCTTAAAAACTTGACTGTATAATCAAAATTACTTTAATAGATAGGTAGACCATGACACTAGGTCATTGCAAAACCTATGTCATTCAATAAAACTTTGCTGTCTTTAATGTGATATCTTTCCACCACAGTTTACATTTGAGATAATGAGCATCATAGCTGTTCTCACCAATGTAGCTCTGATGGCACTGTCACCTGAGATTCAGTCTCTCTTCCCAGACATGTCCACCACCAAGTACATACTTCTCTTTGTCATTGTTGAGGTACGTTTGTTGTATGGTTTGCTTATATGCCATACATATACAGTGAAATCTGTATATAAAAACTGTGCTTAAGGGAGACAAGGAAAGTGGTCTTTATGAGCAGGTGGTTTTTATGTACAGGTACCTTTAATACACGTTTCAATGAGAAACACTTTTCAAGGGAAAAAAAGCTGTGGTCTTTATATACAGGTGGTTGCTAAGGCAGGTTTGACCCTAGTTTATCAGTATTTTGTGTAGACATGTTGCTTAAAGTTTGGCTACATGCAGATGAAATGGTTCACGTTCATCCAATGAATGGAATTTGGAATTCACGTTTTTAAATCTCATCCGCTGCAATAGACCAGTTTGTAGTTAGCGCATGGTACAAATGACCCCAAATATCCACAGATATTTTAGACATGGAGGGTCCCTTTATGTGCACTTCAGAAAAATAACTCTGGGAGTGATAGAGGTGCCTCATGAATAGCTTTTGTTTCCCCCTTTAAAAAGAATACTTCCACCTGGATATCATGGAATGCACCATTAGTGCATAATTGAATAATGATTACATGACATTCATGAGCACATATCAAATATTAGTGTCAGTGGGTTTTAGAATTTGGTACAGATGACCTTTATCTGCTCATGCTCAGATTGCATCTACGAACTGGCTTATTATACCAATCGGTCCAGCAGTGTACACTTCCTGATCCTGATCCTGATCCTGAACAGAGATGTGTGGGAAAATGTTTTAATCAATCTCCAAGCAAGGAGAAGATACCAGGAAAGATTTTTAAAGCACTCAGTAGTGTAGAGATATCATTCGTAATGAATCTTGTACTATTGTGATTATATCCTATGATTTGTCTGAGAAATGTCTTATTGGGGGAAACCAACTGATAGAATTTTAAAGACCTTAGCCTGACCGAATTTTGAAATATACCCTTTATTCATCCACGGGGAGCTATATATTTTCTGAACAAATTGAAACCAACTTCATGGGATTCCGTTTCCTGTGGAATGCGTAACAACGTCCCGAATGTTGAGCCCCGGTGGTTTTTCTGACGAGGGCCCGTCTCTGAGGAACGCTACTTTGCGGGGGGTGAAAATTTGATGACGACATATCGTGTAGACGCACTCGGAGCTGTATACATGACATGTCGTCACACGTCTAGCGACCCCCTGCAGTTTCCTCTGTTGTTACGCCATAGGGAGGGGGCGGACCAAAAAAAATTATCTTTTTATTTTTTATGGATAAACAGAGACGAAAATTTATGAATACCCAGGGTAATTATATTCTTTGTTTACTAAGCTTTACGTCAATATATGGTTGTTTTGGGTCCGACTGATAGAATTAACTATTCAGAAAACCTCACCTTGTATTGGTTGTGAAGACAAAATGACGGAGCTTTAGGGGCCTGGAAATAATGGACAAAAGAATATTGCTTTATAGATTTTGAAAAAGCTTATTACTCCTACAGTACTTTGACACAATTCATGCTTCATTTCCCACAAGCAAAGCAGAAATGCATCTAAGCTTTGTCAGTTGTGGGAGCAACAAGTAGTATTTGAAAGCTCACTATGCACAGTTCCATACAAACTTTGAAGGTTAAACAAATGCTCTTGATGGGGGATGCATACATGCTTGGCTGCAGAAATTAATTGCTTTGTGATTGTTGTTTCCTTGTAATAGCACATCTTTCTAGCATTCAAGGCAGCCATTGCTATCTTAATCCCTGACCTACCTCAATGGATGGAGGTAGAATTGGCCAAGGAGGAGTTTGAATCCAGGAAGGCTCTTGCTGAAAGGGTAAGAGCACATTGATTCTTCATGCTTATCTTTTTTTTAAATGCTGACAGAGGCCCATATTCTGAACTCCGGTTTAACTTAAAGATCACATTGCAAGAAAATCACAAATATGGCAATTAATGTATCACTAGAAACTGGGAAGCTTACAGATGGCAATCGTATAAGTTTTATGTCAACTGCGTATCTGATGATTATAAAAACAACATAAATAAAAGCTCTTCTAAGCATCTGGATTATCCGAGGATTCGCCAGAAATATAGCGATGTTTTGATGTCGTCACACTAGGGATCGATCCTGCTTAAGCAGACGACGTCCTATAATGAATAAACGTAATTGCAATGCAATTATATATCAAATTATAAAGAGTTTGGTATATTTAACATGACCTTATTTCACACCATTCTAAAAGGGAAAGTGAAACTGATTCTGATAACTAAAACCGTTTGATTGTAAATACACAGGAGAAGGGTCAATGATCAATGAAATAAACCCCATTTTCAAAATGAAAAGCCCTCCGAATAATAGCATGGATGGTATTCGTTCCCTCTTGAAACGCCGAACATGCCCGGTGCAAGCAGCTGAAAATACAATGGCGTCTTATTTTGTTTACAAGTGACTGATTCCTTTATTTTTTTAACGCTACATTTTTCATCAAAATAATACCATACACGAAGTTAAGAGTGAGGCAACAGACTAACATTAAGACTGACGCTAGTCAAGTAAGAGAAATAAGTGAAGGGGAGATGACAAAACAGGCACTGAAAAATGTGTAAGATGTTATGGGACATCGTCTGCTTAGACAGGACTGGCCCCTGGTGTGTCGTCACACATCTCAGCAGTGTTCGAGGAGCTCTTCAGCTGCTATATCGGGGGCTGTATTTTACCGTTTTATAATTGATAATAATCATTACTTCAAATGTTTCCAAGCGTTGAATTTGGATAACCTTGTTTAATTTATGCCATATATGCAATAAAAAGTATTAAGCCAATATTTACTTTGATGGAATTTTCTTGTAATGTGATCTTTAAACCATGGTCTAAATGTGTGGTTTAACTATGGGCAGCCAAATGTGACACAAATCTGTAACAGTAGATATTCAATTTATCAGCATTTCTGGTACTCAAACTTTTAAAAACTGTCTGGGAATAGTTTTCTTGACCATTAAAGGAGGGGACCAGAATCCAGTAAACATAAGGAACATACAGTGTAAACAAAGTTTTGACATTTTTGGCTACCCATAGTTAAACCACCGATTTAAACCATGGTTGAAGTTAAACAGGAGTTCAGAATACAGGCCATGATGTTTAACACTAACATTTAATCTGTGCCCATATCTCTTAGGATGATGGAGGATATGAAGCTACATTGAACTTTTCATCGGATTCATAAATGTAAATCTGATTAAATGATATGAGCTCCGGCCTCCACTCCTTGGGAAACATTCTGTGATATACATGTGTATCAATACACCATGCATATATCTGGATATTGGAATTCATTGACAAATGGTATTACACATACCAGTTCCATGCTTATCATAGGTACAGAGTGGTATATGTAGATAAAAGTCTTGCTTAACAACGTTGTTACCGTTGCTAGGATTCATGTTTAAGACAGGTTGACTCAGGGACCATATTTGCCAGGACTAGAACACTTCAATTTTAGTAGGAATGTTCAATTTATTTCTGTTTCCACTCATCAAATTCTAATCAGTATTTGAAGGTGACATGTTTATACTTTTTTCATCCAAGTGATTCGCCTTACTTCAGCAATTTTATGTAACACATATTCAGATATGATTGAACTTGGTGCTATGTTGGAAAATCCTCAGACGTCTTGGTTATCAGAGGGAAAGAGATTTGCCTTTGATAAATTTGAATACATGTATGGAAGTCTAGAATTTCATTCATGGCCACTACTTCTTTGTACATCTTTGTCTACCCTGTTATGATATGCATCTTTTTTATCGTACCTAATCTATCCCATGATGCAACAGAAAGCAGCAGAGTTGACCCGTCAGCTATCCTTCAACACCGACAAGGAGAACGGAGGGAATATGAAGGCTGCCCTCACTGAAGCCCAGGCAGCACATGTCAATCAGGCTCACTGATTGGTTGAAAGGAAATCATCAGGATTTTCTTCATATGTTTTCAATCTGCCATAGTAATGATGAAAGCAAAGAGATTGCTAACACCTTTATTAACGAACATATATGTGGTTTCATGTTTAATTATGATCTTACAGTGTATATTTTACAGATTCATCTATTATATTTTTTCAGTGGTGGCATTAGTAGATTAATAAGTATATTTTATGTTGTAACACAGTTATTATACAGTAAGATATTGGTTGGGTGTAACCTAGAAATGTAAATTGAAGTTAATGACCAAGAAATCCTAATACAAATGAAATTCAACTTTAGACTATTGGGCTGTCATTTTTCAGCTCATAATGTTTGAAGCATTAAGTTGAATTACGCAATCTTAGCATTAGCTTACTTTGAACTAACAATAGTCTGAGAAATATTTTTATACAACTGTCCTTGTACCTGCAAGTCCAGTATCTTTAGTGTATTCATCCAAATGGGTTATGTGTTAACTCATCAGTAAAATAAAACAGCATTGGTTTTATACAAAATTAGCATTTTTTCTCATTTTTGTTTTGAGTGATTTTTTGAGGGCGATAATATATTCTATTCCATCTGTGCTTTCATTCAATAAATGTTTATTATATCTTGCCAAGGAATATTTTAGGTTTTCCTGCCATGTTTCTATGCATAGTTTACACATCGGCATATTCCAGAAATAATTGTAAAATGGTTCACTTTGTTTGTTTCCAGCAAGCAATACGTTTGATTAAATTTTCAGTGTCATATTTTTCAGTCATATGAGGTTATTGTATGATTTCTGTTACAAGAAATCCAACCTGGAATCCATTTATCTTCAAACTAAATATTATTTTACAAGGCATGGTTTCCTTAACTTTCTATTCTAAAGTTATGCATGATATTTCAAAGCATATGCATGCTTGTATTTATCCAAGTAAACGTTGTGGTATTAGTGTAGGTAAACTATTTTGTTAAAATACAATGCTGGACTTCGTTAAAGAAATTTGACTCCCATGCACAAAAAAGTTTGTACTTTTATAGCATTATTCATGTTCTTTTGAAAAGGAAAAATGTATGATTATACATTATTTTCTGTTGTGAAAATTTAGACATATCACAACATGAGAACAAAGCATTTACTTGTCTGTATGTGTGTTCGGTATTGTCATTTCGATATGCCAAATATTTCTGTTACAAAAACTCAGTCTTTCTTACATGTTTAATATCAGGGCAAGCTCAGTTAGCTTGAAAAATATTCTGAAATAGCTCCATTCCACTGTGACAAAATTAGACACGTGTGTTAACTACATTGGTATTTGCACTAAAATAAATCCCTTTCATCAAATTCATCCTGATATGCACATCCTATATAGGTCAGTTATGTATTGATGTTAAACTATTCAAATCCATTTCCTTGTTCATGACGTATAAAAGTGAATGATAATGTATGACGACATGAATTTAAAATATTCCTCAAGTTGACAATTTACCTCTGCCCAAATTAACTTAAATTCATATTTTACTGCCATCTTCTTCAATCTTATCAATTTGTTTTTCTATGCAAAGTTGTTTTATTTCACAGGCCACATCTACTTTATCACTGTCAGAGATTTAAAATCTACATGGGAAGGTTCTAAAAAATTCACATCAAGCTTGAACTTGATAGGTGAAAGATGTTTTGCAGATATACATGTGGTAAACAATGAAATGTAGCATTCTGTAGACTGTTGTACTAAGAGTCACTGTCAGAGTCAAGAGCATGCAATTTTTTTGTTATGAAACTGGCTGCAAACAAATTGTTTTTCTAAATTATCAACTTTTGTGATATTCAAAGATTAGAATGTATAATATAAAACTCCAGTTTTGTGGACTTGGTTGCTTTCTCTTAAAGATAATTATTGATATGCATATGTGTAGTCAATTCAACTTTTACTAACATATTCTTTCCGATTTTTCTTCCAATCAATATAATGGATTCATTTGTGCATGTGTATGTATCGTAAGCCTTTAGAGATATCTCTTGTTATAAATGTCATGTATACAATCATTTCTTTCCTTTCTTTTTGTTCAGTTGTTGGAAAAACAGTACAATAATATGAGTGGTATGTCTTATTAATGTATCCATACTAAGATTTTAATGTACAATATAAATAATAATGTCTGGAATTTCAGTATACCGGTAATAGATTTGGGACCAAATAAAAGATGCAGGTTGAATTTTTTTTTTTCTGAGAGGCCATTTAATTTGAATACTACTCGTAATTCCTTTTACCAGTATACACTTCGCAATATTTTGCAATCTTTCCATGTACATTATTCTACCTTTTGAGCACTTTATGTATGAAAATTGAAGGAAGCAAATACCTATGTTTTGTACATTTTAACTCGTGCGATAATAAATATCATACATTATCCACCCATTTCAGTTGCAAATGTTTGGTTACTCACGTTACATTTTTTATAAAAATGTAACGTGAGTAACCGAACATTTGCAGGGTTAGCAGAAAGTAAGTTTCTTCTTCTGAAGTTTCGATACTGTACTTAGGTACTCTAATATGTGTGCATTGTTGTAACTAAAACTCATTTACCTAACACCTTTCGTGGAATTCCCCACATGAGCAATACATGGATATTGCTACTTTTGCAATCAACATTTTGATCATTATCAGAGTTTGTATTATGATATGAACGACAAGGGGGTGAAACTTCATCATACATTTGTGTGTACCATTCCACACCAGTTCTATTTATGTTTTCTGATTGATGTACTTCCTTCTTTTCTACCAAGCTTGAATGTTTACTTTTTCCTGTACTACTATTACATTTACAAAGATCTCAAAGACTTAAAAAGAGAACAACTTTTTCTTATGTATGTATCTAGCAGTTAGTGCCTTGTATCTTAATTTATACTTCTTGACCATTTTCAGAACATCATAGCTATGAGAATATTGATTTCTTTCTTTCCTGCATGTAAGGTTAATATTTGTCCAAAAGATGGACAAATATTAAAATCTACCCAAGTATTAATTTGATAATGTTCATTTTTAGGTAACAATATAGTTGTATGTATTATTAACATTAGTTGAATATATCAACTTCGATCTCAGTTTCTACATTAGTAGAATTCAGGCCATGAAGTTTTGAAGATATGACATGTATTTTTGGGGTATGAGAATTATATTCATAACACAAATTATTTTCAGTGAAACTATATTGGAATAAATGGAAACAGGTCAAACATTTATGCAATTAGCAGGGTCTTTTGTGTTGTCTCTTTCACAATTCAATAATTCACACAACTCAAAGTTGCTTTCATAAACATTTTATTATTCATAAGTTCTATGTAATGAAATATGTACAACAGGAATACTACATATACATTTTAATAAACAAATATTTCACTTCCATTCATAATGTGTGACACCACTGTAATTGACTGTTGCAGCAACAATAAAACACAATTTGTAAGTATCTTGGGGGGGGGGGGGGGGGGGGGGGTGGTAAGAAACATTTATACATGATATAAGCCAATGAAATGGGAAGCATTTAATCATGGAATAAGCCAATACGCGTTCTCGCGACATACAGTGTGTAGCAGTTTACTGCATTACTGGCTTCTTTCCAACTCCACATACTTTGCACACAAGTGGATACATGCACACAGAAGGGGTGATGACTAATTTTGCGGAACAGCAAGATGTGCACAACATATAGTGGTACCCAGTTAAGGGCAAAACAAATATGATTGCTGAAAACTATCAAAATATATAACCCTCGAGAGAATACTACAGCATTAGAATGTGAAGAGCACCAGCCTCCATTAACATTTTGAGGGGCAGAAAGCAGGGAAGCGTTTCATCAAGCATTTTGTCAGTGATTTTTACCGACAACTGTTATAAGCTACTGAAATCCTTGCATCTGAATGGCTGAGAGCAAATTTGATGAAATGCTCCCCAGACCTCGGTATCACTACTGCAATAAAATATCTAAAAGAAAAAGGAAGCATTCCATTGTATGTTGGCTTTATGACTACTTCTCGGTTCACATTATCTATTACTGCGGGCAATGCACAGAATTAGCAGATTTGGTACTCCTAGTCTATGCAAACGTTACACACCCGACACGTTTTAAAATGTTTGAAAAATAATCATAAAGCAGGTTTGGCTTTGTTTAAATCCCAATACCATATCATAATTATGGGTCAGTTTTCTTTTGGTTTTGGTTTTGGGCATACACGTGTTCCAGAGCATGTAATTTTCAAGTACACTTCTATTCTAATGGACATATACATGTCAAAAAACTTTAATGCTATACCGGTACTCAAGCACAGACCATCTCCATCAGTAATGACAATATTTTGGGGGTCATTCTGCCAGCTGAGTGTACAGGATGAAACTTTTGTATGCAAAAATCTCTGTTAACTAGTATATTTTGCAGTCCCGAATAACCCATCAATTCTATGATTAACAATGCAGTATTACTTAAAGACAAGGGCGAGTTCTGAGAAAGGTGAAAAATAATTTGTTAGCTTTCTCATTCCTTTCAAGTCAGTTTGGAAGAAAATCTTAGTAGACATGTCCCCTGTAAAGGACTGCTCCTCAAATGCCCTCATATTAAAAGATATGACAAGAATAAGCTGAAGTGTTTGGGCTGAACATTCATGCCACATTTCTGTGCAGTCCCATATACCCATTTCTGTGTGCAGAGCATGTGCTTTTCAGTGAGATGAGGTCAATTTCTTATCATTTTGTTGATTCCAACCTCACATTATCAACCATAACAATAAAAATAAAATTTTCAGTTAAAAGGTACACCTTACATTAAGGTGTGTATGTGTGAGCATGTTCCGGTCTGTTAATAGCAGGGCAGATCTACAGCATACCTATAATGAAAAATCTTGTTATCATTATCGTTATCTGTCAAATGTGACCCATGCTTTAAGTTTATGTCACAGTTCCCTGTGCATTGACAAATCAAGTGGTCACTGATGGCATTAACCAGGTGAAGAATACAAACTGTAGACAACAAAAGTGACCATTACAGGATGGTTAGCCTCTAGAGCAGATTTGACCGTATATGAAAGGGATGACCATGATCATGAAATGTAGGCAATCCTTCAAAACCCTGCCATCTATCATGAGCCATGAGTACAATACTACTGGATGCAGTAACACTTTTTAGACATTTCAATTTCCTGAATCTGAAGTATGGGACAAATTAAGTGGCCCGTACAATACACAAATATGATCAGCTATGTATGGCTATGACACGTTCAAGGCACATGATCAAAGATAAGTTCATTGCCAATAAATATTACAAACACACTTTTATGACATAATTCAGAGTGGTAATTGTTGAATCTTGGCTCCTTAAAAATTCATCTTTTGATCCATGATTGTCAGAATTATTTGTGATCATGTTCCACTGACATGACAAGCAAATCCCTTCACATTCAAGTCACTCAAA
This sequence comes from Heliocidaris erythrogramma, assembly GCA_025617745.1. Lineage (NCBI taxonomy): Eukaryota > Metazoa > Echinodermata > Echinoidea > Camarodonta > Echinometridae > Heliocidaris > Heliocidaris erythrogramma. The sequence continues at coordinate 37,536,546 of CM046866.1, read as the reverse complement.
TCAACATCATTCTTATTTTGGCACTACCATCATTCATAAGAAGACTTTCTTCTCCATACAATATTCCATACACAGCGTGTATCATGTAGATATTGATGGCTAGCAATCCTGCATTATTGAAAAAGTCTTGCCTTCCAGTGGACACACACACTCTCTTCTCAAAGCAAGATGGTGTCTCATTCCTCATAGTTTTAATCTCTTGATGTCCTCTGATCGGAAGTCTAACCTGGAGATCAGAAAAATGATGACAAGCAAAATGATATGTCCTTTTATGTTTCGTATCTTCTTGTACACCTACATGTAATGTTGGTGTGGATGAAGACAAACTGACATATTAGAGCCTTATTTTAAAACATTCACGACAGGACTATTTATTGACCATAAAGGCTTGCCTTTTACTGTCTTGACAAATTTGATGGTGTCTTTACCAATTGCTTAATCCTAACTGCTAGTGCTTTAGACCCTACACATTTCCTTTACCAAATGTTTCCCCCATCCACAAATATGATGAACCTGTGTTCCATCTTCAAAAGGACGTATATTTTCAATGGAATATATTTTTGGCATAGGTATTAAAGGAAATACTTTGCTCAAATCCGTATTTCATAAACTACAATTTGAAAAGCACAAGTTAAACAGTAATGGGAGGGGGGAGAGGACAAGAATACCAACTGACCTTAGTGAAAGCACTTGTCTGACCTCTGCAGGGGTCAACCTCCAGGTCAAAGGTCCCGAGTTGGATCCCCAGTAGTCAAGAATCTCAGTAACCTAAAAACAAAAACAAAAGATGTTTATAAATCAATTTAAATGCATTAAGATCAGATTCTCAGTACACAGCTTCAGGACATGGCTTTTTTTTTTCCTTCTTCAAAACATATGCATCCTCTCATTCATTCCTAGTACCTTCTTTTTTTTTCCAAAAGTTATCGGGTCAAAGAAAATTATGCACTACGTGTAATTGACTTTTTCAGGTGGGAGGAAGGGAAGAAAAGTTATAGAAATCATGCAGATGTGCTCACTCTTAATCAATGTGATCTTCTTCTCTCTATATGATAATCTAAACCTCTGTGATATTCTCAATTTGGAGCTAGCGTTAGGTGCAATTTGAATATCAGATATCGCATTTTTGGACATGGGCTTCCAAAGTGACTGCCAAGTAACTGCACATCTTGATACAAATTGACTCTATTAGCATAACCTCATCTTGACTATGTTATCTTTGGCAGGGTATTTGGGACATAACAGGCAAGAGGGGAAAGTATTATCAATTACTTCTTACCCTCTCTAGATTCAAAATGGTAGCCATCTGTGTCAGTCTAGCAAACTTATCTCGTATCGTCCACTGAGTGACGGAGGTTAAGTAGCCAACGAGGGACCTTAACTCCTTGTCAAACTGAAGACCACCAAGCTGTATGAGGTAGAGACCCAAAGTATGAATATAAGTATTAAACATGACTGAGGAAGAGCTCTCATGTCATTTATGATGAGCTCATACATTACTGGATCATAACTTTTACCAAAAGAAGACACATGATTTCTAAAGATTGCTTTCTGTCATCAAAGAAAAATATTGAATGTTGATATTCATTTCCCTAGCTCTCCTTAGCAGACAAATATCTTTTTCAGTCAGTTAACTTCCTTCACTTGACAAGAATATTTTACAAGAATTATTCATGTATATGCAGAAGAAATAAACCATACACATTATTTCATCAAGGTAACAAATTATGTAGGAATTTTGCTATGCTCAAAACCATAATTGAAGAAAACCAGGAACAATTCCATTCATACAGACTTAAAAACCACAAGATTGTGTCATTTAAATGTACCGTTAAGAAAATCAGGGTGGCACACAGAAGACTAGAGTTAGGTTCAGGGATTTGTGAAATTAGTTCCTCAAAGAGTATTTATGTAGTCAAGACAGGAGAAGGGTCAAAAAGAACAAAAAGAGAAATGAAAATCTTTGTTTTGTAAATATTTATGTTTATCTCCCCAAATCATGGAATTTGCCAATTGTTTATATTTAAACTTTACTCCGTGTCTTAACTCTTGCAGATGACAGATCTTACAAATAAAAACATATTATTGACAGGCTTCTCAGCAGAAAATAGTTTACTCATGGCTCAAATTGACAGAAATAGGGCTTAACTGAATCACATGGGGAGATCCAGAGGACCAAAGCAATTTTGAAGGTTGAAAGTATGCATTGACACACTTATTGGTCCATATTGAGTGAAATATGGTGTTAGACATCCCAGGAGGTGGTTTGAGAGGACCAAAACAACTTTGGAGATTGAAAGTAGGCATTGACTGATTTATTACCCTTGTCGGTATCCTTGTTGGGAGAATCTACACATGGTTTTTCTTTTATGTCACCCTTTGTATCAACACCAAGGGTGTTATGTACTAGCGAGAAGGTTGACTGTTGATTGCCAATTACTATGTATTTGTTCAAAGGTATTTTCTAAGGGAATACAGCTTTCATATTGCCATGTCACTAATGAGGAGTTCTTATGGAAGATAAGTGGATTTAGTGCTTACCCTGTTAAACACAGACTTTAGGACAGCTTTCTCTAATTGCACTGTGACTTCACTCGTTAGTAGGCTGACCAAGGCATCATAGTTACTTGATGTTAGAAGATCCTGGAAAGGAAAAGGAAACAAGACTTTTAAAAAGAGCGCCTAATCTTCATGACAAGGATATCTTGATAAATTTGGTGACAAACATGTACGTTAAAATAGATGTATTAGATGTACTGTATATGAACTAAAATGGACACTGATCTATTTTAGAAGACAAAAAAAAAAAAAAAACCTCAAACCCATAATAAATTTGTATCAACATTGAAACAGACATACACAAAACAATTATTTTTTAACAGTATGTCTGTATAAGGGTATGGTGCCACTTGTAGTTCATCATTTTTAGACTATCATAGATATTTTTCAATATTATTTTCGTGGATCTAGTGTTTCTTAAAAAAAAAAAAGATGAATGCGACTGCGTCTCCTATATGCCTCCGCCTAAATTCAGTTGATGGCTCAAGCTCTTCTAGAAATATTTGATAACGAGGCTAAAAACCAGTAATTTCATATAATTTTATGTAAATTGACCTCTGTGACCTCTGACCTTTGACCTACTTACCCCAAAATCTAATCAGTTCATCTTTCTATGGGTATGCATACTGGTACCAAGTTTGAAGTTCTCACCTCAGATAGTTCATGAGATATCGCGGTAACAGTGCTAAAAACCACTAATTCCATGTAATTTCATGTAAATTGACCTCTGTGACCTTTGAACTTTGACCTACCTACCCCAAAATCTAATCAGTTCCTCTTTCTATGGGGATACATACTGGTACCAAGTTTGAAGTTCTTACCTCAAATAGTTCTTCAGAAATCGTGGTAACGGTGCTAAAAATCAAGAATTTCATGTAATTTCATGTAAATTGACCTCTGTGACCTCTGACCTTTGACCTCCTTACCCCAAAATCTAATCAGTTCATCTTTCTATGGGGATACATACTGGTACCAAGTTTGAAGTTCTCACCTCAGATAGTTCTTGAGATATCGCGGTAACGGTGCTAAAAACCAGTAATTCCATGTAATTTCATGTATATTGACCTCTGTGACCTCTGAAATTTGACCTACCTACCCCAAAATCTAATCAGTTCATCTTTCTATGGGGATACATACTGGTACCAAGTTTGAAGTTCTCACCTCAAACAGTTCTTGAGATATCGCGGTAACGGTGCTAAAAACCAAGAATTTCATGTAATTTCATGTAAATTGACCTCTGTGACCTCTGACCTTTGACCTCCTTACCCCAAAATCTAATCAGTTCATCTTTCTATGGGGATACATACTGGTACCAAGATTGAAGTTCTCACCTCAGATAGTTCTTGAGATATCGTGGTAACGGTGCTAAAAACCAAGAATTTTTATGTAATTTCATGTAAATTGACCTCTGTGACCTCTGACCTTTGACCTCCTTACCCCAAAATATAATCAGTTCATCTTCGTATAGGGAAACATACTAGTACCAAGTTTGAAGTTCTTACCTCAAACAGTTCTTGAGATATCGTGGTAACGGTGCTAAAAACCAAGAATTTTTATGTAATTTCATGTAAATTGACCTGTGACCTCTGACCTTTGACCTACTTACCCCAAAATCTAATCAGTTCATCTTCGTATGGGGATACATACTAGTACCAAGTTTGAGGTTCCTACCTCAAATGATTCTTCAGATATCGCGGTAACGAGAAGTGGGACGGACGGACAACCCGAAAACATAATGCCTCCAGCACCCACCTTTGGTGGGCGGAGGCATAAAAAAACATGAATATTACAAAGCTAAACTTGGCACTAAGAATAACAAATGCAGATGAATGAAGTACACTTTGTCCACCCACTTTGGAACTAAAATGACAGCATGGTTATACAAGAGTGACTTACTTTGAATTCGTTGAGCAGTTGTTCAAGGTTCAGGATGAAATCTTGTACAAATGGATCGTTTGCCTCATAATTCGAGAACTCCTCCTCACTGATGTTATGACTCGTCGAGAGGAAGACATCAACCATGGGCTTGATGCGTGGTTTGATGGCACTAGTATTGAGTTGACTTAGACCATACTGCGATAAGACAGAATGAAAGAGAGACAATATGTAGGCATAGCATTTAACAACTGCAAAATAAACATTGATTTGTATTACCCATTTTTTATGGAACAATTTCTGAATGATATTTCAAAATATTAAATGATTTTAATTTTCCTTCTGTATTACAATTAAAACTCCAAGCTCAAAGAATTGTAAAGATTGCCCACCACAATATCATTATCCTTGAAAATTAGTTCTTGAATCCTTTTATATTCTTCAAAACCATCTACATTTAGATAAGGAAGAAAAAGTGTGTACCATTCATTTTCTCATATATAATATGAAACAACTAAAGATGATGACAATTTAATTCCCAGCAATAGCAAGAAGGGTTAAATAACACTTGGTATTCCTCTCAGTAAATACTACATTGTAAGATTGCAGTATTCAGGCTGGAGTGTATGGAAAATGCATGACATACCACAATCAAGATGTATACAACATGTTAAACTGAGCAGTTGACTGAAATATTTTTGATAAATCAAAACACTCGGCTACGATTCTGATGTAGAAATAAGTACACCATACATACTCACTCACCTCTAGAACATCTTTGAATTTGTGTGTATGTGTGGTGAGTTCACTAAGGCACATATCCAGCTTGTCTTTACTCATTCCTCCATTCTGACTGACTAGACTTGCACACTCCTCCACCAGACTCTTCTTCAGTGTCTGTGTGTACTCTATGCTCACTTCTACATTGTTCAAGGTGGTCTGAAGTGAAAATATATGAAGAGAATGCTAGTTTAAGTCTAAGTAGTCTGCTATTTTCTTAGCGAATGAAACGGGTCAGGGAAATATGTAATCTAACTTTTCTTGAATAACAAGAGACTCCTGATCAATGAATGAATGTCATCTTCACCTATAAATGTAAATATGTATATAAAACAAAGACTACTTTTGATGACTGTCTTACAGATATATTTCTCTTTTATAATATCATGCAATGTACAAATGGGCCATAGCTGTGGAATGAAGACGATGCTTTATTGCAGAACTCATTTATTAACAGTTTTACTATTCAATGCTAAATATTTGAAATAGTGTACAGAAATTAATTGAGAAACTTCATAGATACATTTTTAAAATGAGTGTGTCTTCATATTTATTTTAAGTAATCAAAATATGTGACAAGATGTAGTTTGCTACACATATTATGTAATGCAAATGTGGAAATTAATTAAATTCAGTGAAGAATTGATATGTCATTCTTCCTCACCAGAAATTCAAGTTTGGCAGCATTTGTATCTGAGGCTGAAGTGGGCAGTCTACCCTGCTGTAACATACTGTAAGCCTGACCCACGTCAAATGAACCTGAGGGAAAGCCTGCCCTCAACTTGCCGTATAAGACATCCCGGTAGTCACTCTCTAGTAACGTACTGGTGTGGTTTAACATTGCACATGCACAGTCTACACTCCCACTGGATACAGCTCTCCTGATACAATCAAACAAATAGAGATGAATATACTCATAATTAGACGAATGATTACAGAGAGAGGAACAGAAACGCAGAGAAAAAGAGAACGACAAAGATATGCAGAAGTGCCAAAGACAGACTCATTGAAACAGAAACAGACCAAGACCATCAGTGCCATAAAAGAAGTTGAGCCTCAGACCGACAGAGAAAGGTAATAACAGAGATGGAAAGACAAATAGACAGCAAACAACAGATGGAAGATATACAGCAAGACAGACTGACAGACAAATAAATAATAATATCAACTATATGTGGTATACGATAAAGAATATTGAGGGAAACAGTCAATAAAATAGCATACAGGGTGACCTTAAAGTATAGAATAAGTCTTCCTTTTTACACAGAAGCAAAAATTGTACTTCTTTTATAAGTTTTCACGACACCAATTCAACTACACATATCTAGGCTATATTCATGACTCGTTCATTACGCTGAAAAACATTTCATCACAACAAGCAGCTGACAACAAACATTATTATTCACCAAATGAAACTCACCTTGTACATTTCTTGAGAATGAAGAAGATATCATCCACCATACTAGATGTATGTGTGCCAGGTTCTATGATGTCCATACTCACTGCCTGTACAGAAGGAGGAGAATTTTAAAAAATCACAGCTAAAAAATAAGCAAGATGATCTAACATCTGCTAAGCTTTATTTAGTTGTAAATTGGTTTTAAGTTATGTATAGGGTCGTAATTAGTGTTAGGGAGAGTTTTGGACCTTTACATTTCCTTGGTTCAAGACAAGAAATGATGGCAAACTAAACAATTTTTTAAAATACAGCCAGTTTCCACTTTCCAGAACTCAAAATAATCATATGGAGAAAAAAAAACTTATCCTTACCTTCATGACTGTTTCTCTCATGAAGTACTCCTCCATGACGATGTAGTTACCGATGATCTCCTGCATCCGTCTACTGAGGGCGCAATCACGTAGCATACGTTCCAGGCAAGATAGTCTCTCTTCCTTGACTGGGCCATCTTCATCAGAGACTTCTATATCACTCTATAAATCAAAGGTAAACAGATGTCTTTGACTTCAAACCACAAGGCATCTGTATGTATTTTGATAGCTAATACTGTAAACGCTGTTATTTTAGCGTGATTAAATTTTCGCGCTGAGCGACACAAAAACATATTCGCGGGTTCTTGAATTCGCGTGCACAACCACACACACGCACTATGAAGTGGATTCAAACACAAATTAATCAGATGAAGCGCGCAATACAGCGTCCATTCAAAACAAGCATAAATATCGTGCTAATATTTTTCGCATGTTCTAGAATTCGCACCCGCGGAAAATAGCGTGAAATCGGCAAAAATTAATGTACCACGAATATTTTTGCATTTACAGTACCACACTACCACTCACCATCCTCCTCCACACTATCTCAATTCATCTCTTAATTGCAACATTCACTTCTAAAAGCAAGACAAATTGAATTAGTTCATCTTTTAGTAATTAATATGCATTTGTGATGCACTTAAACTTCTTCAGATAGTTTGCAAGCAAGTACTATGAGGGTCAATTTTGTCATATTGTTTACGATGCTAGAAATCCCTGTCGTCATTTATGCTTCCAGTGAAGGTACATGTATTAATAATAATAATAATAGTAATATATAATGTCCATTTCTGTAGCGCAGCTTCTATACAAATATACTCTACTGCACTTTACAAAGTATCAACAATGTATTTGAAATATATAACAGAAATCAATAATGATAATGTAGGGCATATATCAATGTATGCATTACATAATATTGTAACCTCTTCAAATGATTGGTGTTATCTTTGATAGTTAACTATACTTTCTGTATGATTGATATAGGTATTTACAGCTTAAACCATAAAGAGGGACTCACTGTAACTCTCCGCCTTATGAATCTGAGATAGAGTTCTGTCCTTGCATTGAGTAGAGTGCACTCGGCAAGCAACACATCTAGATCCCTTGGATCCAACCTGGTTACATGTCAAATAAGAAGATATTAAAGTAGGATTTAAACATACTATAAAAGAGATCAAAGCCAATATGTATATGTCCAACCACTATTAGGATGTCTAGGAAAAGAAACAAAGTATTTTCTTTCTATGAACAAACAAAGTCCTTTCCTCTCTCAGTAGATTTCAGAGATTGGGTAATTAACATATGAAACAACTTCCTGCTTCAATACCACGGGATAATTTCATAAATTCCACTACAATTTCATGAAAAATATGAAAATTTTATTGGCTCATTCAAATGTGATAGACATAGGTAAGTCACCAGCCAATATATTGGTAGCTTTGTTCATATATCATACACTTCACCTTTAGCTTTGGTCAACTGAAAAGAAATTGATTCAAATATCAATAGCATGATGTACATTTATTTATTATGGTTTACTCCTAGAATAATTTTTCAGACTAGAGAATTTTCAGACTTGATTGTCCTCAAATATAAAAAGTATAAGCCTAAACTCACTTGTCATGGACATTAGAAGACTTGTAGGTGGTTCTGTTGTAGCTCTGCTGTACTTGTTGTGACTTCCTACTAAACTCCCTCTGTTCTACAAACTTATTAATGATCTTCTGTGCCTGACGGTCACATTCCTTCTGTAGAGATTCTATCAGGGTTAGTAATCTGCCTGGCCCTGTTGTTCGAGAAAAACAGGACATTTACTGAATCAATCTAAGAATATGGCCAATTTAACTACTATTATTATCTTTCTCTCTCTCCTTTTTTTCAAATTCATTTTTATCTTAACAATTAAAGGTAAACTGTTGCAGCATACTTATTACTTTCATATGATTCCTCATCATATTCTTCACACATCACATCTTAAGGATGCACAATGGCTCAGTAATTAAAGCAGTGGTCTGGGAACCAGGAGGTCCCAGTTCAAAACCAATGTTGGTTCATCGGTGCTCTTTCATAGTAAGGCATTAATGATTACTTAGCTTGACTTAGAAAGGTAGGTCACCTGGTTGATTACTTCCTTTCTCATCAGTGAGAAACAACATCAACATCACTATCTGCATTAGTATCTGGTGCAAAGCTCTCCAAAGGTTCAAAATTACAACTAGCCAGCTAACTAATGGCTTCTAAAAATTGTAGCAGACCTAGATCTTAAGTGATTTAGTCTGGTTGCTAGTAAAAAGAATGGTATTTGTTTTCGGGGAATAATGTGGCAGACCAGTTGGACTTCTGGCAGAATGGTTCAAATCAAGGCTGGTCAGGTTGACTTGCAATGACAAATTTGAAGTGTGACCCCTTCTACAGAAAATAAAAGTCTCCAATCAACTTACCATAATAAGTTTCCACAAGTGGCTGATGGACTTCGATGATCTTGCCGACATCTTCAAAGAGATTGGTCAGGGCATCTGCGTAGAGCACGCCTGCTCTTCTATCGGAGCTATCAACACTGGATGCTATCTCAAGATGTTCTCTAGCATTACTCACAATCTACACAAACAAAGAGCAACAGAAGGGTCTATAAAACTACAAATATTGCTGAAAAGGGAAGGATAGCTGATAAGGAAGGACATATTACAGGATAGTCAAACCTACACAGAACTACAGTGGAAAGTCATTACAACGTGGACCTTGGGACCATGGAAGTTATCTTTTTATGTCAGGAATCTCCTTATATCAGGGTAAAAAAACAAGAATATAAAGACCTGGGACCAGCAAAATGATCTCGTTATATTCAAGCTCTTTTTATCGAGTTTCCACTGTACTACAGATCCTTCTTTGCTTTTCAAAAGCAGGTAAACACAAGGATATACACCTAATAAGGGACAGAAACCGAATTATGAAAGTCACCTTATCCTATCAGGGGCATCGCTAGATCTTTTGGAATGTGGGGGTATCTAACTAATAAAATGGCACATAGCATGTTAATTTCACTTCAATATTTATGGCACTCTCACCTGTGCCTGTAGGTAAGTTGAGAACTTGGTCAGGCCTTCTTCATGAAGGTTGAGTAAAGGGAAGATCTTAAAGAAGCGTTCTACTGAGGGTCTATCTGATGAATTGATGGCTTGGTCTAGCTTCTCTCGGACCAGAGCCTTGAGGTTCTGTTCTGCCTCATGGAGTACCTTGAGAGAGGCATCAATGCTGCTACCTGTAATATGGTAAGAAAGGAGCGAGTTTGTATTGTGTTGTAGCAGTATAAACTTGGCTTACACTTATAGATTTGATGAGTGTAAATGGTAAACAAGCTTTCTCTCTAACCTCATACTGCATGACAAAGATTTACCTTTTCATACTGTAAGTGGTGTCGGATGGTGTCATAAGGAATAGCACATGCATTTGAACTGTTGAGATATGGTGATAATGCATCAAGCTATCCTCAAAAACTGTAATGAACAATAAATGGATAACAGATTTTCAGAAGTATTTCAGTGAAAAGTGTTGAAGTTGTCCCATGATATAGCAAATATCCTACATGTAAACAGGGTACATAGAAATACTTTCCAAAATATCCATCAAAACAAATCACATGAAAACTTCCCTCTCTTTTCTATCCAAGTAACATTAGGCTCTCTAACAACCTGCTATCTTGAATCATCGTTAAAGAAAAAGTCGAGTTCTGGGAAAGGTTACAAATAATATGTGAGCTTTCTCATTAGGTGGTCTGTCGTAGTCGACAGACCACCTCTTAATTTCGTCAGAATTTTCTTTCTTTATTATTATTATTTATTTATTTTTATTTTTCCACCACTTTCTTGTTACCATGATTCCTCAATATCGGCTGAGTCAATTTTTATCAAAATCTCTACAGTCATGAGGACATATCAGATTAAGCTCGGGTATCTATTTCAAGGTCATCAGGTCATCGTGACGTCATCCAGGCGCCATTTTGTGAAATCACATTATCAATCATATCTTCATAACGAGTCATCAAAAATGAACCATATTTGACACACATCAACTTCAGGTCAAGGGTCAACATAAAATGTCATCAAAATCCTTGCGCGCATCATGACACGCACGTACGCGCGTGTCAAAATTTAAAAATGCTCCAAATCACTTTTTAATCAAATTAGAGTACGGTTCAGGATATTTTAAGCATTTCAAAATTTTATGTCCGTGCGCGTCCGCGCGCGCGTTATGCGCGCACACAGCGCGTAGAGAACGTAAAAACGCTGTTTTTTCGCATGTTCCATCTTCCTGATACTATTCTTGACAATTTCCAACTATTTACAGTCAATCTCGACCTTCCATAATGTCGTACACGCGCGTCAAACTTTCAAATTCGTGCGCACGTCAATGGTCATTCTAATGTAAAAAGTGGTAAAAACATGCCCATCTAGAATTCGCCATAGCTCGTCAGAATGCACGGAAATCCCCCAATTTCTTTACATACTCTGAAAGCCTGTGAGTTGTAGATTTGAATTCATCTAGAATTTTTGCCGATCGCATGTTCCACGTCATATTTGCATATGAACTCAAAAAAATGATTTTTGAAAAAATGACGTCATCACTTTTGTATTCTTTTGATAATATTTCAGTAATAGGTGGTCGGTTTTCTTCCAAATTTTGATATGTTATAGCTGAGACAATTCTCTACAACATCAGTCACCACCATTTTTAATTTTGATGACGTCATCACAGTGAAATTTTCAATCAAAGATGCCATGTCAGAATTTTCCCTATTTGCGTGTTATGTCTATGGAAGATGACTTTTTTTTCGAATCATGAATCTACATGACATTGTTCTCTGAGCAGTATCTCAGTTATTTTTGGTCTATTTCCTTCCAGATTTTGATATGTTGTAGCTGAGACTATAAGCTTTTATATGTGTGGTCTCCAATTTTTGATCAGATGTCGGGATTTTTTACTACAAAATGGGATTTGAGAATCCCGTTTTTCGCTTACGTGTTATCTCTATGGGAAATATTTTGGTATATTGGTCAAAGCACTTGCCTCCCATTCCGGTGACCCAGGTTCGATCCCCGGTGGGTCGATAAATTTTTTTTTTTTTTGCTTCTTTTTGCCCTTCATTTTACCATCTTGTTCGACTATTGTAACATAAACAATCACAAACCATGTAATAAAATGCCTTATTTTGCCTGTTATGTCTATTAGAAAGTAGTGTGCAGTAGTTTGTGTACAACCCAATGGAAATTTTGTTTCCCTGTCGTGTATTAGAGCTATGGGGTTTATCTCCCAAGTATCCTGCAATATCAAATAGTCCTGTTTGATATCACAATTTCTCAAAATTGGCTTAGTCAATTATCTTAAATTATCATTATATCATCTTCATCATCATAATCATCACCATTATCATCATCACCATAATCATTTTACAATGACTGTTTCACACATTTTGCTACATTCCTGTCCTGAACAAGCATCTCCATTCGTGGCATTCTTGACTTCCTATCTTCAGTTTAGTATTTCCCCATTATTATGATCATCCTGATTACAATCATGATCATACAAATTGAAAGACAGACCACCTAATTCGTCCTCATGACGAATTAAATTTCTAGTTCTTTTTATGTTAGTTTGGAAGATTATCATAGTAGAAATGTCCACTGAAAAGGATTGCTCTTAAAATGCCCTCAAATTCAAAATATGACAAGAAACAGCTGAAATGTTCAGGGCCGAACATTTGTGTGTAGTCCCATATACACATTTCTGTGTGCAGTGGATGTGACTCTCAGCAAGAGTGAGTTAATTTCTTGTAATTTTGGTGATTCCAAAACCTTACAGCATACACCAATTCTTATGTGCTATATAACCAATCTTTTGCATTGGCTTTCAGACAGTTTCTGTGAAAATTCAATCTCATGACAGAACTCAACTTTACCTTTAAAGGGAAAGTAAATCCTGGCGATTTAGTTAGCTGTTTAGTTGAAGGGCACATTGTTGATTTTATATGTTGAATTTCAACACATTTGGGCCCCCCTAACGCCGTCAACAAGTAGTTAGAAATATCATTTTGTCGTCTGCTAGAAGGTCCTATATCGATCGTGTGCGTCGCCATTTTGAACAGATAAGCCCCACCCTGTGATGTTTTGTCGGACCTCTCGGACCAGAAGTACCCGGATGCCGCCATTATTACGCGTTTCAAAATGTTCCGAATTTCAGCCAATCACAGTTCCCCCTTGGCATGTCCAACAAAACGTCATCATAGCGCGGGTGAATCAAAAATATGGCCAACCCCGATAGCAGGCTGTAGCAGACGATCATTGCTCACAAAAGTGTGAATTACTCCACCGTCAAGCGTTCATAAGAGGTAAATTTTCACAGTAATGTCAAGAATTGTGCTCTTAACACTCTCAGTAGGCCAAAAGTCCAGGGTTTACCTTCCCTTTAAAGAGAGCATCTTTCTGTGATACAATTTGGTATACATAGAGGCTAGATAATGAAGTGTATAGACAGTTTGAAGCATACTGCGTACCTTCCCTTGCATCAGGTAATGCTTTTTTAAGAACCTTCTCATCCAATGTAAGATAGCGATGAATGTGACCAGCTGCCTTCTCATAATCCTCTGATTGCAAGGCAGTCTGAACTCCATCTGTGCAAAACTGAATCATTAAAAAAGGATAGGTATAACAGTTAGTTTCACTCAATGAGCCTAAAAATGATCTACACGTTGTGGAGCCTCATATGTTCATACATGAAAAGGCCTCAAACGTAGGTGTCACTGTGTCAGGGCCTCAAAACTGGCATCCTCGATAAGATACTAATTAATAGTTAAAATGATATGGCGTGAAACAGGCAAACAGATTTAAGGAATACAGGATTTCTAAGATATTTAACAGTGAGTGAAACATTTCTTGAAAATAGAGCATTTGCAGATTACAACAGGATGTTTCACATATTTATCTGTGTGCTTCTCCAAATGGATAAAACAAAATTTTAAAGGACAAAAAAAATCAGCTAGTGTTAACCATTCCAATATTGTTCTAATATATTAATTCAGATTCAACCACAGAATAGGTCTTTCAAACATACTGCATAGTACTGCTCTATTAGTACATGTATGATTTTATTTGGTGTTAATGTCATGGTGGTATCCAGTACATATAGTGAAGTGCAAAACCTGTCCTTTGGACGTGAGAGATATTTAGATTACATTCATATCTCACTCAGCTGAGTTAAACAGTAAACCAAAAGCAGAAAGATTTGGGCCCTGGGTCAAAGTTATATCCCTGACTAGTATAAGATTAGAATTATAATAGCAAAATGTGATATTTGTAACTTGAAATGTTGCACAAGTCTTTTTCAAATGGACTCAGAATAGTTGATACTCTTTCATATGGGGCAAAGGACAAACCTATTTGTCAAAACTCAACATGCGATATTTACAAACAGAGTAGAGAGCAAATGAATTGCTATGAAACAATGGCATAATACCATTTCATATCCGTCACAACTACAAATTCAATTGTAACCAGTTACTGGTAACCATAATTTCTTACCTTTAAATCTAGGATATCATTGACTCTCTGAATAGCACTTTGTACTCGACTCTGTGTGCAGAAGGATAGAGACAGAAATACAGAGAGGAGTAAAATTTCTTTATCTATAAAACTATCATCAACATTAATTAGTTTTTCATCTGCACCTAAGTATTTACATAATTTAAATTACACAAATTACATTATTAAATAATTTAACCTTCACTGAAGACTGTTTGCCAGATCACCTAACAATCAAACCCAATAAAAATGCAAGTAAATATGGGAAAAAAGGATGGTCCTTGATTTTTTTCAAATGATTTATTCCTAGATAACAATAAAACTGTTTATTTCTCAAAAAGAATACCCACTGAAATTGAAAATTACAAAAAAATTTAAAAATTAAATAAGCTTCATATTGTATGAAAATAATTGTTTTACTTTTCTAATCTTGAATGCTGGTACTCTCCATATATCCTTGATAAATTGTACAATTCTCTGATAACCTATAAGTTTAATTATGAGAAAGCTGTTACCTACCTTAGCTAAGTCAAGCTGCCTGACCTTACTGCTGACATTCTCTGCTAGCTCTGATGTACAGCCAATCATTCCACTCAGCTTTTTAGCATCAGTTGAGACAAGCTGAAGATTGGGACTGTTCACAAGAAACAGACAACAATTAGTCAAAATCAAAACAATGTAAACCATTTTCAGATATTGATAGGAAGTGACAATATTATTTTCTTGAAACCTCATTTTAATAGTCTTAAGGAACTAGTTCCCCCAAAAAGTTACCTTCTATAAAATGTCAAATCCCTTTGAAGGAAGCATGAATCATTGGAAAAATTCTTTAAAAGAAGTCTTTATAGCATATTCTTTGCAACATTATCTGTCGTTATGTGATTCTAGCAGTTACCAAAGAAAATAATCACTCAAAACAGACAAAAGAAAGGAATCCTTGAACAAGCTATAAAAGTCAAAGTGTACAGAGCCCATGTGTTTGAAGAAGATACATTATGCTCATGAAGATGCAAGGTGGTGTGTTGGTCAGCTCTTGGACCCAGATTTTGGATGGAAGCTGAGTGAGGCCTCTCAGAGGGTGACATTGAGGGTTGTCCCCAGACATAAGTAATAAAATCTGATTGATACACGCCTCTGTAAAAGCCCAATTATACATATTCTTACCCCATTCTGTGCAGGGAGTTCATCTTAGCCTCAAGGTGGCCATGATGATCCAGCAACACATCAATCTCATCTGTTACTGTTTGCTGAAAGAGTAATGGATACAAATACAATATCTGACTTAGAATGGACCTGTTCTGCAGAACAAAGAATCAAATTTCACCATACTTACCTGCGACGTCTCGAGTCTTAGCTTGATCAGTATTGCTGGTACCTAACAAGAATGGTGAGATTTGTTCATCTTTTTCACTGTGATTAGGAACATTAACAAAGAAAATAATGACACTAGATGATCAGCCAATTACCAACATGTAACTGGGAAGTACAGTAGCAGTGTGCAACAAGAAATTCATAGGATCTATGACAATTTTCATGGTTTTTCCAGATGTTTTTACCAGTAGACTAGATCATATTTTCATGAACTTTGTACGTACTACATAGTGCAAACCCATGTCAACATGTGCTCTGCAAGTGTGGCATCGAGATCGGAATGAAACCTCTTTTTCAGTGTGCACACACACTTGAAGTATGGAAGGGGAAAGAGGATCTACAACAATTTATAATGCATTTTAGGAGATGAAGCGCTCGAGTCTGGACACATTAACATGTGACCCGGCACCACAAAACCACCAAAAAGTCACAAAAAATATTTTTTCTGATTTTATCATATTTGGATAGAACAAAGTCTCAGCTTTAAAATGATATATGACTCATTATAATTGAAACTTTCTAACTCTTTTAATTCAGCGAATGAAAGGAACTTGTAAGAGATGTTTGCTGTTATTAAAGTAGATATTCAAAGAAAATCACAAATATGGCAATTAATGTATCACTAGAAACTGGGAAGCTTACAGATGGCAATCGTATAAGTTTTATGTCAACTGCGTATCTGGTGATTATAAAAACAACACAAATAAAAGCTCTTCTCAGCATCTGGAATATCCGAGGATTCGCCAGAAATAAAGCGATGTTTTGATGTCGTCACACTCGGGATCGATCCTGCTTAAGCAGACGACGTCCTATAATGAATGAACGTAATTGCAATGCAATTATTTATCAAATTATAAAGAGTTTGGTGTATTTAAACATGACCTTATTTCATACCATTATAAAGGGAAAGTGAAACTGATTCTGATAGCTAAAACCGTTTGATTGTAAATACATAGGAGAAGGGTCAATGATCAATGAAATAAACCCCACTTTCAAATTGAAAAGCCCTCCGAATAATAGCAGGATGGTATTCGTTCCCTCTTGAAACGCCGAACATGGCCCGGTGCAAGCAGCTGAAAATACAATGGCGTCTTATTTTGTTTACAAGTGACTGATTCTTTATTTTTTTAACGCTGCATTTTTCATCAAAATAATACCATACACGAAGTTAAGAGTGAGGCAACAGACTAACATTAAGACTGACGCTAGTGAAGGAAGAGAAATAAGTGAAGAGGAGATGACAAAATAGGCTCTGAAAAATGTGTAAGATGTTATGGGACATCGTCTGCTTAGACAGGACTGGTCCAGGGTGTGTTGTCACATATCTAAGCAGCGTTCGAGGAGCTCTTCAGCTGCTATATCGGGGGCTGTATTTTACCGTTTTATAATTGATAATAATCATTACTTCAAATGTTTCCAAGCGTTGAATTTGGATAACCTTGTTTAATTTATGCTATCTATGCAATAATAAGTATTAAGCCAATATTTAAAATCATTAACGTTCTACTTTAAATAGGGAGAAAATGAGGAAATGGGGCCTATTCAAGCGTGCGGAGTAAGAAAACGAGAGAGAAAGTCGATAGAGAGAGGATCAAAAGGCCATAGCACCCACTATGAATGAATTGTCGGATTAGGAGTGTTAAACATAGTTTATTCATTCTATTGCCAAAACTTCAAATTGTGAACTTGAGTCATTCAAAAGTTTTTATGATGCAAATTAGAGTGTTCTAATGGGAAATTAAGCGCACCTTGGTGGCCTGACAAGTGCACAAGACAATTCATTCATCACTCCATTGGGCGTCTTTCTTTGTTCCCTGTTACATAATACTGGTTTGTTACCTGTGTAGTCCTTCTGTTCTCATACACTGAACTTGTAATTTAGCCTATAATTAACTTAAATAGAACCTACTCTTTTTCTTGTTCACATGGATTAATCTATATGCAATTTGTTTTACATAGAGCTTAGATACTCTTCCTTGCTCACATGAATATACCTGATCGATCGTTAGCAACAAAATCCTTTTTCAGACTCTGTTTCGTCATCGAAATGGAACTTAAAACTGCTCTGTAATTTGCTTTCGCGGCTATTGATGAACTGTAATTTCAGTATGATGAGATTGCTGAGAATTTATTCTTTCTATCAGTATGAAAAGTCATTAGGGAAAAGGTAATTTAAGGCCCTTGAGATTGCAGTTATTTTACGAGGGTGAGCGGTACAGATTTAAAAAATATCATACGGGAACTCGGGAAGGCAAAGAATTAGGAAGAAACCGAAAAACTTGTCTAGGAAAACTGTTTAAAAATTCATCTTCTACTGTGTTTTAAGTGTCCAGATTTTGATATAAGGTACAGAAAAGAACGATCCTTCAGAACAACCAAAGGTCCCAAAATAAAATTTTACAACCCAAATTTCTATTTCAGCTGTTTACACAAAATCACAGGTTGCGACTTTTTGGTGGTTTTGTGGTGCCGGGTCACATATGATAGATACATATGACTACAGCACAAGTGCAAGATTATCAAGAGGATAACCTCGTACTAATGTACCAGAGACTTTCTACCATGTATATCAATGAATTACATGTAAATCTTGTCACCCTTATGCAAGCACGCATTCTCAAAATCACAAATTTCTGAGCAGTAAGATCACCTATCATCCACTCATAGCAGCATTTCCATACTTCATGTGTTAGAAAAAAAATTTAATGGGGTGTTGCAAGAAAGTTGCGATTGATTGCACGTTGCAACTGATCGGTACTGACCAATCAAAATCATTGTTGCAAGCGCATCTTCTTGAATGGGCAGACCCTGAACCATTCAGAATGGTTGTTCTAATTTGCTTTACAATTTGCAATTGATTGCAACTTTCTTGCAACACCCCATAAGACACACAAAAAAGGCCCTATAACTGAAATACAATCGATTCAACTCATCGATGTTGGAAAACATTCTTTGAAAAATAAAATCCGAAATCTACTGTAATTTCTGATGATTTGGTGCAAAGAGATCATTGTGTACCTTTCTAGGTCACCATAGGCATGCGAGAGTGCTCGCTTCTCCCAGTTACTTGGATAAAAAAGTTCAGCCACAAAAACTTGGTCCCTGTCACGATCGCGGACACGAAATAAGGCCTAATTTTTTGCGTGTGTATACAGACTGAGTTTTTTGTGGCCATTTTTTTCATTGGCCAAGTTACGTGAACCACTACTGGAAATAAACAACACGTGACAGCAACAACAAAAAAATCAGAGGATTTCTTTGTTCTTCTTCACTGGAAATAAAAGAAGTTCTTTCTAACAACTATTTTCAACTGAGATTGCGAGTTTTTAGAGCTGAATAAGTATTTACATATTCATTTCATTTTTGTCCTATTTGTTTAGTAGATCTAACTAGATCTACATGCGAATACAATAGAAAATACCTTTCCTTTTTAATTTTGCATTGCCAGGCATAACTCCACGGAGCTCCACCGCCACTGCATAACCACAGCGGAGCTCCAGGTAGAAATAACCAAAGTCTTCCTCTCTTATTTGTTTGGTCGGTCGCAGGTAAGATGAAATTTGTACTTTATACATTTCAGAAGAAATACTGTATCTTTCCGGCATTTTGATTTCATGATCGGACAGTTATTTCAATGAAAAAGAAGTCATTTCCTTGCCGAGCGTATCTTCCCCCATACTGTATCGTCGATTCAAAAAGACTTGATCGCACCGTGCGATCAAGTCATTTGAACCGACGGTATGCAGTACGCACCGGGCGATCGAGTCATTTGGATCAACGGTACAATATGGGGGAAGATCGGCTCGGCTAGGTAATTCCTTTTTTTTTATGGAAGTAATCGTCAAATTGTGAAATCAAAATGCTGAAAAAATAGTTACAGTATTTCTCCTGAAATGTAAGTACAAATATTCATCTTACCTGCCGAAATTAAGCGATGCGACGGACCAAACTAATGGGCGAGGAAGACTTTGGTTATTTGTACCTGGAGCTCGAATGCCTAATGGCAGTGGCGGTGGAGCTTCCTGGAGTTATGCCAGGCATTGCTCAATGCCAACTTGTGTCTTGTTAGTGGTCACTACGCATTTGCATGATTGACTACATAGACCGAAAATTCTGTCTCTCGTTCCTTAGCCTCTTGTTGGGTAGGGTCCGCTCTTCACTTAGAGACAGAAGTCAGCTGTTCGATCTGCTGTGCAAACCGACTACACACCGACTACACACTACACACTTTAACGGCTGCAAGATTTCAAAATGGAGAATACCTTGGACCCTGAAGTACCTGAAAAAGGAGCATTAAATGGCTTATACAGTCAAATTGGTAAGTTGAACAGAATCTTGAAGGAGTAGAGCCTAGGCCTATCAATTTCACCATATATGCATGAGGAAAAATATAATTATAGACCCCGATTTTAGATTGACTGGCACTAGCATCACGAGCATTAGACCGAAAATTCTGTCTCTCGTTCGTTAGCCTCTTATTTGGATAGGGTCGGCTCTTGACTTAGAGACAGAAACGCTCCATTCACTCGCCTGTGCAAACTCACTGACCGCCGAGAGACAGTCGAATGACAGTAGGCATGTCGTTGTTAAAATGTGAATATTACGATTTTTAAAAATATTTGTGTAAATTAAATAGATTAGGCCGAGGCTCTATACTTAAACGAACATGTTCAACTTACCAATTTGACTGTTATTCCTTTTAATGCTCCTTTTTCAGGTAATTCAGGGTCCAACAGACTCCAACTCCAAAGTTTTCTCCGTTTGAAAATCTTCCAGCCGTATTCAAACTGTATAGTGTGTAAGTCAATGTGTATTCGGTTTGCACAGGCGAGTGAATGGAGCGTTTCTGTCTCTAAGTGAAGAGCTAACGAACGAGAGACAGAATTTTCGGTCTACACGAGCATGAGCATGTCGGAGCGGAACTGAGAATTGAGAATCATGAGAATTGAGATGACATGGATGAGCAGAGAGAATGGTTCCCTATGTCTATGATAGGCTATGTCTAGCCCCTGAGTGAAACCAGTACGATTCGGTGGGTCTCACAATTTACCAATGTTCAAATGACCATTGAAAATATGGCCATATAATTTATTTTCTTTCATTCAAGTATCATATATACGATGCCACTTACCTAAACAGACCTTCCGCAAATCAGATTTTCCTAAAAAATGTGTAGAATCGATGAATGTCACTTTTTACTCTCAATTTTCCAAATCAGTCCCATTCGCCATGTAGTTGAAGCAGAAACGAAAATAGGCAGTTGCGCATGCGTCTATGAATATTTATTACAATTTCATCACAGGAATAATGAATATTCATATATCCACCGTGATACGCCGATCTCTCGAGCCCACTCGTCTAATGAATATTCACAATCCTCCCTTCTTGTCTGTATTATATTGGAGCTGCTGCGCATGCGCATTGCAAGCAAAACACCGACTTACGGAAGTTTTTAGTACAGGCTCTTGGAGATAAATATGCCTTTTTTGTATCATCCTCATTGAAAAGAAAGACGACAGTCAATCGTTAAGTATTGTAACTGTAAGTACCTAAAATAGCCTAAAATCAACTGATTTCATGTTTCATGGCTATCATTTTGACAAACGACCTTGTAATTATGTGACATCCATGCGATCAAAGGACTGCGAATCGCAGCCCGAACACTATGTGTTCGGGCTGCCGCAGTAAGGCTATGTCATGATAACGCCCCTGTTGACACATCAGCAAGCAATGGTCATATTAACTATTAGGATCATATACATGTGTGTATACTGAGTATTGGGGATACAGATGTAATTTTGTTTGAAATGGAGGTTTTTGTGGGCAAACTGATACTTAAGTATCACTCTTTAGAGTTTACGTTATAAGTTCGTTAAGATACAAAATGTAGAAAGTTATAAAAACTTACATTTACAGCCTTGTTTTTCGTACTTGTTACCCACACCTCATATACGGATGACGACTGCTCTCAATATGTTGCGCACTAGTGAGGCCGCTCTACATGGTTACGCACCATAGATACGTACGCAGAATGTTACGCACACAAGCTATTCTACGAAGACCTGGAAGGGCCAAACTGACGACGTAAAAAAATAAGAAATATTACGTACGTACGTAATAATTATTACGTACGTACGTAATATTTTTTATTTTTTTACGTCGTCAGTTTGGCCCTTCCAGTCTTCGTAGGAGATCGACGAACCGATCGCGCCGGTACCACTACGAGCGCTGAGGGCTCCCTTCATCATAATCGTGAATAATACCAAATGGATGCTGACGGCACTCACGGGTACATTACTGTAAAATAGTTGGTATTTTCTGTCGCATGTACTAAAGGTATGGGGGGAAAATAAGATAAATATTTTAAATACTTGCTTTCAAATTCAGCCCTTAAAAATCTCACTCCTACCTCAAATGGCCGTTAAGAAGAACTTTTGATATTTACAGCAAAATCCAAAGTCAAAATCTTGTCCAAAACCGGAGAAATCCCCGCCGATTTGTTTCGCGATCGCGTGTTGTTTACAAACTGCCGATGTCTTAGACTAAAATCGGCCAATATAATTTTTGTCCACGAAGAAACTCGGGATCGCAAGGGCACATCGATCTTTACGATCGCGCACACAGAAAATCGGAACTTTTCCGTGTACGCCATAGGGACCGAATTTTTGAGGACAAAACTCTTTTGGGGAGATGTCAGCGCCCGCGGCGACCAGGAAATGTACACAATGACTCCGATAGCTCGTTTCGCGAGAATCAACAGTAAATTGCGGATTTCATTTTTGTAAATATCTTTTCCAACATTGGTGAGTTGAATTTATTGTATTTCTTGGATATTTTGGGGTCGGTTTTTGAAAATTAAATGCCGATTTTGAGTGAATATTGGTGACTTTTGTGCAGTGGTGTTTTAAAAAGATGAGGTGTATGACTGCCTACATTATACACACGAAGTATAGGAATGTAACTATGAGTGGCTGACGGGACAGTCTCGATAGGAGTTATCGACAAAAAGTACCCAAAATTTCAGGAAACCCTCTTCAAAGGTCACAAAACAAACTGGTAAGTTTTAATCATCTATTATTCAACATAAGTATTTAGATTTAAGTAAACTGCAGTATTATGAGTTTCACTTAAATATAGCCAAAAATGCACAGTGATGCAGTTTAGGTATGGGATGTGTGTTGGCTGCATTCCTACACAGTCGGCAATGGCGTGTACCTATGAGTGCCTGTTGACATGCTTCATCACAGCCTCACTGGTACATGTTGTAGGTCTAACGGTTATATCTATTAGTATTACACGGGCAATCAGACAGAGCCAGGCAAAAACTAAGTCAAGCCAAAATATAAGGCCTGGTCCCACTCATAAAATTTAACGTTAGGCCTAGTGTCTTTTTCATTCCCTCACATTCATCAAACATGTCAAAGGAAAAAAAAAAAGACACGTCATCAGAACAAACTTAAAGTCACACACATGCGGAGATACGCGATTGAAATGAATAATACATGAAGATCTCACCTCCTCCTTTGAGAGTTTCACTAAAGCACTCTGGATTTCACTTATTTCTGTCAAATTTTCGACTGCACTTCCAAATCTTTCAGAGGACGTGGCGGCCGCCATCTTGACTGCTTTTCAGCACGCGCACACGTACGTACGACTTTGGGCGCGCGCACCCATAGACAAACGCACCGTACCCGCACACTTTTGTTTTTTAAATATACAGCTCTCTTGCCACTAAGTATCGCATCGGGGGAGGGGGGGGGGGGGGGGGGGTGGGGTCACACCCCCACTCAAAATTGCTGTCGAAAAGGGAAAGGAAAGGAAAACAAAAACAGAAAGAAAAGAAGGAAAGGAAAAGAGAACGGAAAAAAAAAACTGGCCAATTTTTTGCTCGCTTGCTTCGCTCACTCTCAAAAATACTGAAAGGTTAATATATATTCGGGCAAAGTGCGTCCCCCTTCGGCAATAGGCTGCATCCCCCCCCCCCGAGGATTTTCAAAGTTCCGATATTCAGGCAACCACCACTTCATATTCGGGCAGTGAAGTGAGGTGCCGGAATATCCACATATTTGGGCAGCGAGGTTCCCAGATAATTATGTAACTTCTCAGTACATGAATGTAGTGTACAGTTTCTCTACGAAAATTTGTTAACAATTAGAAATTGAAAAGTTGATATTCAGGCAAAAGGTGTCAGCCCCCTCGATCCTTGCGAAAATGGTCCTGTATGATCAAGATCTCTACATCTGTGTATCTTTTTATTGTTATTTGTGGGGGGGATTAGGGTGCAGATTTGGGTGTCACCCCCCCCCCCCACGCATTCAAAATGTTTTGTAGCGACGCCCCTGAGTGAAATTCGTTCGTGTTTTTTTGTTGTTTTTTTGTTGGGGGGGGGGGGGTTAATGAATATTCTTCGTTATAGCGGTGTTTTGTTCTAAATCATTGAATCATGACCAACATCGCAGTATAAAAGGATGGTTGACATGTTAATGAAATATACATGATAATTAGATCTAAAATCATATACATGAGAAAATAATTAAAACATTGCTTGTCATACATTGCACGGTCAGCATTTCAGGGGACGGGGAATGCCACTCCCTGGAATTATTTATTTATTTATTTATTTATTTCTGATATTTATACAGGGTGGCTCATATCACCAATTTGGTGGTCTTCCAATAAAACAAATAACATCTACAATAATCAATATATATAAATACACTTGCATAAACACGTATAATACACATTAATCGGTATCCTCATTAGTTAAGTAATCATTCAGTAATATTCATTGACTATTTACAAGAATTTTCGAATCGAATTTTAAATTAAGGATTATTAGCATTGTAAACTGTGAAATAATCAAATTAAAATATGGATGATAACCACACATCAAAATGAGGAGAAAATAATTAATTAACAACACATATAGCAAAGAAGTTGCTATGCATAATATAGTTCACAGCTTACATCTCCTCTGCAGATAACAGAGCTTTTAGAGTGTATTTGAAACTGTTTAAAGTAGGCAACATTTTGATAGAAGTTTCAAGTTGGTTCCATACTGCAATTCCAGATATTAGGGGACTATGTTTGTATGTGTCCGTCCTAAATTTAGGTACACGCAATGTATCTCTTACAGCATGTCTTGTGCTGTGATCATGTAGAGAGCTGACATGTTGTAAATCTTTTTTTAAGTATTCTGGTGCCACGCCATGCATTGCTTTATACATCATCACTGCACGTCCAAACTGGAAACGTGTCTGAATAGGCATCCATGCACCTAACCGACTAAACATATCTTTTGAGGATACATCGAATCCTTCTCCCAACACTATACGGGCAGCCCGTTTTTGAACCTTTTGTAGTTTAATAGTTTGTCTTTGAAATCTTTCGGACCAAACAGAGGAACAATAATCAAAATGAGGAAGGACGATGGAATTATATAGAAGTTTCAGAGACCTGGTTGGAACATAACTTTTTGCTCGCTTAATTACACTAATTACACTTTTTGCTCGCTTAATTACACTCGCTTAATTACACTTAATTACACTTTTTGCTCGCTTAATTATTCGAGGGGTTTGTCATAATTCATAACTTTCTTTGCTTATCCGATATCGTTCAAACTTTCACAAAACTGATTTTTCATCTTTCGTTCAGAACAACTTGCTATTAAGGTTGGATTTCTTTAAACATTCATACAATTTTTTGCCACTGTAAAATATAAGAAAAAGTGCCATGATGTCCAAAGAAACAATACATGTAGTTTGAGGAAAATTGTTGCTATAATGTCCAGTTATTGGTGGATTTATCTTCCATAATCTGCATGAATATGTGCCTCATTGAATATAATATTTGTTTCCTGTATTCTGTGAACGAATGGGGAGAGAATTTTCCTTCAATATTTTGAAAGCCTCCCCCCACGTTTACATCCCACCGAAATAAAAATTCTCATGCACTCTACAAGTTTAATTTTTCATTTTTTTTCTCTCTCACGCTCAACTGAACCCATCATTATAATGATGGCCCACTTTTATGCCATGTATTGTTTGCTCAGTATATACCGTCAAACCTCAACCCTAGCCCTCCATTGAAATTTCACCTCGGATCAGTGAATAAATACAACTCCGACTGTACTTCTGTGGAACAGGTTTCGGATCCTCTACAGATATATCCCACAAGCTTCCCGTAATGATGTACACAGTCAACAAGTTGTTGTTTATTTAGAGATGTGGAAACATATATCCTGGAATATAATTCACTTTTAAAATGTCAGTCGGTGGAGTTTTCAGATTTCAGTACTAGTGATGTCAGAGAATTTGCAACCAGACAACTTTTGAATCCGCATTTGTACCAACTTCACAGAGCAAAGCACATATATTTCGCCAGACTTAGTTGCATGATTACATGTGTTCAAAGGGGCGTTGACGTGGTGAAAAGTTTTATGGACGTTCGTAGATCTTTCTTTGAGTGCATCGATGTAATAGTGTTTTCTTCCGTCACAAAGGTCATATAGGTAAGTACCCGTACATGACTTAGGAATCATTTTGTATTGCTTATGAAGAATAATTCTTCTTTACCAACGTTACAGAACGCTGGTGTTTTCTACTTATAACACATTTTTCTGTAACCCAAGTATGACTAATTAGTTTGAGGAAATAAAGAAAATATTTAACCGATATAGTGACTCTCTTGAAAATAAAAAGAATCGTTCATTTAAAAAAAAAAACATGCACCTGCATGCTAAGAGCAAGGAGGATGTTAACTCTATGTTAGGACATGTGACTTAACTCAGCAATATTATCTGGTTATGGATGAATATTTCATTCATCAATTAAATAGTAATATACATTTGTAGTAGTATTATTGTCATCCGTTTCCTCAGTATATTTGTAAACGAATATATACCCCTCATTCCATTTATTAAGGGATTTTCATAATTATGTTTTCCTACTATTTTCACCTGACGATATTTATCAAGTGCTATAATCCAGATTCATAATTTTCTCTTCAGATACTACCGAATGATTAGAGCAAACTGTTTTTTAAACCTCTGTGATAATTAGCTAATTGTATTTTTGTTTAATCTAAAAAGGGTCTTATGGTATAAGTTTAAGGTACACCATGTAAGAAATCCTTTTACCATGCAATGTATTGTCCTCTTCCCTAAAAATCTGTTTTCATGATTTCACAAACATGTATAGGCCTACTTCATGTTTCTTTTTAGTTTCAATGAATTTATCAAATTTAATTTTGTTCTGCGTTGTATTTAGATTCCGAGACAACACTCGCAATGGCGAACGTTACAACAGAGGCTATGATAACAAGTAAGAATGTTTTTGACACGTATTATTTTCTGTCACTAATTCCAATGATTCATATCAGGCCTATTTCCAAAGTACTCAGAAGGTTTATAACTAAACGCGTTATAATCAGACCTATTAAAAAGTAATGAATGTGAGCATCGGCTTATTGCTCATAGGTGTATCGGATGTGTCAACTCTGACAACCGGAAAACCAAATGGGAAAAATAGTTTTCAATACATCCAATAAACAGATAAAAAGGTAACAGTATGGTATACAGTTACATAGCAGAAGTGTAAGAAATAAGAACATTGCTTGTTTATGAAATTTTGCTTGACAAAAGTCGAATTTGCAAAATAATCAAGGTCTATATAGCTTATATGCCATAATTTGGGTTGATGGAACTCGATATGCATGGCAAAGATCATATATTGCAGCAAAACATGTTAAAATGCAAATATGAATTTTGAAAAGTTTGTTCACATTCCCCCTGTTATATTTTAGCAAGGCGTTGGGTACTTTATCGCAAAATTTGCATTATTCTGAGAAATGTGAAACAGTGCCGCATTTTCGGCAAAATAATATTGAACATACAATATTCATTCATTTTGTCATTATAAATCGGGGAGGGGTCATGTGCTGATACAGTGGCGGATCTATAGGATTGAGTAAACGGGGGGGGGGGGGGGGCACACACCAAAATAAAAAGGCCTTTTCCTCCAAAATTCTCTGACAAGCCAAAAAAAAAAGGTCCTCAGCATTTTAGAGACTTTCCTTTTCAGTTCAAAATTCTTTGACAAGCCAAAAAAAAAAAAAAAGGTCCTCAGCATTTTAGAGACTATACTTTTCAGTTCAAAATTCTCTGACAAGCAAAAAAAAGGTCCTCGGTATTTTTGTATCTCTCCGGCACGTGTCCCCTGTGCCACCCCCTGGATCCGCCACTGTGATAATAATATGCACAGTAATTATGTTCTTCACTTTTCAGAAATAGCGACGAAAATCCCGAATACTGCCAACACGATCGCAAAGACTTTCATGAAATCAACTTGTTAAGACAATTTCAGTAGCCCCGTCTATCACCTTTAGAAATGTGGGAACATTTCAATGACGTTATAGTACGTAATCCGAACATGATTTCTATGGGCATATTGTAACGCCCATAGAAATCATGTTCGGATGGGGTAACCTCGCTAGTCATAAGGACCGCTATTCATAAGGACCACTTATTCATAAGGACCGCTATACATAACGCGTGACTAAATGAATAGCGGTTTTGTATGAATAGCGGTCCTACTAAATAGCGAGCAAACCATACACAAATTATCTTGCTATTCATAAGGACCTCCATTCATAAGGACCACTATTCATAACTACTCATAAGGGCCGCTATTTATTACGTGTGTTAAATGAATAGCGGTCCTTATGAATAGCGAGCGGACCCGATTGATTTTTTTCGTTTTCGTTTTGTTTACTTAATTTCCTCTCCCCTCTCAAGTCCGGGAAACTTTGTTTAAGCATCGTTCAAGGGCTCAGTGGAAAGCAGAGGACCCTGTTCCATTTTGATTCTTCGATATAAAAGCATAATTTTTATATCATTATTATTGCAAGGTTTTCCACTTCTTTTTAGTGATGTTTCTGTTCATTTTGTTTAAATCATCATTACCTTTTAGCGTTGACGACGATGGAAGCTGAAGAAGCCCTGTTCAATTTCACTGGTCTTTGGATCTCGATTGGAGTGCTTGGTTTCTTCGTTCTCCTAATGATCATCTACGGGCTGGTCGTCGCGCAAACCGGGCATCTACATCTCCCACCGAGAGCCGAAGACAAGGAGCCTCTCTCTCCTGACCATCGCGACAGTGACGTCGAGGCTGATACCAAGAAGGCATCATCGAGCAAGAAGACGACATGCAGTGTAGAAACGGAGAATGCGGCAGTTGCCGACGAGCCGCCATCGTACGACAAAGTGGTGCATGCTGCGTCGTCGGGGAAGGAAAAGGCAACAAACACGGATGGGTGTGATATTGATGGACAGACTGTTGATGGTAAAAACGTCATGGTAGAAGTTTATGAGCAGAAGGTAGACACTGCAGATGAATTGGCATGAGGAGGGGTGTACGTTGCTTGGAATTATACCTCTCTGTAAAGCTGAAACAGAATGACAGTGGCAGGATATGACCCTTATGAACGGGATGGATGAAGGGAGTGGAATGACCGAGTGAGGCATGGTCTTGAATGGGTTCATGCATTTCTTCTCATATCCTATCCCTCTCTCTCTCTCTCTCTCTCACACACACACACACACACACACACACACCCACACCCACCCACACACACACGTTTACATGGCTTTACTTCCGAGGACAGCTATTGTTCCTCTATTGTTACTCGTCCTCGGACAGTCGACGGAATAAGGCGTAAATTCATTGTTCGACGTTCGAGGACTATTGTCCGCCTTCCGAGGACCATTGTTGTCATGATTTTTTTTTTGTTCTCTGTCCGAAAATGTCCTCGGACATAATGCTAAACAAACGCACACACACACACACACACACACACACACACACACACACACACACAGTCTTGTATTGCTTTACTTCCGAGGACAAGTATTGTTCCTCTATTGTTCCTCCGTCCTCGGACAGTCGACGGAATAAGGCACAAAGTCAGTGTTCGACGTTCGAGGACTATTGTCCGGCTTCCGAGGACCATTGTTCTCATGATTTTTTTTTTGTTCTCTGTCCGAAAATGTCCTCGGACATACGGCTAAACACGCCCACACCCACACCCACACATACACATACGCCTCTCTTCATCGCCATTTTTCCCTCTCCCCTCCATCTCTGTCCCCCACTCTCAATACAAATAATTATGTATATTGTATCCCACTCTCACATCCATCTCTCTCTCTCTCTCTCTCTTTCAGTCTCCCTTTTTTACTCCCTGTACACTTGCCACTATTATTTCAGTTAATTAACATGTTGCAGGTGCTCGTATGATTTCTATACTCTTTTTATTTGATTAAACAATATAAGAGGCAAATTTAACTTAAATTTTATCTTCAATCTCCTTAAGCTTTCGGTTCCGTAGGGGTGTAAGCAGATGGAATAATAAAAAGAAAGATATAGTATATTTACAAATCTAAATAGTTTATATTTCTATCAACGGAGGATGCCTATTCGGGATTTCAAATATATTACGAGGAGAGTAATAATAGATATGATTCGAAACGTCAGGTGGAATATACAATTTGGTTGCCAAGAAAGTTCAAAGATGATCTTATGAATTTCAAGTTTCTAGTTTCCACCGGTGACATGTATAAAGACATCTGATAGAGATGTCAATTCTAGAAATAAATCAACTTATTAAGTAAGTAAAATGGTATGATTGTAGAGAAGTCTGAAATGAGTTCTTTATTTACGTTACATTTTGTGTGCCAATTACTTGTATCATTTTTTTCTTAAACAGTAATGTATATTCATTTTATTCTGTTATATCTATTTTCATTCTTTTGAAATTTATTTCAGAAATTGTTATTTCGATAATGGATTTCTCATTGTTTAATATCATTAGGAGTTTATGATGAAATGTATCAGTCGACTCTGAATTCATTTATTTAACCACATTTTAGTTGTTTTGAATATACATAGAATGCACTAAGTTTAATGCATTATTCTACTATTTGCCCAATTGTTTATTATGTTGTTCGTTTCCATAATTGTATCTTCACTGTAAAAAATAAAAGCTTTCGATAAATTGCCTATCATGAGGGTAATTGTATGCTCGACTAGCGTATTGACAATTAGCTTTAAAACTCCTCTGGTCGCTGTAAGTTGACCTTTGTTCCAACTTGTTGTTTTTCTTCTTTTTATTTAACTGCAACCCACTTTCACTTTCTCTCTTGCTCTTCCCCCCTCTCCACTCTCTCTCTCTCTTTCTCCCCCTCTCTCTCTCTCTCTCTTTCTCTCCCCTCCCTCTCTCTCTCTCTTTCCTCAATCCATATATCATGTCTATTCTTCATTGATTTTTATATTTTACTCTCTTCTGTTGTATCAATTTCCTCGAAGTTCTGGGGGATTTTGTATCTATTTTTTAGTGTTCCTGTTGATTGCGGTTAGCTAACGAGACCCAGAAATGAAAACTGAAGCGTCATAAATGATTGATGAAAGTTTATACTATTCTAATGAAACTGGGTACATGTATACATAAATATGAAGCAAAGAACTCTATATCAGTATCAAATAATGTTTGGTCATTATATTGTTTCAACGGACAATTACTGTAACTCTACTACTACTAAAGTTAAATAGATGAATTGATAAATAAATAAAAAACACAAAACATTAAATTTAAACTTAAACATATACATACCTCTTGAATTTTGATTTCATAATTATTCTTATGGTGACGGATCATAGGACCGTCGCAATCACAACCAAAGACAGCCATATGAAAGAGTAAAATATTTTAGATATGACTCTATTCTAATCTTATTACATTCAAAATTTCACCAGCTACATACGAAAGACCATGAATATCCCATTGTCTATTGCCACAGTTTCCTAGAAGAATCTTGAGTGTGTGTGTGTCGAATGGGGGCCAGTTCAAAAATTGCATTTACCCCGAGAAACTACGTCCCTTGGTCTCTATCTTCTACCTTTCACAATCCATTAAAATTCATCTAAAAGTTTGATTTTTGCCCATTATTGACTTCAGAATATTTTCACTTGTGTTTATAAGGAAAACACTGTTTCTAACTTTATTCTTCATGGTGCACGGAATGATAAATGTTCGAAAGCAGATGTTCCTGTCCAGGAGCGGATCCAGTATTTTGTAGAAAAAAAAAGGGGGGCGTACAAATTCCAGAAAACTTTCTGACAACCAAAAATAAAAAAGGTCGTGATATTTTTTGGTCTCGTTTTCTTCCTAAATTCACTGACAAGCAAAAAAAAAAAGAAAAGGTAATTGGGTCTAAAATAAAAAAAAGGGGGGGGGGACACAATGTGATAAAAAGGGGAGGGGAATTATGTACATTTTTGGTTTTTTTTATCCCCTTTCTCATTTGTTTCGTAATTATGATCATGATTATGAACAGTGTTAAATACAGTACAGGGCCCCGTTTCATAAAACTTGTTATCAATAACAAGTTACAATTATTGTTATAAGCTACTGAAATCCTTGAATCTGATTGGCTGAGAGCGAATTTTTGTCAGAGAAATGGGGCAGTTGTTACAGATAACAAGATTTATGAAACTGGACACAGATCTTAAATAATATTCCACTACATAACATAATCGACCAAATTTATACACAAAATTATGTTAGAGGCCCGTCTCCGCCGCAAATAGAACATTTTTGAATGACTAAAACATTTACCCATTCCGCCAACCGTAATATAAAATTCTGGCAGCGAGGTGGTCTCTTTAAGATAAATATGCAACCTATCTAATACCAGGCAATAAATGGCTCTATATGTGCACCAGTAGTGAATGTGACCATGACAAAGTGTTAAAAATTGCTCAAAATTGATATTCTGGAAAAAGTCGTCAGCAAACTCCACCCCCGACATGTACTCTCTCCTTAACTATAATTATACATGATCATGTTAGAAGCATGTTATACAGTGGAGGCTTTACTGTATATAGGCTTCTAACATTACAGAGCTGTATATTATAGAAGACGGGTATAGAAATGTTTATACCCCCTATAAGGCTCAGCACAAACTATCCACAGTGGTAGTACTCCTCAGATCATGAAACTGTGGGTCGGACGTGGCTGTGGTCATTGGAGTAACAATGTCATTGTTGACTTCATCTGTGGGAGGGACCCCTCTGATGCCCTTGTAAAAGTCCTGTATAGAATTCGAGAATAGAATCAACAAAAACAACAACAGTGTTAGACCTGTCAACATATTTATCTCCAAACTCTCTCTCTAAAAAAGAGTGAATTTTCACTCTATTTTCACTCCCCAGGGAGTCACGTCAGTGATCACTTGTTTAGGAGTGAATATTGAGTGAATATTGAGTGCTCTCTAAAAAGAAAAGAGTGCTTTTCACTCTATTTTCAGTCCATTTTCACTCGCCCGGGGAGTCACGTCAGTGATCACTCGATTTTTTTTTTAGAGGGAAGGATTAATATTATATCAAGTTCAGATCCCCATGATCTGACATTGTTTGCTCCCGGCTTTGATTTGGATTGATTGGATTGATTTCGCTATAATTGTCACCGAAGCATTATGTGTCGCATATATACAATCAACAGTTGATTTGCATAACTTTTGTTCACCCATTTTTATATCAACCATAAATGCCATACTCCAGAGTGATTAGCACAACCGAGTGTCCACTCATAGGGAGCTTTACAGTTTACAACAATACTTTTTTTTCTGAAGTAAAGTTAACCTGTGACGAAAATGTTTGATTTGTTTGATATCATATTTCTACCATTTTTTGAGGAAACAAAGTTGAAAACCGAATAGGATCTGTCAGGCAAATATTACTAAGTTAAAATGATACTGAAGTAAAAACTACATCATAATTATAAACAAGATATAAAGTGTCGACGGCAAAAATTTAACTCTGTTGCTACATGCTTGTGCTCTATGCACGGTACTTCATTTTACAAACTTCAGGATATTCGGTAAATTTGAATAGACTTTATCATTTATATTTCTTTTGTGATATCATCATCTGCGATTGTAGGAATTGGTCATCAAGACAACATAACATTATTTTAAGATCCAGGGCATAGCATATGAATGTGATCATTACCTCAATTGCTCGGCGACATTTTTCTTTTTCTTCCGCTACATTCTTCTTCTTCTTGTTCCACAACTCTACATTTTTGCGGACGTTATTTTCCTGCATGTAGGATATGGATGTTGAATGATATTTATCATAGCATATACAATCAGGAACGGGAAGATCCAGTAAAAGAAAATGTAATGTTGTTTAAATCTACAGAGAGTAATGTCTTAAAACATCTTGTCTCTTTCTTGGATTGTTTTAAAACTCCCATATTCCTGATGTCACGAGGCATTTGTACATTTAATTCAATTCACGCAGGTGATATACAGTAAAACTGAACGTTATACCTTTAATGTTATTTGGGGTCATTGAAATGGTTATGATATATGAATATATGAATATTAACTGTGAATGATCTATTGAAAAACATTTTAAAAATTGTAGCATGTAAAATTAGAACAACCTCATTTCTGAAGAACAGGTTTGAAGTTAGGTAAGACACTAAACATCAGCTGTATTATACTCTTCCCAAATTATAAAACCACAACTTGCTGATTTCTTTTACATTTCAGTAATCGAGATATAACATTAATGCTTGAAACATACTGAGTCCTCTCTCTCTCTCTCTCTCTCTCTCTCCCTCCCTCTCATCATTCTCTCTCCCTCCATGCAGCTCTCTCTCTCCCTCCCTCTCATTCTCTCTCCCTCCATGCAGCTCTCTCTCTCTCTCTCTCTCCAACTGTCATTGTTATTCTCTTTTTCTCTCTCTCTCTCGTTCTCACCCCCTCTATTTCCGTCTGTCTCTCTGTATTTCTCAACATATTTACCTCCTCTGACAGTTGATAAAATCGCATCAGCATGCAACATTTATCTTCAAGTTGCTGATATTCCTCCTTCAGTTGCCGGATCTGTGCATTAACATAAAGTGAAAAAAGACCGAATCGTCCCGTTGTGAAATCATAATCGACAACAAAATATTATTGATATCGGCTATGATAAAATCAATTTTGTTTCATGATTAAGATTTAAGGGGGAAAGCGTATAATATGGTCATGAACAAAGGAACACCGCTTTTTTACTGAAAACTTGAAATACATAAGCAAGAAATGCGTATACTCGAATATATGCGTAATATGGTTCTCCCTCAGCAGCCAGAGCAAGTCTCGTTCTTTCGTTTTGAATGGGGCTTTTGGAGCAAGTTTCCAACAAGTTAGCCCCAATTTTCCAACAATTAATCAAACAAAAGTAAATGAATGAATGAATAAATACATGTATATGAATAAATGAATAGATAAATAAACAAATGAATAAATAAATGAATAAAATATAAATGCATTTATAAGAGCTGATAAGGAAATGGTTACAGTATACGGAGAAACACACATTATAAGGTCTCATCCATCATTAACTTATATAGTATTTCATTCATACATTGCTTTGTGATTCATAAAATGATATTGTGCCTATATTAACAAGGGGCACAGGGGGACGTGCCAATTTCTGTCTCATTCTAATCTATCTGT
Source organism: Heliocidaris erythrogramma (assembly GCA_025617745.1). Lineage (NCBI taxonomy): Eukaryota > Metazoa > Echinodermata > Echinoidea > Camarodonta > Echinometridae > Heliocidaris > Heliocidaris erythrogramma. Next base: position 37,501,053 of record CM046866.1, on the reverse strand, counting down.
GGAAATATGTTCGAAGAAATAATGAACAAAATCGAACGCCGGACGATTTCTAATTTATATGTTTTATTGACTTTGTAGGAAAAAAGAAACTTTCGTCTTTATATAAGCTACTGATTAAAATAAAAATATGTCTATTCTCGGTATTTCATACAGTAAACAATGCATTAATTCCTATCAGTGAAAAAGTTGTTAATGGCTAGACAGTATCAAGGGACATATCCTTTTGCTAAATTGAATACTTCTGACAACAATGTCCTCAAAATGCATGTAATGATCTGCGATTATTCATGAGGGCCACATGTTGTCATAAGAAAACACATGCTGCCCGTACAGCAGAGAGCGTCGATATAAGATGATCAATTTTCAGAATGTCCTGGCGGGGAAGGGGGGGGGGGGAGTGTAGGGTGGAGGAGGCAGACACAATGATTGGTAGGGTGACTGCCCTCAATGACCCTCAGGATCGACTTGTAGCCCGATGTAGATTTTAATACCGAGGAATATACATTACATACAACTGAAGACCTTACTTTTAAAATTATCAGAATACTCACATAAGCATCTTTTTCAGCAACTTGGCTGTCACAATTACATGTGCCACGGTAACGAGCTGCCATGATGGATTGCTGCAAAAATGAAATCACGTAATCAAGAAATTATATTACATGATTGCACAGGCGATATCCATGATTCTCTGACCATGGATTCAAAAAGAAAATAAGTCTATTGCATGTTTCAAACTGGAGGGACATCCATGCAGGTGCACATAATAATTATTTGTTCCTATATATCTTGTGTGTAATTATAAGGCAGGGGCGGATCCAGGATTTAGTATAAGGGGGGGCACACAAGTGCAGGTTTGTCAACTTTTGGAAAAGGTAGACCCCGTGACTTTTTTTGGGTCTTGCCAGCTTCTCGAAAAGTCGCTCAGTGGGGGGGGGGGGGTGGTTATGGGGGTCCAGTTTACCTCCATAATTCTCTGACAAGCAACAAAAAAAAAGAAATAAAGGGGAAAATAGTTTGCATGCACAGACTATATTTTTAAAACACAACTGAATTAAGCCTCCAGCCTATAGCCTAACTTTGTTTTTTTTTAAATATTATAATCAGTTTTTTATTCTTTTCTCTCTTGAAACAAATTACAATCATGGTACAAATTTCAATCATCGTATATAACACATACTACAAATATGATATTCTAAAACAGTATAAATTTTCGTCTAACAAAAGGCTTCAAAAGAAATTGATATTACTTGAATATTGAAAAAATTTCCATAAACAAACACTGGATAAATTGATATCCTATATACTCTTAAATCTCCAACTAACAAGCGTTTTGTGTTTTTTTTTTCCTTTTTTTCTTACATGATCAATTTCCATACATCATACAAACAAAAATTCATATTTCCAGAGAAAACAAAACAAAACAAAACAAACAACAAGCATAAATCTTATTGAGATAAACATATCCAGTTGTATAATCCAACAATTTTGTTTTACAATGTAGTAACTTATACGGAAGGAAGGTTGCCGGTAAACCGCGTCACATTCTTGTAAAGCTCTTGTCCTATCGCGATAAGGTTGAAATAATGAAGAAAGCTCGAGATATCTTGAAAAAGGAAAAGTTTTTCATCATCGATCATCTCACCAATGCTGATCTTCAAGAAAAGCGGGCTAAACAGGTTCAGTCGCTCTATGCAAAAGGTATTAGGATGCGATTCTATGCCGGCAAGTGGCGTCTTCGTGGAGGAGATGCCTACAACTTTGAGGATACATCTCATCATGTCGCCCACGGTGTTTCTCTTAGTACAGCAACTGGTAATGTTTAAACGTTCTTTCTATGTTCCAAGTTAGTTCATTCATGCAATGACTGCTTTCTCATGATTTCCCTCGAACAGTTACTGATTTTTTGTTATTTCTCTTTAATAATTTATACTGTGACCTGTCATCTCTGAAATGAAAAGTGAATACATCTTCAATGCTGACATAACGCCTACACCCTTTATTTTATGGAGATTGGGTATCATGTTTTTTTGTTTTTTTTTTAATAGCCAAGACCTATATTCAGATCGTACTTTTGCGATTGTTCTTTTATCAATATATGACCTGCTGGTGGTCATGTACTCAAATATGTTCCTGTGTATTTCTATTACTTATCGATTTCAGATGTATTTTGGTCTTTACTCCGAACAGGTTATTGGTCTGACGGTGTTGACCTAATTCATGTTCAAACTATCCACCCATTTGTTGGAGCCTATATAAAATACACAGTTTGTGCAACAGTTTTCTTGCAGGTTCATAAATGCTTGTGGAACAGAATATTTCTTTTTTTTCCCACTATATGACAGTATTAAAAATATATGGAAAAGCTTAATAATATGTGATAGGGTTTTTTTTTTCACTTCTGTGCAAACATTTTTGTTTTCCTTTCCAAAAAAGATACATCACATGTATTGATTCTGCTCACTTGTATCCAAATCTGTAATTGATTCGAGTACTGTGCAAGACACATCTCTTTTTTCCTCATCTTTTTTCCCTTCATCTGTAAATATTGTTTATTTACGTTTGTGTTCCTCCAACCATGTCAAGCTCTGAATTAACATTCTCAATAACCAAGCAGGTACTATTTCAATTATGCCGTAACAACGCAATGTCTTTAATCGGGAATGAATTCAATCATGACGATTAAGCTCGATGGTTGGATAGACACTTACCCATTATGACCTTGTAACAAGTTCGACCTTTTTTTCCTTGATTGTATTATGTTTTCTAGTAGGTATTTTGTCCATTCTTTGATCAAGGGTTATTGGATTAATGGAACCGTCAGTGTTGTGTTTACACTTTACCCATTACCGGGGCCTGTTAATTTACACTCGGTTTGTAGTTATTTACCTATACCTTGAATGATTTTCCATCCATCTTTAGAAATGCTTATGAGACATGTTGGTTTTCTTTATGACATATTTTGAAAAAAAAGAAGAAAGAAATGCTTTCCGTAAGGCCAACTGATGACTATTGTATGTTGGTCGGTATTGTATTCGTATCATTCGGAATGTAAACATGAAACGAACGCAGCATAGTTCACACTGTTTTTATCGGTTGTTTCGGACTGATTTGTAACACATTTTATTTCCTCTTTTTCGGTGTATGTATTAATGTATAGAACACAAACGGTAGTAATTTGTAATTGATTCTGGTACCGTGCAAGACACCTTTTCCCCCTCAGCTTTTTAATAGCTTATATGAAACTTGATGGTTTTCTTCATTACAATTTTCGAGAAATTTTTTTTTAAACACTTTCTGTATGCCAACTTTGATGACTACAGTGTATAGGTCAGCATTTTCACCTGTAACTGAATCCTGAAATTTAACATGATTCGAACACAACACGCCCCCTTGTTTTTTTTCAACGGATGATTACGTGTCCAATTAATTCAGGCCTGTAATATATCTTATTCGTTACATTTGTGTAAACATACCGTTATCATGTTACTGCATGTACTGGTCGATATTGTGCCATTTTGCTTTTTTTTTTTTTCCTTTGTAAAGTTGTTTCACACTACTATACCCAAAATGGAGACTTCATTTATGACATGCTGAACTGGCTCGGCATGCTTTCTCCCTTTTTTGTATACTGATATACAGTTAAATGGGAGGTTCACCCTGAGGAGAATTTGGTTTTGATTATAGCTGAAAGGGTATTGAGAGTGCTGGTGAGGGTTTGGCGGGGGTCCGTTACTAGGTGGGGGTTGTGGGTTTTCAGAGTTTTTGTTTTTTGTTTTTGTCACCTGCGGGCGGCTGCCCTATGTGTCGTGTGATATAGGTTCCATTTTTTAATGGACTATGATGACTGAAAATATTTTTTCTCACAGAAACATGTATGATTTTTTGTGCCTAAGGATACATTAAATGCAAAGGTAAAATAATTTTCAATTTCTTGAAAAAATATAATTTTATTGAATATGTAGTGCATGGGTTGTGGGGGGCTGCTCGCTGGTGGCGTCACGGGCTCGAGACTTTATATAGCTCGCTTATTCTTTGGCGGATTTTTGTCGGACCTTCATCGGTATGTTCCTTTTGTTTTTCTACTTTTTTCAGAACGAACTTTACGTCAGGGTGAACTTCCACTTAAATATCTGTTGTCATCTGCATCTCGCAAGTGAACTGTTTTTTCCTCTTTATTTATATGAAATGTTGTTAATATGACTCTTTCCAGTTAGAGTCTTCGGTATTTATGTCTCTCTGGGGATCTTGGTTACGGCACCTGTTAGCTCTGGTCCATTGATTAATGCATATGTCACGGGGTTTTTTCTGTTCATGATCCGAGTAACTTATAATTTATTCCATATCCTAATTTTTTGTACCTTTTGATTTAAAAAAAAAACCCAAAAACAAATCAGGAGAGACGGATACAAAATAGATTTTTGTTGTTTGTTAAAAAGAAAAATCATCTTTGTATACCTATTTTCTATTTTTGACTTTGTTGTCATTTTTTTTAAAATAAGTATTATTACCAATCCTTAATTGATTTGTTAGTTTATTTCTAATCTTTCTATCCTATTTAATTTAGTTTTGTATAATTTCCTGACCCTTCCCCCTTTTGATTTTTGGGGGCTGTGTGTTTGTTTATTTTCTTGCACTGATTTTTTTTTCTTTAATAATGTCTGACTTTCTAATTTTCCCCTTTATCACCTCTGTCTTTCTCCTGTAATCTATCTTCTTCTCTTGCGCAGGCACATGAGCAGGAACATGGTATCGTGTATTCTCGTTAGGCGTTACAATTTTATTTCTTCCTCCTCCTATGGCCGATTTATCTGAGTTTCCTTTCAGCTCGCTCAATCATGACGACCTGTTGTCTCTCTCATCACATCATGCCGCTACCTTCATGCGAGAAAATTCCCATTATGATTCATATATAAAGAATTATTTTAACGATAACACTGCCGATCTAAATTTTAACTTTGATCCAAATGACCCATGTGGGCAGCTCATCACTTCACAATATTATACAGAACAAAATTTTAAATCTTTCATTAAATCTAGCAATTCTGAAGATTATATTTTTCTTCTCCATCTAAACATTAGAAGTGCCAATAAAAATTTCGATAAACTCAAATTATTTCTGGATAACACATGATGTTTCCGAAATCTTCAATTATTGCTTTAACAGAAACGTGCATGGTTTCAATTTGATTGTTATAACAGAACTCGTAGACCGGGTGGTGGTGTTGCGCTTTACATACCGCAACAATATGAATATACTCTTATAGGTAACATGACTATATCCTACGATATTTTGGAATCCCTTTTTGTTGAAATCAGAAACCCCAAAGGAAAAAACTTGATACTGGGTGTTTTGTACCGACCTCCACAATCGAATACTCAAAATTTTATGGATACCCTCAATGAACTTTTACTAAATCCACTGTTGAAAAATAAAGATTGTTTTTTTTATGGGGGATTTCAACTTTAACTTAGCTAATTGTAACAATACTTCGCAAGAGTTTCTTGAAATATTTTTATCTAATTATTTCTTACCACTTATCACTAAACCAACGAGAGTAACAGATAACTCTGCCACTATTATTGATAATATTTTCAGCAATATAACTTCTCCTACCCCAAAAGCTGTTGCTTTCCTTAGTGACCTTTCTGATCACTTTCCAATTTTTGTTAAGTTTTGTACAAACAAACTTGTTAGTAAAGAAACGTTTAATACTCCATATCGTAAAATAAATGACGAAAACATTACCCATCTAATCAATGATTTGGAGAGTACATATTGGTCTACTGTTTTTGATTCCTCAGATGTTGATGTAGCTTATGACTCCTTTATCGCCAAATTGACCTTTTCTTTAGATACGCATATTCCCCTTATCACCAACCGGAAATCAAATTATAAAACGATTCCAATTCACCCTTGGATTACAAAATCGCTTTTGAGATCTATCAACAGAAAGAACAATCTTTATTATAGATATATCTCCAAACCAAGTGATGTCTCTCGTTCTAAATACACCTCTTATAAAACCACCCTCACCTCTTTGTTGCGTATTGCAAAAAAGGAATACTACACTTCTCAACTTAATATGTACAAAAACGATACCAAGAACACATGGAAAATTATTAATGGTGCATTGAATAAAAAGAAAAAGAGCTCTTCAATCACAAAAATAAAAACAAGCAATACCTCAACCGATGACAATAACATTATCGCAGGAAAGTTTAATTCATATAGTTGGTAACAATCTGGCGAAAGAAGTGCCGCGAGGTAATAAATCTTTCAATGATTTCCTTGACAACCCTAACCCTAATTCCATGTTTTTCAATCCTACAAATACGAGTGAAATCATCAATATTGTTAGCAATCTGCAGAATAAGAAAAGTCCTGGCTTTGACGGCATTCCTAATTTCCTTTTAAAGAAAATTGTCATAGCTATCGTTGATCCCTTAGTGCACATCTTTAATATTTCTCTTAACACAGGACGGGTCCCTAATAAAATGAAAATTGCAAAAGTTATTCCTCTTTTCAAAAAAGGTGACAGTCAACTTGTTTCTAACTATCGTCCAATATCCCTACTAACCTCGCTATCTAAGATTCTTGAAAAAATTGTCCATACAAGAACAACACATTTTTTCAAACAACACAACATTTTCTCAAACTTCCAATTTGGGTTTCGGGAAAACCATAGTACCTCTCATGCAATTTTGTCATTTATTGATAAAGTCACCACTTCTATTGATAAAGGTTGTCACACTGCTGGTATCTTCCTGGACTTCTCCAAGGCCTTCGATACCATAAACCATGATATTCTTCTACATAAACTTTGTCATTATGGAGTTAGAACGAAGGCCTTGGAGTGGTTCAGGCGTTACCTCACTAATAGGACTCAATTTGTATCGATTAACAATTGCAATTCTTCTACTCTTCCAATTACTTGTGGCGTGCCGCAGGGTAGCCTACTTGGCCCTTTACTTTTCATCACGTACATTAATGATATACAAAAATCTTCTAATTTATTGTCATTCATACTCTTCGCTGATGACTCAAATATTTTCTTTTCTCATGCTGATGTTAATCAACTCATTACAATTGTAAATTCTGAACTGACATATGTGACCGATTGGATCAAGTCAAACAAACTATCACTTAATCTCCAGAAAACAAATTACATGTTATTTAGTAATAAAATCAATAGTTTACCAGGCAGTATCCATTATGATAACCATGTTCTTGATAATGTTTCTACAACAAGATTTTTAGGAGTTCTTACTGACAACAAATTATCATGGAAACCTCATATCGATAGCACATGCCAAACAATTTCTAGAAATATCGGAATCATTAACATTTTCTTCCTTCTCGAACATTGCTGACACTTTATTTCACATTGATCTTTCCATATATTAATTATGGAATTATAGCTTGGGGATGTGCAATAAAAACACAATTAAACCGGATATTACTTTTGCAGAAAAAGGCTCGAAGAATAATATTTCAAACGCAATTTAGATCACATACCGATATATTATTCTTTGAAAACAATATTCTGAAAGTAAATGACATATATCTTTTCCAACTCGGCCAATTCATGTACAAATTAAGTAAAGACAATCTCCCCGCAATTTTTTCTAATATGTTCCGCAAGAATACTTCCATACATTACTACCCAACTATACAAGGAAACTACTATCATCTACCATTAACAAGAACTTTATTTGCAAAGAACTCATTTGTTTACTCTGGATCTGCATATTGGAATTCGAAATCGAAAGTTAGTTCATCCAGTGAATCATAAACCCATTTTGGAACAGGAGTAAGTGACGCCCGATAAAGAACCTTAGAATAAATATGCACCTTCAGTAGTTGAATCTTTCCCATGAGTGTTAAATCCCTTTGCTTCCAAAAATTTAAAAGTGTTTTTATTTTACTTAAGATTTCTTTGTAGTTTAGATCTTCTTTCTTGTGTTCATCAAGGGAAAAGAAAACCCCTAAAACCTTAAGAAAGTCAACTATTTCGCCAAAAGAAAAATCACAATCTAAACTTAGGAAAAAACCTAACCTTAATATTTTAGTTTTGTCGTTGTTTATTTTCAGTCCAGAAAGTTTTTCGAAGTCTGCAAACCTATTAATTGATTTTTCATTGCGAGCTAAAATTGTCATATCATCCGCATAAAGTAATAGTTTAGTTTCCTTATCTCCAAAATTAATTCCTTCCACCAATTTATCTGTTCGTAATTTGTGTGCCATTACTTCAATACATAAGATAAAAAGATACGGAGAAAGAGGATCTCCCTGCCTTACTCCCCTTTCTACTCTGAAATAACCAGTGGACCCTCCTTCATTTAATACACAACTTAAAGTGTTCGTGTATAAAACTTTAACCCACTTTTGAAAAGATGGACCAAAACCAAATGACGACAGAACTTTTTGAAGAAATTAATGTGAAACCGAGTCAAAAGCTTTTTCGAAGTCTATAGCCAACAAAAAACCAGATAAATTATAACGGGATGTATGAAAAATAATATCAATAATGCGAATGGCCTCACCAATATTCCTCCCCTTCATATAACCCACCTGATTTCCCATAATGATTTCATTTAATACTTTCTTGATTCGCTTAGCCAAGACATTAAGAAGGGATGTGGGTCTATAATTTTTCAATGAAAAGGGATCTTTCCCATCGTTAGCGATTAATGTAATTACTGCTTGTTTTTGTGAAGATGCTAATTATCCTGATCTATAACTTCATTCAAGGCATCTTTAACTAAATCTCCAATATCCGGCCAAAAGGTACAATAAAATTCTGAAGAAAGACAATCATTTCCAGGTGATTTATTCTGTTTCAATTCTTTTAAGATTTCTAGGCATTCTTTATTAGTTATAGATCCTTCGCAGAATTCTCGAGATTTTTCTGTCAATTTCGGTAAACCCTGAAAAAAACTATCGTAACAGTTATCCGAGCACTCGTTCTCTTCTTTACCGTACAACCTACTGTAAAACTTTCGGATTCCTTCAGTTATCCTTTATTCATTCCAACAGATAGCACCATCTGAGGTTTTAGTTTTCTTAATAGTACTTTTTCTTTTGTTATTTTGCATCAACTGATTAAAATAAGGCGAATCCCTTTCTCCACTTTCGTACCACGAGGCTCGTGATCGAATCCTAATTCCTTCATTTACATAGCTATAAACTTCCTTTAATTTCTCTTTGGTATATTTTCCACTTTTTCTAAAATATTTGCATTAGTGCTTTCTGTCAGTTGTTGTTCTAAAAAATGTTTTTCTTTTTCTAAATCTGTTCTTATTGTTCTTCTTTGATCAGCCAATTTTTTCGAAAATTTTTGTGTAAAGCTCCGAATTTTCATTTTCAAAAAATTCCATAACAACCTCTTATCTTTTATTTCAATTTGTAGTTCATTTTTTAATTGACAAATTTTCTTCTTTTAACTCTCTAACATAATCTTCATTTTCACACAGACTATCGTTGAATTTCCAATATGACCCCTTTCTTCCATTCGATTTATTAATTGTTTTGTCAAATAAGCGTAAAAATATTGAATAATGATCAGGGGCAACAGATGGAATTATATCGCACTTCATAACCATTTCCTCTAGACATTCCGATATTATCCAGTAATGTCTACTTTGCATAAAGGGATTCTTTTGCATATAAGCGAATTGCTTTTTTAAGGAATGCCTACATCTCCAAATGTCCGAAAGCTGCAAATCTTCCATGAATTTTTCAAATTCTCGATTAAATCTTTTCGAAATCCTGTTTAAAGACTTCCCGTTATAATCAAATTCAGTGTCCCTAATCATGTTAAAATCGCCACCTATTATAACCGGGTATTTATCTCTATTTAACTTAGCCAAATTATTGCGTAGTTTTCGAAGAAATTGCAATTGACCATTCTCAAAATTTCTTGTTGGAAAATACACATTGCCTAAAATCAACCTAACACCTTGAAACTTAAAGTCTATAAATATATATCTACCCTCACTGTCTTTTAAGACGTGCAATGTCTCAATATCTACCCTCGGCGCAACGAGAACTCCTTTGCTGTGATAAGAACCATGACTAAAATAAGTGGAACCCTCCCACACTGAAGCCCGCTTGGCCTCACAATCCCTAGTACAAAAAGTTTCTTGTAGGAAAACGATGTCCGCCCCTTTATCTTTACACCACAAAAGGATGCATTCCCTTTTATCCCTGTCCCTGATCCCTTTCACGTTGAGGGAGAACAATTCACAATTAATCAGAACATCTATAAGACTATAACCTATCACATAGAAAAAAAAATTAACCCAGTCCCAGAGCCAATCCCCCACCTTAAAGGACCCCACACCTCCACCCTAGCATCCCACCCAACAAAACTCGTAATTACCCAAAACATCACGTCCCAGGTAGCAAGCCCATATGGGGCTCATATAGGCCCCACATGGGTTTGCATATGGGTCCCACATGGGAATGCCCATATGGGCCCCATAAGATTTTGCACCCAAGACCCATGTGGGTCCCATATGGGCCATCCCAGATCGCCAATATGGGTTCGGCCTGGGGCCCATCTGGGTATAAATGTGGGCAATATGTGGGTAAAATATGGGCTATCCTATACTGGTATTATCTGTGGGTTCCCATATGGGTCCCACATGGGAATGCCCATATGGCCCCCATAAGATTTTGCACCCAAGGCCCATGTGGGTCCCATATGGGCCATCCCAGATCGCCAATATGGGTTCGGCCTGGGGCCCATCTGGTATAAATGTGGGCGTGGGTAAAATATGGGCTATCTATGGGGTGGGTTCCCATCCCACATGGGCCCATATATAAGATTTTGCACCCAAGGCCCATGTGGGTCCCATATGGGCCATCCCAGATCGCCTATATTGGTTCGGCCTGGGGCCCATCTGGGTATAAATGTGGGCAGTATGTGGGTAAAATATGGGCTATCCCATATGGGTATTATATGTGGGTTCCCATATGGGTCCCACATGGGAATGCCCATATGGGCCCCATAAGATTTTGCACCCAAGACCCATGTGGGTCCCATATGGGCCATCCCAGATCACCAATATGGGTTCGGCCTGGGGCCCATCTGGGTTTAAATGTCGGCAGTATGTGGGTAAAATATGGGCTATCCCATATGGGTATTATCTGTGGGTTCCCATATGGGTCCCACATGGGAATGCCCATATGGGCCCCAAAAGATTTTGCACCCAAGGCCCATATGGGGCCCTTAAGGGCCGTCCATATGGCTAATATGGGTTCAGCCTGGGGCCAATCTGGGTATAAATGTGGGCAATATGTTGGCAAAATATAGGCTATCCCATATGGGTCCTACCCTGGAATGCCCATATGGGGCTCCATAGTATTTTGCACACAAGGCCCATTGGGGACCTATATGGGCCGGTTACAGCCCTATAGCTAGAAGGTCCGATAGTTAGCGGGTCCGATAGACCGACACCCATTAGATAGAAGGTTCGATAGACCGAATGTACGAGGGGGTCCAATAGACAGACGGTTCTATAGACCGAATCGGTGGAGGGTCCGATAGTCCGAAGGTTCTATAGATCGAATGTCCAACGGGGTCCGATAGTCAGAAGGTCCGATAGATAGAAGGTTCGATAGACCGAATTGGCAAAAGGGTCCGATAGTCCGAAGGTTCAGTAGGGGTCCGATAGTTAGAAGGTCCGATAGACCGACAATAACGTAAAAAAGGTAAAATTAGTGGATACATTAAGTTTTTAATATATAGTTTTATCTCATAAAAGGAAAAGGGTAATGCCTTATCTTCTTCTATGTGTATTGTAATAAACCGATGCACTAGGTCTGTAGGCCCACCCTCCCTCCCCCCCCCCCCCAAAAAAAATGGGGAACTTATTTTAAAGTTTTGTTTTATACTTTTTCAACATGTTAAAAGTATTTTTATCAGAGCATCATTTTCATCACCGTGGGCGGGGATGGTCCACCCATGCAGCTCAGCCCCCGGTTAATTTTGCCACTAAATCGATGTATTGGCGATGGGGAACGCTGACCATTTTTTTGAAACATGCATGGAAATCTAATTATATACACTAAAGCACCGAGGCCCATCATGCCCGAAGCATTTTTTTCTAGTGGAGCAAGCTGAGGAAAGGGCAGCTTTAAACAAAGAAATCTTATGGGGTGCACACTTTATAGTTGAATTTTCATTAAAAGTAACCAAAGATAAGTTTCTGACAACAAAAGATTCTGACCAATAAAAATGAAATTGTTTCAATTATGCCCTACCACCTTCTTGGGAGGGGGGGGGGAGGGGGGGGGGCGTTTCCATTTTTTTAAAGGGTTGTCAGGTGATATTTTGATAATTCGAGAATAGTCGGATACCTCACTGCCCGAATATTATGATATTCGGGCTTCTTGTTGCTGCAGAACGTAAGAGGTGCTTGCTGCAAGAAACAATCTAGGCCTAGTTTCTTGATTGTATGAGCGAGCAAAGCGAGCGAACGAGAGAGAGAGAAAAAAAAGAATTTTGTATCCTGAGAATAGGTTCTAGCGTATTGTTATTCCGTTCTCATAATCTGTGTTATCGGCATCTTCCGTTCTCATATTGGGAAAAGACTATTGTCACAGGCCATTATTTCTGAAAATTCATCTCTTTAGCCCCTTTAGGTCAACTTGCTGCTCGGTTCCTTTCAGTTATGTTGCTAACATTCTTTGAGTAGAAAACATAGCATAACATTAGATAGAGATTCAAGATGCAAACCAAATAACTTCCATAAGCATATGACTTATTAATATAATTGGCATTGGTTTATATACATAAATATGGCGATTATATTAATAACTAATATCAATAATGAAAATATGATGGGCATTGGTAAATAACCCTAATAATGCTAGTGAGCGAATTTTTTGAATTTTTGTTTTCTTCTCTTTCCTTTCTGATTTCTTCTTTTCTTTTTCTCTTCTTTTCCTTTCTTTTCTTTCCTTCTTTCCTTTTCAACCTCTTCCTTTTTTGCTTTTTTTTGCTTGGAAGGGGGAGGGTATTCCCGCCCCCACATTTGAAAACATCTGAAAACATAACGCCCCCACTTATTTTAACCACATATTTTTTACCCACTTATCATTTTATCCACTATTTACCATTTTTACGTATTTATTGTCGGTCTATCGGACCCCTACTGAACCTTCGGACTATCAGACCCTTTTGCCGATTCGGTCTATAGAACCTTCTGTCTATTGGACCCTCATGTACATTCGGACTATCGAACCTTCTATCTATCGGACCCTCTGACTATCGGACCCGTTGGTCATTCGATCTATAGAACCTTCGGACTATTGGACCCTCCTGCCGATTCGGTCTACAGAACCTTCTGTCTACTGGACCCTCTCGTACATTCGGTCTATCGAACCTTTTATCTATTGGGTGTCGGTCTATCGGACCCGCTAACTATCGGACCTTCTAGCTATAGGGATGACCCCATATGGGCCATACCAGATGGCCCATATGGGTTTAATCTGGGGTCCATCTGGGTAATATGTAGGAACAGTATAATTGATCCCATATATTGCGTTCCCCCATGGGCCCCCTCATGGGCCCGAAATAATTTAGCAACTGAGATTTACAATATGCCTATATTGGTCTATTCAATCGATACAAGGGGGAAACTCCTAAATCGTTTTTAAGGAAAGACATGGGACACAAAGACTACTTGATCATGCAATCATCATCAGCCTCTCACCACAGCTGTGCCAGTACAAAAAACAACATTAAAATGAAAAATGGGGGTACTTGAAATATAAGTTGCCGGTGACCTGCCATGCAACCTGTGTACATAATAATGAGTATTGCCTGTGGAATTTTGTCTTGAAAACAGACCTGTTTGCGCGGTCAACAAATTTCTGAGCATGCCTAAATATGAAGTACCCCCACCAAACTCGTTCACGCTGACATGTATTCACTTATTGCTACATACCCAATAAATTTACTCCAGAGTAGTAATTAGATTATCAAAGTATATAAACATATTTTTATTATAAATATGCATCTATAAATGATATTTTCATCAAACAAGAATTTTACTTTTAAGTTGGGAATAGGCAACGACATACATGTATTTTATATTGATCTGCAAATATATTTTCACTTATTCGTACATGCCCATGATATCATATTTCAAAGTAAACGTTTTTAATATTAGAAATTAATACTGTGTAGTTAGTAAGGAATTAATCCAAGTCCCTCGAATAGGACTAAAAGATTTCTTTCCCCCGGTTGCTTGCTTACAAACATACGCTAACTTGCTTTCTTAGCTGTCAGGTTAAATAAATTATCAATCAATTAACCACCATAATGTTCATCTTACAAAAAGAACTGGAGATTTTTCATTTTAAGCTTGGGGATATGCAACGACATACATTATTGAAGTAAAATAAGCTTAGGAGTCTACCATTAAAAATGATAATGGGATTTTGATGGAATCATTTCTCATACAATTCATTTTGTGACACATCAAATGGTATTGGAAGTGTGTTTAGATACTTTAATTACAATTTCTAAAGAACAGCCTTGGCAACTCACTTAAAACAAACTTAAAAGAAAAACACATTGTGAAAATAATAAATAACAATATTGTATTGGTTAGGTAGTTTATATCACGGCTCCTTCCCACTATTGAAAAAAAAATGCATCTGTTGGGGAAGGGTCGACTCCGGATCTATAGCTTGCCACTACATGTGTCGTGGTTAAGGCGATACCCCGAAACAATTTCACACTATCCATTTTTCGCCATTAGTTCCTTCGTAACGTGCAGGCTAGTGGAGTTCAGTGTCAAGCCCCATGAGTTTAGAATGTTCTTTCAGAAATGCATGTATCATATCACAAAGAGCTGAGTAAGTAATATTTTAATACCCAAAGGCCCAGTTGGCGAATTCATCAAATAACAGAACGGCGGTCAGAAGTAGAATGAATTGATATGCAATAGACTTTCTCCTCCAGTTGTAATCTCTAGGCCTCCTCCTTCACCATGCATACATTAAAGATGATTTATATGCAGTATTTGTTATTACAATCACATCATGCTATCCAAAAAATAAGGTTAAACAATAGTTGTTTCCATCTGGCACTTCCTTATAATTATCCAAATTACTGGTCAACATCTAATGAAGCTGCCGTTTTTGTTCATCAGTTGATTGTGCATTCCCCCATAGTTGAGATGCATACACGACCAGTGCATGTTGAAAGGAGTCTTCCCGGCCTTCATAGTATTCATAGTAAACATTTCTTCAGTTCCGAATACTGGAAACATTTTCCTGCAGGTACTACTTATGGTGCCACCTTAACAGCTTCATCCAGTTTGGATATAATCATGATATAATCTTAACACGTGCCAGAAGTCTTCTTCATTTTGTCCATCTAGAATATACGCTTCTTTTTTTAGTTGTTACGTTACTGCTTATGCTGTTTCCTCGTACCGTTGTTGTTTTATCGTCTATTTGCTGGATCTGAAACGACAGAGTGAGATATATGTACATGTAACAAATTTCACCAAAAAATATTACACTAGCATATTTACAATATTAAATTTTTGTAGAAAGTGAAATTTGCAAATATGCTCAATTTTTTATTGCCAATGCAGATATTTTTAAAAAAGCAAATCTAAATATTAGCCTTTGTTTTCTCTCTCCTCCCCTCCCCTCTCTCTCTCACTCTCTCTATATACCACATATACGAGACATCATGCCGTTTGCATAAAATAAAAAAAAATCAAAGAGAGTCGGGTCCCACCCCCCCCCAAAAAAAGGAAAAAAAAAACATATAGAAATATGGACAATACCTATTGACCCATGCAAAGGGAAATGACAAGAAATATAGCAGAGAATGAAATGGTGTATGGAATAAAGGTACAATACTGATACAGAAATAAGGGGAGGGGAGAGAAATAGAGTGCAAGAAAAGCAACTTTATAAAGATATCAAGATCGTCTGTAGGCCTATATTTTGAGAATGGTAGTAATGACAAATCAATTATTTATTTATGGCAGTTGCTCCTCACATGAAGCGAACAATAACATTATTATGATATAATAAACTATGACATTCATCTTGTCTGCATAATTATGGGCTCGATACACACTTGCCTAGTGAAATGATTTTGATTTCTTAGCCCATATACATGGAAAGCCAGACCACTTAGTTAAACCAAGGAGTTACCACACAACTCCTTGGTTATAAACAGACCAGTAGGGAATGTAAACTATCACGCGGTGGGTGAACGATATGACCCAGGCATACTTCTTTCCTCTTGGGCCTTGCAACTTAAACAATGGGAGTATTAAGCTAAGGTAAACTGCACTATGAACATGGCGGACAAAGAAGCGAACAAAATATACAGCTCCTCATTGTACCTTCCACAATTGCCCTGGTAGACAAAAGAACATCCCTTCATTGCTATTATGTAAAAATATGTAGAACAGGTGTCACATGCATATTCACCTGTTCTGCTTATTTTACATAATAGTAATGAAGGGATGTTCTTTTGTCTACCAGAGTTCATCGTGTTCATAGTGCTGGTAACTCAACTGAATTAACATTTCTCTATCAATTCACTCATAATAATCCCACAGAAGACAGTCATGAACCAGAAAATGTCACTGGATGGTACATCTCAGGCTATTTTAAATTAATAAACAATATCAAAGAGAAAATGGAATTTAGAAAGAAATGATAAGATATATTGCAGCTTACCTTCAAAGAGTAGGAGGGTGGATATGAAGTGCTTCCTTCGTAAGTAGTATGCAATGGAGTGCCGTTTCCTCAAAAGGTGGCGCAGGTTTGAAAAGTGGACTCAACCATTTGTACTAGGGGTCAAAGCACATGGGGTTGGGAGGTGCTTTCATTTTCTCTTAAGCACTTCTCACATTCTTTAGGTCTCCATAGATTAATAGAGTACCGAAGTACTGACGTCATATTCGCTCGTCGTCCAGGTTACTGGTTCTAAACAACAAAGCCCGCGCTTGAAGTTCACCGCGAAATCAGTCAAGCAACGGGCTGGAGCAGGGCAAATTCAGTGTTTGGTGCTGGTGTGATCACCACACCATTGTTCAGCACACAATTGTTTAGAACCAGCCACATTGACAACTTGGGCTGTATGACGTCACACTTCGGTACTCTATTACCGCTTGGGCCAGTATAATGACAACAAAATATGAATTCAGTTTGCAAATGTGTACAATGTAAATCTTTAATAGTATGCTGATAATTTTTTGTCAGAAGTATGTACCCCTCAAGAATATGGGTTTACCCAGCTTATTATTTACACATCTTACCCACATGGGCTCACCCAGATCATTCCAATCATGATACCCACATTGGGGTTTACATATTTTAACATATGGGTTTGCCAGGTCATTTCAAAATGACACCCATTTGGACTTTGGAATATCATACTCATAATGGACTTGCCCAGCTTACTCCCATATGAAACCCATATGGGCATTGACTTTTGTTTCCCCAGATGGGTTTGCCCAGCATATTCCCATATGATACCCATATGGGTATTTACAGTTGTTTCCCTATATGGCGTTGCCCAGCTTAATGTGATATCCCTATGGGCATTCATATGTCTTTCCCTAGGGGTTTGCCCTGCTTATTCCCACATGATACCCATATGGGCATTTACATATGTTTCCCAGATGGGTTTGCCCAACATATTCCCATATGATACCCATATGGGTATTTACAGTTGTTTCCCTATATGGCGTTGCCCAGCTTATTCCCATGTGATATCCATGTGAGCATTCATATGTCTTTCCCATATGGGTTTGGCCAGCTTACTCCCATTTACAAATGTTTTCCCATATGGGTTTGCTCATGTTATTCCCACATGATACCCATATGGGCATTTACATATGTTTCCCAGATGTTTTGCCCAGCTTATTCCCATATGATACCCATATGGGCATTTGAATATGTTTCATAGATGGGTTTGCCCAGCTTATTCCCATATGATACCCATATGGGCATTTACAGATGTTTCCCAGATGGGTTTGCCCATCTTATTCCCATATGATACCCATATGGGCATTTACAGATGTTTCCCAGATGGGTTTGCCCAGCTTATTCCCATATGATACCCATATGGGCATTTACAGATGTTTCCCAGATGGGTTTGCCCATGCTTTTCCCATATGGTTCCCATATGGGCTGGCCCAAGTAGATCTCAAATTGGGCTAACCCATATTGGTCCCAGAAGGGATACATTTGGGATTTATATGGGTTCCCTTTTGCCCAGATGGCCCGGATGGCCCGGATGATGCCCATATGGGCCCCACATAGGCCTGTTACCTGGGGTATGACCCATTCACGTTATTCCTCTTATAGAACAACGACGTACTGCAGGTCGCTTACACCCCTATAAAAACCATGGTCTATCTTCCCACCTTTCTTTGTCAATCTTCTCAACAAATTAACTTCAAGTAACTGCTTCTCTTTTATCTTTGCAATATGAAATACTCTCAAATATATTCTTTTCTTTCTTTTTCTGTTCCAAACTAAGGATCTTTCATCATAATAAAAAAAAATTCAACTAAAAAAAAAAAAAAAAAAAAAAAAATGTTGCACAACTTAAAAACCAAAATGTCCTCCATGAGTAAATATTCCTTAAATCGCAGCATCTAAATACATGTCCTCTTTGTTAGTCTCTGGCATCGATCTCTAATCGAAAAAGGTAAATAATATCCTTTTCGTAAAATACATTACATACAACTGAAGACCTTATTTTTTTAAATGAGGACATATCAGAATACTCGCATATGCATCTTTTTCAGCAACTTGGCTGTCACAATTACATGGGCCACGGTAATGGTGTATGTAATGTATCTTCCTCGGTATTAAAATACTACATTGGGCTACAGGTCCATGAGAATATAATATAGCTTACTGAAATATAATAATGTGTAAATTTCAAGAGGTATGATATGTATTATATATGTTTAAGTTTAACTTTAATGTTTTGTGTTTGGCATTTATTTATTTATTATCTATTTATTTTTAGTAGTTGGAGAGTTAATCTTTAATTGGGGCTCAAAAATCTGACGACTTTATCGTTAGGCAGAGATCGATTGTCTCTGTTTTTCAAAAGTCACGAGCAGCTAGACACTAAACACAGAGGGCATACGGAGTGCTCTCTACATTTCTCCATAGTCTAACAGTTTTCAGACCTTTCTAAAGCTAATAAAAGACAAGGGTGTTTTAGTTCAAACTACACTCTAAAGTACGCTGGGTAAATTTACCCAGTATTGAGTAGAAGGGGAACATGCATGTTTGTTTAGTAAATTTTAACCCATTGTCTGGTAAATTGTACCCAGTAGTGAGAAGCGTAATACCAAACAAGTTCCGTTTTTATCCAATATCGGGTAAAATTCTATTTATTTTTTCTCTACAATGCAATTAACGCGACATAGCAAAACATTTGGGTTCAGCATACGCTATGAAGCAAAACTTGTAGCCTATATTTGGACAAAGGTCTAATGGGGCACCGGGTTTGAGCCTTGGAGGAGGTGCCCTCCCCCCGTGACACGACATTTTCTCCTGCGACACTTGCTCCTCCGTTCATATCTCGAAAGATCAAAGGTTAAGGTCAAGGTCATGATTTGTTTTGGGGTTAGACAATGAGAAGATTAGGGTTAGGGTTAGGTTTAGGTTTAGGATTAACATGGCAAAGTTAGACCAAAGCAATTGTCACAGGAGCAAATGTCATGGAACTGCTCACCCCCCCCCCCCCCCCCCCCCCCCCCCGGGCGGATGCTTTGTTAACCCCAAAACTGGGTTTAATCAAATCAACATGAATATTGTTGAAGTGTCAAATTGTTCACTAAAATATATTGTACAGATTATTATAAATACTACAGGCTCGCCATGGCAGCATATAACCATGGATAGCCTATTCTAACGAGCAACCGTCAGTCTAAAAACATTAACATGCAATCATTAAACAAAATTAAGCTGGAAATATTGCTCATAGGTCTATATTGTTCTTTTCCAATCAATAGGGCCTACTACATCCGAAACAAAGAATATATTGCTCACTTGATGACATCAATATACCTACTTGGTGTCTATAAATCTAGCCTGTACGTAGGTAGTTAAGAAGATTACACGATCTTGTATTAACATAAAAAGCAGATAATTATCACTACCTCACGGTTATATGAGTAATTAATTATACCAATGAATTGATGAATGTAAATCCATGATAAAAATGTAATAAATGCATATGTCAATAGATCGCATACAAGCCCCGAAAATACGACAGTGATATTATTTACCTTTGGAAGTCCTGCAACTTGACTCGTTAACAAAATATGTGGCTTTTATCTAAGAGTAGTATACAATATTTTTAATTTTCTTTCCTTGACACAAAAATTATGTCAAGTTACGAGATAGCAGACTGAATCGTTGGACAACCATTAATACAGGGGGTGAAAAAGGGGCGACATAGTTTCAAACCTAAGACCAAAAAAAAGTAAACCACGCACCAATTAAGACTTTAAAATTATAATTTATAATTAAAAATTATCAAAAATTAAATATTTGTCATAATTGTTATTCCAAATTATCTGTATTATGAATGTAAATGCAGTGTTTGAGTAATTGTTCTGATTGCATACCCCTGTGCAAAAAATGGACGATGCTGAATCATCCATCAAAATTGGAGCCAAAAAGGCGTTAACCCTGTACAAAAGATAGGAGTTAACGTCCTTCTTAAAGGAGTACTCCGGCCTGAAAATAATATTAATTGAATGAATAGAGTAAAATTAAACAAGCAAAACACTGAAAATTTCATAGAAATCCGATAAAAAATAACGAAGTTATTGAATTTTTAATTTTTGCATTATTTTGGGAAACAGTTCTATGCATGTCATCATGAATATGTAATGAGTGAGCTGATGATGTCACGTCCCCACTTTCTTTTTTTAACTACACTGTATATTATATGAAATCTTCATTATTTCATTTTTTCATACATGTCTGTAAATAATATCTCCCTTGTAACAAAATAAGTTACAGCAATGATGAACTTAAACATTAAATAAGGAGTCGGTCCTTTTAGTTATAGGCTTGGAGCAGAAAATTTGAATAATTGCAATTTCATATAATAAAATACAAAAGAAAAAGTGGGGATATGACATCATCAGCTCACTCACTGCATATTCATGATGACGTGCATATCACTGTTTTACCAAAATAATGCAAAACTTAAAAATTCCATAACTTTATTATTTTTCATCCGATTTCGATGAAATTTTCAGTGATTTGTTCGTTTAATTTTACTCTATTTATTCAATTCATATTAATTTCAGGCCGGAGTACCCCTTTAACGCCCAAACAGATTGTGGAGGATACCGCTAGTCTTCTACCGCAGGCACCTTTTTGTTGAGCGATACAGGCAGGTGAGATGGTACATTCAGGCTTGGTGACACTGCTGCAGCCTAATCAGCCCAGCCCCTTCCATATCGATGCTTGTAGATACACTGATTCAGTGCAGTGGCGTGTCTAGGGACTGCGGTGCCCATGGCAAACGGTGTGAAAAAAAATGCTCAAAAAAGCAGAGAAGTTTGGTGGCCTATTGAAAAAAGCACTATCTACACGATCAGCAACAGACACACAAATCACAGTTTTTCTATAGGCCTTAGTTTTCCACAGATTTGTTTCTCTTCTTTTCTACCGAGTGTCAACCCCCCCCCCCCCCCCATACACTTTTAAAATGGCCCCCAAATAATTTTTATCGAATTTTGGGAAAATTTCTAAGAGTAGTATACAATATTTCTAATTTTCTTTGCTCGACACAAAAAGATATGTCAATACTAGATAGCAGACTGAATCTTTGGAACAACATTACTAAAAGGGGGTGAACACGGGGTAAAAAAGGGACGTCATAGTTTCAAACCTAAGACCAAAAAAAGAGAAAACCACGCACCAATTAAGACTGATAAAAATTAATTTTATTTGTAATAAGTGTTATTCCAAACTATCTATTTTGTGAATGTATATATCCAGTGTTTGAGTAATTGTTCTGATTGCATACCCCTATGCAAAAATGGACGATGCTTAACCCTATATAGCCCGGGCTATTTTGAAACTGCATAGCCCGAGGGGGGGCTAATTTGGCCCCCCCCCCCCTCAGATCTCAGCCATTTATACACTGATTGCGACCAAACTTGGCGTGTTCGTGTCTCATCATGTATTGTGCAAGAATGCATAGTCAAATTTATGATATACATTGTTTTTCTTATTTAATTATGCAAATATGCAAATTTTTTCAAGGAATTCTCATTTTTTTCAGTTTTCCCCCCATTTATGGAGAAAATGCATTTAAATTGGGCATTTTTGTAGCTTGTCATATAATCTAAAAGATAGCTAAGTGAATTTGACTATGTGTATTGAAATTTCATATTCATAATTAGATTAATTATGCAAATAAGCTAATTTTAAAATTATTGGAAACCGCCATTTTTTGTGACATTGGTCATGAATAATTATGTGCTATATCTCCGCAACCGTACCCCCGATTTTCACAAATAGGGTCTTAAAATGTGCGCGAGATGTGAAAGAAAAAAGTCATGAAATTTCAGCACGAGATCATTTCGCGTTAAAAAATTATCGCCAAAAATGTTGAGGGGGGGGGCTAATTTAGCCCCCCCCCCCCCGGGCTATTGAGGGTTAAGAGAAGGTTCTCCGTTGCCGATCCGGAGGGTAGTCACCAAAGAGGTCGGTGGTAGTCACCACTGGTAGTCACATACATTTGCATTAATTTTGTATGTCATTTTGTCTTCTACCGCAGGCAGCTTTTTGTTGAGCGATACGGGCAGGTGAGTTCAGGCTTGGTTACATTGCTGCAGCCTAATCAGCCCAGCCCCTCCCATATCGATGCTTGTAAATACACTGATTCAGTGCAGTGGCGTGTCTAGGGACTGCGGTGCCCATGGCAAACGGTGTGAAAAAGAAATGCTCAAAAAGCAGAGAAGTTGGGTGGCCTATTGA
This sequence comes from Heliocidaris erythrogramma, assembly GCA_025617745.1. NCBI lineage: Eukaryota > Metazoa > Echinodermata > Echinoidea > Camarodonta > Echinometridae > Heliocidaris > Heliocidaris erythrogramma. The sequence goes on along the minus strand of CM046866.1, from coordinate 37,478,027 downwards.
AAAAAGCACTATCTACACGATTAGCAACGGACACATAAATCACAGCTTTTCTATAGGCCTTAGTTTTCCACAGACTTGTTTCTCTTCTTTTCTACCGAGTGTCAACCCTCGCCCCCCCCCCCCGATACACTTTTAAAATGGCCCCGAAATAAAAATTTTATCAAATTTTTGGAAATGTTTTATATGTATGGATAGCTGAAAGTCTCTTCTTTCAAATGACACCAAAAGGTCCGAAAATGTTTTATACTTGAGTGATTACTGCCCACTTTTGTAAAGGACATGAAAATTAGGTTGCGCAGGAATTGGCTATCCACTTAGGGTAAAGTGATAAGTTATCCAGTTTAGAAATTGCTGATTGTCTGATGATTTTATGATAAATCATGATGGATGTGGCTCTGAGTTTGTGCGGTGTATGACATGGTGTTATGTAATGGAGAACTTCTCATCTCAGCCAAAATGGATAGTGAATTCCTGCGCAACCTAATTTTCATGTCTTTTACAAAAGTGGGCAGTGCTCACCCAAGCATGAAATATTTTTGGACTTTCTTGGTGTCATATGATAGAAGAGACCTTCAGCTATCCATACATATAAAAAGAATTCCCCAAAATTCACTAAAAAAATTTATTTGGGGGCCGTTTGAAAAGTGTATCGGTTTTTTTTTTTTGGACAATCGGTATAAGGAAATATTTATTTCCCGACAGGCTTCTGTCAATATAAAAACTTATGGGGACGTGTAAACCTAGGTGAGGAGTGCAATGGATATTCACAGTGAAAATAAATCAAGGTTGTGAATCAAAATAAACAACTAAAACACTTATCATTTCCTTATTATTCGCCTTGACATAACGCAATAATTTCTTTGAAATACCAGCAGACTTCACTACGTTGCATCTAATGTTTTTGACAGAAAAAATGTCAACTGTGAACTGTGAACTGTGAACGCTTTTGCCATATCTGAATTAGAAGCTTTTATTGATTCTATGAGTGTAGATTGTTTGAGTCAAGAGGACGTAGACAGAGCGACCAATCTACTACAAACAGTGTATATTGATGCAGCTTCGGCATCTGGAATGCTACGCAAAACAAAGTGTAAATCGCATTTTAGAAAAAGAAAGACGCTTTCCAAATCGCAACCTTGGTTCGATAAAGAGTGCGAAGAATTTAGGAAAAAATTCATGCAAATTAAAAACAAATGTCGAGATAACAAATCAGTATGTATCGATGAAAAGAAAGCGACTGGTAAGAGTTATAAAAACGTTGTGCGATCTAAGAGAAGAAAGTATTTTGCTGACTTACACACTAATATAAGGAATTTGAAAAGTAACGATCCCAAAGATTACTGGAATATTATTAATAGAAATGACAAGGGAACCAAGGTTTCTCCCCACATATCAATAGATGATTTCTATGAGCACTTTGAACAATCAGTCTTCTTGTGAAACTGATCAGCATGATGTTTTTAATTTTAATTCATTTAACATTGGTATGAACGATGAATTGATACAGCAGCTTAAACGTCTTAAAAATAACAAGGCACCTGGAGACGATATGATATTAAATGAATTTTTAAAGAATAGTTCTAAATCTTGTAGCCTATATTTGGACAAAGGTCTAATGGGGCACCGGGTTTGAGCCTTGGAGGAGGTGCCCCCCCCCCCCCCCCCATGACACGACATTTGCTTCTGCGACACTTGCTCCTCCGTCCATATCTCGAAAGATCAGAGGTGAAGGTCAAGGTCATGATTTGTTTTGGGGTTAGGGTTAGGTTTAGGATTAACATGGCAAAGTTAGACCAAAGCAATTTTCACAGGAGCAAATGTCATGGAAATGCCCACCCCCCCCCCCCCTTTCCCGGGCGGATGCTTTGTTAACCCCAAAACTGGGTTTAATCAAATCAATATGAATATTGTTGAGGTGTCAAATAACACTAAAATATATTGTACAGATTATTATAAATACTACAGGCTCGCCATGACAGCATATAACCATGGATAGCCTATTCTAAACGAGCAACCGTCAGTCTAAATACATTAACGTGCAATTATAAAAAAAAAATAAGCTGGAAATATTGGTCATATAGGTCTACCGTATATTGTTTCTTTCCAATCAACAGGGCCTACTACGTCCGAAATATATTGCTCACTTGATGACACCAATATACCACTCAGATATATGGGTGTACACACCTAAACAGGTTTTATACTTGGATGAAAAAAGACCCCTAAACGAGGATTTTTGCGCGGTTTTTCATCATCCAACCCCCCTAAACAGGTTTGACTCGGCCAGATTAGTCAAAAGCACCCCTTTTTGTTGAAAATCAGCGTTTTTTGGACCCCTTAACGAGTAACGCGCGTTACGCGTTCCACCTGAAAAAAAAGGACCCCCTTTACGCGTTTTCTTGGACGCGCATGTGTACACCCATATATCTGAGTGCCCCCCCCCCCCCCCCCCGGGCTCTGAGGTAGCGGTACCAGCACTGCAGCCTTGACTGCATGAACTCCGGGGAAGAAACCTGCAGTAAAAGCCGTTTATTTCGATATCTTAAGGTTAACTTTGGACGTGAGTGACGTTGTTGAGAACAAAAAATGTTTGAGTATAGTATTTGTGGGCTCTGTTTTTCCCTATTCGATCTGTATTTAGTAAAAAAAAACAATAAACTGATTACATTTATTCTTATTTACAACGCTGGTAATCTGTCACGGCATGCAGAGCCCACGTTCAGTCGACATTCTGCGACTGAGCTGTATAGTACGGCTTGGCTGGTTCGAAATGTCCAGCAGTAAATACCTTACTGAGCGCTGCTTATTTCAAGATTGAAAATAGGTATAGGCCTACTTACCATTTTTTAAAACTGCAGTTAACATTTGATGATGCTTTATCCTACCGTATGTCAGAGAGGTGGCGTACCCATGATTTTTTAAAGGGGGTGGTTTTTACTTTAAAAATCTCTGGCAAGCCACAAAAAAAAAATCAGTATTTTTTTTTAATTGGAGGGGGGGGGGGGGTTCAAAAATTATCTGACAAGCAAGCAAAAAAAAGGGAATTCTAAAGGGGGGTGTTTTAACTTCAAATAACACCAACCGGGGGGGGGGGGGGGGGAGGTGTTTGAACACCTAAAACACCCAAAACACCCCTTGGTACGCGCATATGTGTCAGAGCAGATTCTATACATTACTTGAATTTTAGGGGCCTGCCTTCACCATCCACCTAGCCTCTTGTCGAGGCCCTGGCGCTGTTGAAATAAACCGAGGCGCTTGCGCCGAGGGCCTCTTGACACCCGACCTGAATTATATATTCATGAGGCACGATTTCCTACTGAATTATGCATGAAACTTGAATAGTTAGATAACCGCGGCGAACGCCCAGCAAATTGGCCAATGAAATCTCAAGGATTTCTTACTTCAGTTCTGGACTAGTCTATTATTTTTTTTGGGGGGGGATTACGTAAATCTCTTGCTCAAAATACATTCACAGACAAGCACATTATGAAGAATTCGATCTCTAGCTTACAAACCATGGTAATATGAAATAAGACAAATGTACATATTTCTCAAGAGATCATCATATATTTACAAATAATGAAGAATGGGCAATAAAAGTCACCGTTCAACAATAGATGCATCTCCATCAATTCTGATGTAACCAAGGAGTTACCAGCAACTTCACTGCCCGGCAAGGCCCCGGGGGATCCGCCTGGCCTAGGCCCTATAGCATAGCTCGCGAATTCAAAGCAGCAGTCTCACTCTCCATCCCTGGCCCACAGAGGTAATCAGCACAGAGCGGTAGCGCGTGAAAAATAACACTTTTTCCATAGCCAGTAGGCAGATTCACAAAAACATCTTGTCCTTTAAGTGCAGATTTGATTGCATCAACTTGCAAATCTTTGAATCTGTCAATCTTCAACATTCTAGCGGCATATTCTAAGCTCTTACAAATATCGTCATCACTCGTCGTGGAAGAAACGTTGAACGCCATTTTGGGCTAGCGTGCAGTTGAGTCATGAATATTTAACATTACGTCATGGTAGCCCGCACTTATTGGATGATTTTCACCGACCAAAATTTGGTCGGAATATTCGTCAAAACAATGAAATACAAAAGAAATTCAGATCAGGTGTCAAGAGGCCCTCGACGCAAGCGCCTCGGTTTTTCTGGCTCGCTTCGCTCGCCAGAAATTTTGCCTCCATATCGCCAAGGATTGCAACAGCGCCAGGGCCTCGACAAGAGGCTACCATCCACCATGTCCAACGGCGGATCCAGGATTTTGTGAGGGAGGAGGCCCAATATTCGGAAATTCATACTTCTATTTTTTTTAAATACTTTTAATGTTTATTGTAGGATGTGATTGAACGCATTTATTGCTCATGCATGTGTCTCACTGAATTTGAGATAATATGTGTAGGTGAATTTTCGCTCGATAGATAACTACTACCGATTTCTAACTAAAACTGTATTTCTTGCTATAGACTAAATAATGAGCTACCTCTACGATGACAACAATATTCCTACACAAAACTGCAACATTATGTGAATGCAATATCAAAAATAGTAAAACATATGCAATACCTCAGATTGTATAAATTTATTAAGTTGTATGTCAAGGGATGTGATATGAAGGGATATCAAGTTGAGTCCATAACATCTGGCTAACAAGGGCTTCAATGAAGGGGGATCGGGTGTTGTTATGTGACACTTCCTGTCAGAATGTACTGATCATGAGTCTGATCAGTAAGACTAGTCTCTGTAACTACCTTCACGGTGGGCGGTGTGCTAAATTTTTTTTCCTGTACCTGCATGTGTCTCACTGAATTTGAGGTTATGTGTAGGTGAATTTTCGCTCGATAGATAACTACTACCGATTTCTAACTAAAATTGTATTTCTTGCTATAGACTAAATAATGAGCTACATCTACGATGACAACAATATTCCGTACACAAATATACATAACTAGGACATTAACTTGCTAATTAATTTTACAACTATATTTAAGTTCTCATATAATAAAACAATATGCTAAATGGAAACACTAACATCAAAAGAAAGTCTTTTTTCTCTATTCCACTCTTTCTCTTTCTGTTATGTTTATAATTCTCTACATTAATTTCTCTCTCTTCTTATCTGTCTACCAACACACACACTCTCTCCCTCTCTCTCTCTCTCTCTCTCTCTCTCTGTCCCTCCCCCCCCTCTCTCTCTCTCTCCCTCCCCCTTATGCCATAATGATATCTAAGATAGAATTAAAATATATTCTGTACATTACATAACATTTTACAATATTTTTAACCGAGTATGTGGGTATGTTTGACTAAGTAATTGTGATCATGAGCACGTATGCTTGATAATTCATTAACATAAAAATAATAAATAAATAAACTCACAAGAATGTACGCATCGATTGTGAAAATGTTGAGAGTGCAATGTAAAAAGTGAACCCGTGGATTTCCACGGGTCCCGCTAGTGAGTAATTAATTATACCAATGAATTGATGAATGTAAATCCATGATAAAAATGATGCATATTATATCAATAGATCTCATTCAAGCCCCGAAAATACGACAGTGATATTATTTACCTTTGAAAGTCCTGCAAACTGCAACTGGTTAACAAAACATGTGGCTCTTATCTAAGAGTAGTATACAATATTTCTAATTTTCTTTGCTCGACACAAAAAGATATGTCAATACTAGATAGCAGACTGAATCTTTGTAACAACATTACTAAAAGGGGGTGAACACGGGGTAAAAAAGGGACGTCATAGTTTCAAACCTAAGACCAAAAAAAAAGAGAAAACCACGCACCAATTAAGACTGATAAAAATTAATTTTATTTGTAATAAGTGTTATTCCAAACTATCTATTTTGTGAATGTATATATCCAGTGTTTGAGTAATTGTTCTGATTGCATACCCCTATGCAAAAATGGACGATGCTTAAGAGAAGGTTCTCCGTTGCATTTGCATTAATTTTGTATGTCATTTTGTCTTCTACCGCAGGCAGCTTTTTGTTGAGCGATACGGGCAGGTGAGTTCAGGCTTGGTTACATTGCTGCAGCCTAATCAGCCCAGCCCCTCCCATATCGATGCTTGTAAATACACTGATTCAGTGCAGTGGCGTGTCTAGGGACTGCGGTGCCCATGGCAAACGGTGTGAAAAAGAAATGCTCAAAAAAGCAGAGAAGTTGGGTGGCCTATTGAAAAAAGCACTATCTACACGATTAGCAAAGGACACATAAATCACAGTTTTTCTATAGGCCTTAGTTTTCCACAGACTTGTTTCTCTTCTTTTCTACCGAGTGTCAACCCTCGCCCCCCCCCCCCCCCGATACACTTTTAATTTTAAAATTTTATCAAATTTTTGGAAATTTTTTATATGTATGGATAGCTGAAAGTCTTTTCTTTCATATGACACCAAAAGGTCCGAAAATGTATACTTGAGTGATTACTGCCCACTTTTGTAAAGGACATGAAAATTAGGTTGCGCAGGAATTGGCTATCCACTTAGGGTAAAGTGATAAGTTATCCAGTTTAGAAATTGCTGATTGTCTGATGATTTTATGATAAATCATGATGGATGTGGCTCTGAGCTTGTGCGGTGTATGACATGGTGTTAGGTAATGGAGAACTTCTCATCTCAGCCAAAATGGATAGTGAATTCCTGCGCAACCTAATTTTCATGTCTTTTACAAAAGTGGGCAGTGCTCACCCAAGCATGAAATATTTTTGGACTTTCTTGGTGTCATATGATAGAAGAGACCTTCATCTATCCATACATATAAAAAGAATTCCCCAAAATTCACTAAAAAAATTTATTTGGGGGCCGTTTGAAAAGTGTATCGGTTTTTTTTTTTTGGACACTCGGTATAAGGAAATATTTATTTCCCGACAGGCTTCTGTCAATATAAAAACTTATGGGGACGTGTAAACCTAGGTGAGGATTGCAATGGATAAATAAATCAAGGTTGTGACTCAAAATAAACAATCAAAACACTTATCATTTCCTTATTATTCGCCCTGACATAACGCAATAATTTATTTGAAATATACCAGCAGACTTCACTACGTTGCATCTAATGTCAACTGTGCGTCAGAAGCATTGTCTATCAACGGTGTCTATCACGTGTCATTCACAATATTTTTTTTTTCTTAACCGTCGACAGTCAATATTGACAGTCTTGGAAATAAATATAAAACAAATCAGAGTGGTACAGCCACTTTTGATATAATATTTCCCAAAGGCCTGAAACTGCAACATTATGTGAATGCAATATCAAAAATAGTAAAACATATGCAATACCTCAGATTGTATAAATTTATTAAGTTGTATGTCAAGGGATGTGATATGAAGGGATAACAAGTTGAGTCCATAACATCTGGCTAACAAGGGCTTCAATGAAGGGGGATTGGGTGTTGTTATGTGACACTTCCTGTCAGAATGTACTGATCATGAGTCTGATCAGTAAGACTAGTTTCTGTAACTACCTTCACGGTGGGCGGTGTGCTAATTTTTTTTTCCTGTACCTTTGGGGCTATCCAATATGAATATTCATGACTTGGGTCTTAGAGATGAGAGTACGCATGCGCATGACCAGTAATACGGTTTATTCCGTCAAGACTAGTCTGCATGAATATTCATGAAAACGAACTGCAGGGAAAATAAAACGAGCAAGGCCATTGAGCGGTTGTTCTGTGTGGCGCAGTCGGATAATCTGGTGCGATATCAGTTAGGGGAATCCCGAAAAAATTAGTCTGCAAGCACAGACCCTAATTTGACACTTTATCTCAATTCCATTCCTCTTTCTATCTTTTCTTATGTTCCTTTCTTTTCATCATTCTATCATGCAGCGACGGCATCACAAGGAAAATCACAAGTGATTTCCCACGCAACACACACTCACTTCCTGTTGTTTAACCCCTTTTGGGATCACTTTGTATTCACACTGCCCGTTAGAGCGGTTAACACTATGAACATGGCAAACAAAGAAGCGGACAAAATATGCAGCTCCTCATTGTACCTTCCACATTGGTTCTGTAGACAAAAGAACATCCCTTCATTGCTATTATGTAAAAATATGTAGGTGTAAATATGTAGGCATGTGACAGGTGTCACATGCATATTCACCTGTTCTACTTATTTTACATAATAGCAATGAAGGGATGTTCTTTTGTCTACCAGAACAATTGTGGAGGGTACAATGAGGAGCTGTATATTTTGTCCGCTCTCTTTTGTCATCGTGTTCATAGTGTAAGAACCGTTCTTATTAAGATCCGTTCCTCAAGACCACCTCCCGAGGTGGTCTTCTGGACCGGTCCAGAAGACCACTTTCTGGACCACTTTTGTATTCACACTCACCTAAGAATGTTCTTGAGGAACGGGTCTTAGTTAGACCGCTATATAACGAAGTGAGTGTGAATGGGGTCTAAGTCATTGACAAAAAGGTTGTCAGCCGTATAGCCGTCGGGTACAGCCATAGATATTGCCCGCCTCTCTCCCATGCACCAGACTTTGTCAGTAGGAAGTATTATGACTGGACATTCTAAAACACAAAGCACTGACAAAAATTTCTGTCGGGATGGGGTGTCAGACGCCTCTAAAGATTGGGGTGAATTTTTCCTCTTAAGCCCAGGGACCAAATTTTGTCAAGTGAAGAGCTATGGATGTACATTCCAAAAATATATAAACTTACAAAAATTGTCTATCGGGAAGGGAGTGTCAAACCCCCTGAGATGAAAACCCCAAAGTGACCTTTGACAACGCTTTGCCCCCCCCCCCCCCCCCTTGCCAGATGGTCGATACATATATTGGTATTTATATAGCGCCTTACCATAACATGCTCAAGACGCTCAATGGGTGTGTTTACATAATCCTGACCAGTGGCGGCACCAGGATTTTTAAAGTGGGGGGGGGGGGGGCAAATGGGGGGCAAAAGAAAATGTTGGGGGGGGGGGCAAGGGCGGACAAAAAAAATGTCCACCCTTTTATTTTTTTTTTCACTCCGAAAATTATTGGGGGCAACTGGGGGGGGGGGGGCAAAGCTTCTGGCTGGGGGGGGGGGCATTTGCCCCCCCCCCCCCCAGCCAGAAGCATGCCCCCCCCTTGGTGCCGCCACTGATCCTGACAATGTTTTTGATTACTTTTGAGAAAGCAGTACATTTTTCACAAGATAATAACTTATTAAAAAATGACCAATTGACACTAAAGTGCACCTCAAGTTATTATACTAAAAATTACATATTTTAAATTTGAATTTAATTGAATGAAACACCTTTGAGTTATCATAGTCAGAAGGTAAGAAAATGTTTTTTTCTTTACATGCAGAGCATTTTGGGGGACAAAGCATACTTTGAGATTTTCAGTTCAGGAGGTCTGACACCCCCTTCCCGGCACGATAGGCAACTTTTTTATAGTTTTGGAATGTATATTCATAGCTCTTCCTTTTGACAAAATTTGGTTCCTGGGCTTCGAGGCGAAAATGTACCCCAATTTTTAGGGGCCGTCTTATACCCCATCCTGACGGGAATTTTGTCAGTTTTTGTGTTTCGTAATGTCCAGTCATACTATTTCCTAATGGCAAAGTTTGGTGCATTGGGGAGATGGGGTGAAAACGACCCGACTTTGGGGTCTCTTTTGGGGCTCTGGGGCTAAACCCGACGGCTACAGTCAGGCTGACAATCTTTTTGTCAATGACTTATATGGTCTAAGTAACTTATGGGGTGTTGCAAGAAAGTTGCAATTGATTGCAAGTTGCAACTGATCGGTACTGACCAATCAAAATCATTGTTGGAAGCGCATCTTCTTGAATGGGCAGACCCTGAACCATTTAGAATGGTTGTTCTAATTTGCTTTACAATTTGCAATTGATTGCAACTTTCTTGCAACACCCCATTAGAGGGGTCAAATGTTATGGGTAAAATAAGGTGACTATTCGGGACAGGCTCCTGGCCTATCGGAGAGGGTGCGTGAGCAAAAATCAAATTCTATAAGAATTCGGTCGGTAAATAAGGCCAAGTAAAATCTAATCATTGTTTCTTGTCCGGATTTTTCGAAAAAAAGAGGAAGGGGTAATTCTATGTTATTTGATATTTTTCTCACACACACATTATGCTATTTGGTCAATTTCAAACAAAATCATTGAAATAAAATTGTATAGATCTAGTTAAAACAAGTTAAAAGTGCACTATATAATTTTTTTTTCAAATTTTCTAATTGACTAGGTTTCATCAGATCCCTTCTTTATTTCATGTGTAATAAAAAAATAGCAAAAAACAAAAAAATGAGGCGGGCTGAAAAAAAGGAAGGAGGAGAGGACGAGAAACTAGAAATGATTTTTATTCGGCCTATTAACAGGAATGTGACAGAGAGAGACTATCACCTCCCTGGTAAGAAGGTTCCTTATACATGCATTCATATCAACACCAAATCATTATTCACTGCGTCACAGTTACATATACAGCAATAAGTTATAATACAAAGCCTTTACAATCATAAATATTTCACTTCCGTCTACCGGTTTAAGCAAGAAATGAAGTCTGAATGAATATGGGATACATCATGACATTAAAGTGTGTATTTCCTTTAGCGAGTTACCTTAGAAACAAGACAATCTAAATTCATATTTTGTTAAATAATTATGGAACCAAATTGATAGTAGGATTCGTTGTGCTACATCGAAACAATCTTTTGTTATTTTGTACTGGAGACTACTTTATAAACAATATTAATTGAGTAATTGAATTGTTTGTATGTGTTTCATTTTCGTGTTATGCAGGGCCTGCAAGTATAACAGTGTGTTACTCACCGATGTGGTTACCCTGGGTAAACAATACTAAATAAATAAATAAATAAAAATTATGCCTACACCAGTACATATAATTAAAATAAATGCAACGAAATTGAAAAATTGTTTTGACTCTACTTTATTCCTAGTAAATCACATGCAAGCCCCCCCCCCCCCAAAAAAAAAAAAACATATGAAAAATAAATCATTTTCCAATCTTACCTATATCAGTGTCCTCAGTCTGTCTCGTTTTTCTATCCGTCTAGCCACAAAAGAGGGTAAACCCTTTACACTCTAAAAAGTCAAATGTTAAATCTACATTTAAAAGGTTGGAGGAGTGACAACATTTTCAAAATGGTAAATGAACACTTTTAACATGCTGCATCCAACCTTTAAACTATTAGATCCAGCGTGTTAAAAGTGCTAATTTACAGTTTTAAAAATGTTGTCACTCCTCCAACCTTTTAAATATAGATTTAACATTTGAGTTTTTAGGGTGTAGGTACAGAAACAGAGCAGCATAATTTCAACCTGAGAAAGCAACTCGAGTAACAATCACTAAATTAAATTGTTTTAAAATCATTTTTATTGCAAACGATTTTATTCGGAAACAAATTGTTTAGAAAATGTAAGAAATGTTTGAGTTTGGTTCTAATTGCATTGCCCTATACAGAGACGATGCTTTGGAGGAGAGGGGCCTACGCCTGTTCAACCACCAGTATCAAGAGACTGGCGTGTGGCTATAGTCTTCATCCGCAGGCACTTTTTTATCGAGTAATAGAGGAAGGTAAGAATTTGTGGAGGCTCCTTGAATGACAAAACCTCGGTTTTAGCATTTTGAGGTTTCCAAACAAGAACTGGAAAATATGATCCCTTATCTTCTAAATCGCAGATTTTGTATTCCCGCAAACCCTCTTTTTTTTTCTTCATTTCACCGAGATTTTTTAGCTAGCGCAGTCCGCGGACTAAACATGGAAAAATATTTTAAAAGAAAAAAAGTATACCGTAAATTATTTAAAAAGAAAAAAAGTATACCGTAAATCATTTCTATGCGAAAGTCGGGAAATTTTTTGATGGTGAGTGAACTCCTCGTGGATCATAGTAAGAAATAAACTACTTAGTACCGCCAGTCAACAAAGTCCAGTGGTCATTTCGTTGTAGCTTGCAAAAAACTATATAAAAACATTATTAGTATTAGCATCATCATCATCATAACTGTTCTCACTCTTTCACCATTTCTGTATCAATTGTTTGAACGCAACTTTATTTTCAGGCAATCAAAAGTGCGCATAAAGGACTTGCGTTTGATTTTTAGGAGTTACGATTAAACGCATGTTTTATGCAAGAGGGCCCCGTTTACATCATACTACTGTAGTACTGACGAGAGTCTTATCATAGTAATTAATCCTGCCCCTTTTACGGCTTGGGTAACTTTGATAATACTTGTTGACGAGCTTGTAATTTTCAGATGAAATACAAGAGCTTTTGGCAAGAGCATTGAAATGATTTTCAGAGGGTTTGAAGAGGCATATTTTAGCAGCTTTGAAAGGCATCTCTGAACACTTTTTGGTATAAAAAGGACTGGCACTTGGTACACGTGACAGTAGATTTTCTGAGGAATCAGGAGGCGATGTCGCTGTACCCTCTGCCCCTGCTGCCCATGACAATTTGGAACGATTTTGCACTATAATGTTCCAATGGTACATCTATCTTTCATTATTATTTCTCTTTAAAGGAGAATTAACCCCTGATTACAAATTTACTTATATTGGAAGGTGTAATATATTCCTACTTATTGGCCTAAATCATTTTCTAATAAGATATCAGAAAAGGGTATAAATAAAGATATTCCAACACCCGGTATCGTCTCCTACTCATTTACATGGGGGCTGCCATTTTCTTGCTGATTTGGATTTGTACATGAACCATTGAGAAATGTTCCGGTCAGGAAGATATTTTGAATCCAAGACCTAAATTGATTTTCTTCATTACCAAAAATCCCATATGTGACGAAAAATATAAAGTGGGTGTTTACATGATTTATAAAAATTAAATCTTTATAATGATACTTTTAAATTGTCTGGTTTTGCTTAACAAAAATCTGTTTTCTTGGGTTTGCCAAACAGAGCAGAACATAATATATGCAGCATGCATTCTGACTTTTCAAGTCCCATTATCCGAAAGCAGGTGAATGCATAGTTTGCCGCTATAGATGCTCAGGGAAGAAGCATCCATAAAATTTGAATTAATTTGCTCCGTCCATTGCGTCACAGTATGTAGAAAATAGATTTATATTAAGCGAATATCGATTTTCAACAGAAATATATAAGGAAATCTTCAGTTTAAAAATAAATTGACATATCTATTCTATATTTTTAATCTCAAATGGGTTTTTAATTTTGAAAAAGGCAATTGGGCATTTGGATTAAGAAAATCTTCTTGTACACATAAAAAAATGGCAGCCCCCATGTATTGCTAGCAGATGATAAATTTTGCTCAGAAAATCTTGATTCGTATCGATCTCGTATATTTTGACGCGAAGCCATATAGTCTAACAAGTAGGAATAAATAACACCTTTGAACACTATCATCTTTATTGTTTGAGGTTAATTCTCCTTTAAACTTTGTTCGTATATACATCTCAGCCCCACCTACTTCTCTCTCGCTCTTTCTCTCTCTCTCAGTAAGTATATTTGGGAAATATTTGTTTCATTCCTCTTTAGTCTTACACAAGAGTAACAAATATGAAATATAAAAAGCTAGCAGTTGAGAAAAAGAGAAAAAGAGAAACATTGAGAAAGAGACAGTGCGAGAGAGAAAGCGGGAAAGAGAGATAGAGAGAGAGATGTTTTATCTGTGAGAATAAACAAAAAAATGTATTCACTCACCAGCGCATAAATAATACGACTTGTTAAAAAACATGGATAGTTAATTTTTTTCTACATTTTATTCATGAGAAAATTTTCAACAAGAAACTTTTTATCAACTTTGCTGCCGCCATACAGTGTTAACTGTAATCACAGTATGTAACAATAGAATACAGTGGGTTTTTACAAGTCAACTTGTTATACACATCAAATATATCCACTGATTTTTTTTTTTACTTGATAGTTGATAATAACTGACTACATCTGCACACAAAGGCACAAATGGGTGCAAAGAACTAGTACATATATTGAAGTAACATTGAACAGGATCATTTAGCATTTTTTTTAAACATTTGAATGGTATAACTGCAAGAGAAAATTCTCAACACAAGTTCATTTATAGGACAGGCTGTATATAGGGACAGTGTCACCAATTTGCACATTTCTTTTTGACAGCTGTGTATAATGTTAGCTCCAATTCCAATCGAAATTAGACGTTAAAAAAACCTTTGTTAAATAACATTTTATAATAGTCTTGAATCAATATCATATGTATCACTCAACTGAAATCCATCCATGTTTACGATGTTAATATGCTTTATATGTTATAACTGGTATACAAAAAATATGGGGGGGGGGGCAGTAAAAAAAAGAGCAAATTTGTTGGCTTTTGCTGACTCCCTATTCCAAACTAATTTTAAAATCTCCCAATGTAGTTAGAGATTAAAAAAAAAACAAGTTCTTTAGTCCTCCTTGATTCAACTGAGAAAAGATGTAAACTTATTGGATAACACTGAGAAATATATTAAGAGTTCAAATTCTATTTTTGAACATTAATTTTCTTGACGAAGAGGTGATGATTTTAAAGTATCTCTGTTACACTTTTAGTGAATACTAGTCCTTGATAATATGATGTATGCATGTACTACTGATGGAAACTGGTAGAAGTATCATAGTTTAAAATAAAAAATGCTGTTCTGAAAAAATAGAGAAATTATGATGAGATATATCATATCCGCAGGTATCTGAAGTAAATACCTAATATCAAAAATGTGTACATTACAATCATTGTTTAATATTGTCAACATCATTAAAGAAGGGAATGAGATCTTTAAATTGCGAAAAACCCTTTTTTAATAAAGCTTACAATGTGCTGATATCGGATGAGATTCAATGATCATATGGATGTATTTTGGGAATCTACTGTATTTACTTGTCCCCATTACAGTCCAGGTTTTTTTCTCAGATACAAATGTATCTCTTATATTTATAAAGGTCTTTCAAAAATTTATAGCAGGAACAAAAGCAATATGAAACAATACAGACAAAATACTAGTGTAACACAGAGGACAACTATTCACTCTAACTTCAAATTTAACATCAAATTTTGTCAAACTCGGTAACAATGTAGACAGTGAAAACTAACAATAATCTTGAAAATTTGCTTTTGCAGAAGAGAAATTCAACCTGTTTAGGAACACATACCAAATGGTGCTTGCTGAAGAAACAATGAAGAACCAAAACACTATGTGAATAACAATGGAAAGATTGTGATATTCAATCAGCAAAAAAGTTTAAGCAATATCATAGGGTAACCCAACTAAGTGAAGAATATCAAAGATAAATTTAAATTGTCAGTAAACCCTTATCATAAATCTCAAAGTGACAAGTTCTTTCAAATACCAAAAGTCAAATTTAACAGGTAAAATCAAACTCGGGTGTAAATTATTGATCCTTTCAATTTATCCTGAATTACAGTATTGATACAATTATTCAGTTTATTTTAGGTCCATACTGATATTTTGGAGTAAGTCATATATCTCTTTTGCTTTTATGGTCTGTAAATGCACCTAACATCATGGATTGAAATACAGTGGGAATTATCAAACATGTCTTTAATTTGTTGATGAGTTATCATATATGAAATCTAAAAATAAAAATCTTATCCTTACAGGAGTCACTATTCTGTGATACATGGAAAAAGTAGAAAAGGAATAAACTTATAGAGATCTCTTACTCTGAGAAATATTATCACAGGATCTCTAAAATTATTGATTTCATGAATTCCTTGGCTGTAGAAAAGTGGATGTGCAGCCTCTAAAATGGTTATCCATCAGACAAGTTGACTTGAAATGCCGCAAGAGGGCTACATTAATCTTAAGAAATGGTGAAAATTGTAGAAACTGACAGTCTATACCACTCTAAAATGTTATGCATCTGTCTATACTGATGTATTACACTGATGTATTACACTGCATTGGGATTATACACATTGCATCTTACTTCACGTGGCTAACTTATTTGATAGGTTTGAACTCTGTTGTTATGCATGTACTACAATAGTCAGTGCCATCCATACACAAGTGGGCAATATATGACTTGTTAAGTGGTAACCTCACTCTACTCATCACTGAATACAAGACAGACAGTACAATATAGAAACACAAGACTTCACATTAGCATAATAGATGCTCTCCTCCCTCACATCCTCCTTTCCGTAATTACGGAGAGGACTCTTTGATTGAGCCACAGGCCAATAAGGTATACCCGGACTGCTTCAATCACACTGGAGAGTTAGTGATGAAAAATAAAGATATATACAGCTTCACTTCCGTTATGTACAAGAGATATATTTACAATGCTGGTTTTGTACTGACTGGATGATCATTGACTTACTCGTTAAGTACAAACCATGATCAAGAAACATCTTCAATACAGAAACACTTAACCATGTTTGTGTCAAAATGCAGTTATGCAAGAGGTTAAAATTGACACATTCAAGCCTTCTCAATCCCTCCCTATTTAACTGCTTTCTTTCACAGGATATATTTACAGTGTGCCCTCACATCAACCAAATTTATTTTTTTTAAATGCAATGAGCACTGTAGTGTGATGAATTCACTAAATCAAAACAGTGCCCTCAATGTCTACAATAGAGAGAAGGTACAAACCAAGTCTTGTCATAGCTATTAGTAAGAGTGAGACCAGATAATTACTGCCTTTCTGACAGATCCTATGCAGAAAATTCTGTCTTCATGCATGCACTACAAAACTGAATTGCATAAAAGCAGTTTTATCTCAAGCAGACAGGGGACATCCCATGGTTTCAAGAAAAAATGTCAATAGCCAATGATTTATAACCAACACAACAAAAAATGGCACTAGATTTAAAAAAAAGAAAATCATCAGCCTTATGCTGTTGGGGTCAGCAATAACTTGCCTGTCCTGTTCAGGACTACACAGAGCAATTATGAATGCCAATCTCTGTTGGTCCTCTAGTTCTGTATCACTTGAATAACTTCATTTTGCCCTGTTGTATTATTTTCCTTAAAGAATTAGTTAACTCTAATGGATCGTTTCACAATAAAAGTGGGAATCTCTGGAGATATTGTATTACTGGACCTGCGACATGGTAATAAACAAATGGATATATTTGAAACAAAGTCAAGAAATGTGCAAGAGTTGTCTCACTACAAACATACCTTATTCTTTAACTCTACTGTCAGCTGCTTTTTTTTTAAAACCACATTTATTAATAAAAATGCACTACTGGGACCAGGAAGGAAATATTACACTTTAAAAGATAAATGTACATGTAGTAAGCATATGTAGGAGGGATTTGAGAACAGCTCCAGGTTCTTAGCAATAACTAAGCAACAATAAACCTAACAATTGAAAACATTACCACATCAATTTCTAAAATGTTCCATAGTCTCCATATGAAAACGTCAATTGTATCCATTTTCATCAGTCAGGGTTAGTAATAGACAATTAGATTTTTTTCAATACAACTGGTGTCCTCAGAGGACTTGTAACTTTCTAGATATCTTATTCATTAATATTCAACATTTTTGAGGAGCAAATGCATATAGAAACCGTCCTTGGAGTAGAAGTCGGGATATGGTGTCAGAACGCCAATGCTCCAATGGACAATGACTGCAACATTGACAGGACTAGTCTAGATATTGTGTACGATCCAAAGAATTTAACTGCACGATGTCCAGCAACACCACTTTGTAAGTGTGAGATGACATGCACATTACGTCCAGTGCATCACGGTACCGTAAGGATGATCACATATACTTGAGGTGGAAACTGATACGTCCTAATTGAGGTGTCCTCTATTGGTGTAAGTAAGACAAGGTGGTACATGTGTCTGCTGTTCTCTCCAAACTGACGATGGGGTGCTTGGGGACCACTCTAAAGCTCTTGAGAAACAAATTCTACAGACAAGACAAGACAAGGTATGCCTGCTTTTACGCCGATTCCCTGGAGACCTTGCAATGGCTCGTACATTCCTGGGTGATTAGATGAAGCAATGGCAACGTCATGCAGGCAACAGGTCAAAGTCCCTGTTGACCTCTACAATAGGTACATGGCTTGAATGAACCTGAGGAGGGCTCTTTGAATCCCATTGCTTGAGTTCTTGAAGCTTGAGCTCCCATTCCAGCTTCTGAATGGCATAGAGGGAAGCTGCCTCATGCTGATGACGCTGTAGTAGCTCCTCCTGTTAGAAACAAATAAGATAACATTTATGAATAAAATTCTTTTACAGAACATTGGAAAAATTGAGTAAGGGGAAATAAACCATTAGAAACATTGCTCAGGTCAATTAGAAAAAAAAATTAATGTTACTGATTACATAATGAAATCAACCTTAGTTTAAGCTATAACTGAAAACTCAAACTCAAAATAAATCCCCAATATGCTTCATAGGTGAAGACACAAACCTATAAAATCTTGTCTTTTTTTTTCCCAGAGTTTAATCTCCAAAGCTAATATCAATACAGCCTGAAGACAGATCAGAGGAAAATTCAAAATACTTTACCTTCAGCTTCTCGTATTTCTCATCCACATCTTGTAACCAAGAGATGAACTGTCGTCCATTGAACCTCTGCCTGATGCTACTCTTGTCTTCCAAAGGCTACAAGGTGGAAAATGACACAATTATACAAACATGAGTTAAATTTGCACAGAAGTAAATGAGAAATGCCAAGATAAGAACCAGCTTGGTCAACATATGATGTAGTATTAGATTTTTTTCCCTTCTAAAATGAGTTATTGGGACATCATAACAAAGACAGGGAATGAGGCTTAATTTTTGTCTATGCTGATGGCCACAAGCACATGACAAGCAGGTGTGTAACTTAAGCAAGCCCAAAGATGTCTGTTTCGAACTTTATTATTGTAAGGTAATCATTCTACTCTACTCTATCACTGAGCCTTCTGGGTAAATGAATGGTCCAAGTCCATCTAAAACCCTACTTAATTGACACTACATACAATCACTTTACCATGATTGGCATTTGAGGACTCTGAGACCACTACATCAAGCATCAACTGTTATTTGATAGAAAAAAAAAACCCTATATGAACAGATTTAACAGATTTCCCTCATTAAAAAAAAAATACTGAAATCTCACCAGTGGATCAGGCATGTTGTATATCTCCATGTCTTTGAGGACTGTACAAACACTGAAAGGGATGGTCTGGTTGACTAGAGCCCTCGCAGCCCGTCCATGAACCCTCACGATGTCCTGCTCGGCAGCCAACATCAGCTTCTCCTGTCACATGAAAGAAAAGATAAGGGAATAGGATTAAACATCTATGCAGCATATTACAATACTCTTCAAATGCCAGTAAAGAATGAAGAATCTAGAGATTTTCACAATTTCTGGTTAGGTATGGCAGCAGTAATACATCTTCCTTCCAAGAGACCTTTCACTCCCCCCCCCCCCCCCCAGGATTTTCAATGGATTTTAAAGCTTGAGACATTACACTGCATAATGTAAAATCAATCTCTAGATAACAATAATAACACATAACCTTGCTCTTGACATATTGCGAGTTGGATGATGTAATATGTGAGCAACTTGAACTTTGATTCTCCTTTTCACCATTCTCTTTTGGAAGCGAAAGAAGAGCAAAATGAGGGAAGATACATATCCCTGCTTTAGACACAGAACACCATTTTCATCGTCTCTTAATAAAGCATTCAGGATTCTTTATCATTCATTTTGGTCATATAGCAGTGAATGCATGACTTACCCTTTCTATGTAGTGTCTGAGTCGTAGCTCATGTCGAATCTTCTCCTGCTCAGAAAATTGAGTCAGCAGTCCATTGGTCAGGTTTACTGGTGCTGACATCTGGGAATGAAAAACAATAAGTCATTGCATCACACTATATGTGTATTTAATAGAACATATGTAGCATTGCTCCTTAAAGATAAAGTTGAGTATGCAATTACATTGTGAAAGAAACTGTCTTAAAGTAATATGGAAAGGTTGATCATGTCTTCATGAGAATTGGTGCATACTACAGTATGAGATTTTGGAATCATCAAATTGAAAAGAAATTGACCCAGTCTCGCTGAAAAGCACATGCAATGCACACAGAAATGGGTATATGGGACTGCACACACATGTTCGGCCAGAACACTTCAGCTATTTCTCGTCATATTTCGAATACCAGGGCATTTGAAGAGCAATCTTTTTCAGGGGACATTTCTACTATGATGTTTTTCCAAACGGACATAAAAGGAATGATAAAGCTCACAAATTATTTTTTACCATTCCCAGAACTCAACCTTCTCTTTAACCTATGCTGAGAGCAATTTCTATCCTGTTTCAATAGACACCAGAAGGACAAGATAACTCTCTTACGACACATTTGTCATAAATGATGTGAAATAATGAAAAATAATACAAGCATAATAAAGTATTCGGGTTTGTAACTATAATGCCATTCACAATATATATGTTAGAGAAATATCTTACGATAATGTACAAGTGTCATATTTTAGAAACAAGCACTCTAGGGTTGACATGCTAATAGATCAATAATGTTTTCAAATTTACAATTCTGTAGTCCATTGATGTTAATACCCGAGTCAAACTGTCAAACCAGTACCCAACCAACAGACAATCAACAAGCTCTTGCCTATTTGGTGTAATGTAATTTTTTGTTTGTCTAATATATGGGCATTTTATAGGCCCATGCAGTTAACTCACCCTAGGAATGACCTGTCCAATCTTGTTATCAGGGTCGGATTGCAGGAGGTAGTTCTTCCTGAACATCAGGTACTCCTTGTATCCATTTGGTGGTTTGGGCTGCACAGATGCCATCAGGGTCTTCTGCCTCTCTGCCACTTGCTGTCGGATGTTGAGGAAAGCCTCGATGGAGTTGGTCTTCTCCTGGGGTGCTGAAGGAACATGATTGGTCTCTTCCATCTGCTGATTTTGACGATGACGGGCCATCTTGCGCTTTCTTGGATGTGATTCCATGATTGTCTCTGCATTGGTGGATGCATTGGTATTAGTATTAGAGGCAGCAGCTGCTGCTGCTGCTTCCACTTGGTTGCGCCGGCTCCGTGTCATTGGCTGAGAAAATGTTGGTTTTTCCTTTTCATCCTTCTTTTCCTCATTACCATTACTATCACTGTTGTTGTTGGTTAACGCAGAGTTTGATCTTAGAGTCCTTGTTACTTTCGCAGGTTGCTTTTCCTCGTTTGAACTAGTTGAGCATGTCAAGCTATCACTGTTCTTTTCAATCTTGTCATTTTTATCCATTGCCTTTTCATTACCCTTTGGGGAGCCTGATCTCCCTGTTCCATTGATGGAGGACGTCACGTCAGGGCTTCCTCTGGCAGGAGAGCGCCTGCGCTCTGCCTCCTTGTTCACTGGACTCTTGCGAGCATTGCCATTTTCCCCATTTGACCCACTAGTCCTTTCATTCACATTGCCCAATGATTTGGTATCATTCTTGTGATTTCCATTATTTGAACCTGAGGCACTTGTGGACGACACAGATGAAGTACTAGATGATGTATTATCTTTGGATTTATGTGATGCGTCACTGCTAATCCTTAGTAATAATGACTTGATTTCTCCTGCATTATCACCAGATGATGGGGGTGAAACTATGTAGTATTCCCTAGCTACAGGTGGGAATGGCGATCTCCTGTCAGGGGATTTCCTAGACGATTGTTCTTGTGTCTCTTCACCAACTTGTGGTGATGACACCTTCTCATGAGTTTTAGAGTCTTCTTTGACTTGATCTAGAGCAGACTGTGTGGATGTCGTGGCCTCCTCTGAAGTATCCATCTTTTCTTCTTTCCTCGAACTGTGGCTGTGATGTCTGTGATGCTTTTTGTGGGACTTTTGCGAGCGATCACGATGCTTTTTCGATTTCTCTCGCCCATGGTGTTTGGTTTCGTGGGATGAGTCTGATTCACTTCTCTCCCTTGAATCAGGAATGCTTTGTGAGGGAGATTCCCTCCTTAATTCTGTCCTTTGATCACTATCTGGTTCTGAGCGCTCACTCTCATGCCCTGAGGACTGTTTACCTGGACTATGAATCCCTGAAGTTTGCACACAATTTGATGAAACAGACTCTTGTTGCACTGACAATGAATCACACACAGTCGGTGACTCTGAATGTTTTGAAGATGCTGTATGTGCACTTTGTACAGGTGAGGTTCTTGTAGGGGAAAATCTATTCCTGTTTGGCTCTGGCCTGGAAATAGTTGTTTCCATAGTTCTCACTTCATTCTCATTCGCATTGAAATCATATGGAGACACCGCTGCTCCGCTATCAATACCTGACTGCCCGTCTGTTTGAGGACTTGGAGCACTGCATGAAACCCTTGCACTTTCATTCCTGAGCGAGGACACAACTTTTCCGGAGGGTCCATTCTCATTGATTTTGCTCTTCAAGTTCCATGTGAGTATGCCATCATTGACGGTAGTACTATCAGCTTTACTTGCAACATCCTTGTTTTCCCCTGCCATATTGGAATCATCCGATATGTAGAGATTTGTCTCACTCACACAACTGTCTGAATCCTCCTTCACCTCTGTTAATGTCACTCTCGTGACAGGTAAGGAGTCTATAGTTCTCTCCACGGGAGTCACAGAGGTGGAAATGGACGGACTTGGTTGCCTTCGCTCCTCTTCGACGCATTCTAATTTAGAGGACGTTGACGTTAAGTGTGGATCGAAGAGATCGCTCTCTGATGTGGTTGTCGACGACACAGAATTTGGGGCTGCCATGTCGCGCACTTTAGGTATTGTTCTTGTTATTTCCATAACATTGGCACCCTTGCCAGATTTGTCAGGTGATGCCCAATGGATGGTGATCTTCTGCTCACTGCTCCCGCTGTCCTGGGTAAACTCATAGGGATCTACAGCAGAATTTCAAAGGAAAACACATAAAAATTAAATCAAATCAATATTTGAATAAATGTTGCGTTTTTAGGTATCTGACTTTACATAATCAAATCTAGTATTGACACAAAAATAAGAAAAAAAAAAAAGACTGGATAAACTGCATTAAAAGTATTTTGTTCTGATAAATCCCCAGAAATGAGAGAAGAGAAACTCGTTATGTACATTACTAAAGAGATGTTTCTCGAAAAATCCCTTCAAAAACATCCTAACAATTCAATTGAAATTTTTTGGTGAGTACTTTTGAATGTTAACACATTATTGCTCTTTTTTGTTTTGTTTTGTTTAATTTTTGTTTTGTTGTTTCTTTCAATACATCCAAAGTTCAAATACACTAATCAAATTTCTTGGAAAGCTACATCATCGCTCCTTCTATTAATGAAAAATATTTAATTAAGGACCACCAAAGTGAAGTTAATAATCCTCACCTTCTGGTAGCTCTGTACCATTCTTCACCACCTTGCTGTTGATGTTGTTGTGAACATTGATGGGGTGAGGCAAGGCCAGACTCTCAGGGGAGGAAGGCGATCTCACGACCTGGTCAGAACTGTCGCTACTAGAGGCGATGATCTCTAGTCTCATGAGAGAGTGGATCTCCGTAGAGCAGGCAATGTCAAGAGGGGCCTTCCCCCTTTTGTTGACCTGGAGAGGGTTAGCACCATGCCTTAGGAGAAGTTTGACAACCTGGATACGAACAAGCAAAGGAGGGAAAGATTGTTAAGGAGAAGTTAAACAGCAAGACAACCTTAGCAAGAGCTAATAATGCCTGAATATGATTCTAGCAGTTTTTAAGAAAAAGAAAGATATCATCAATATATTTCATAGGGTACAATCCCAAAAGACAATTCTGTCACAATATTTCTAAATTGCATTTTTTTTAAATTAAAAGCTTGCTTTACTTGCTTGTAACACAACCAATAGTATCATTTCTCATTTTAAGGGTATTGGTTCAACTGCCAGAGAGTCTTGTGGCCTTATCACTTTCTGGTAGAACTTGCCAAGATTTGTTCATGATGTGGTATCATATGTCAGATATTTCTCTTTCTCTTTGTCATAAGGCACAATTATTGTGAACAGCTTGCATTAGATCATACTGAGCAAGACCACTGCATTTCATTCTACTATTGATTATATTGTACAAAGGAAAATAAATGCTATGATTTTGGATCTGGGGATGATCATCTTGATTACCTTGACATGACCGTTAACAGATGCATCGTGAAGAGGGGTATCATCCTCTAGTCCCATGGTGTTGACCGAGGCACCTGCCTTGATGAGTACCTTGGCTACATCATAGTAGCCATGATTGCACGCTTCATGGAGTGGAGTCCAACCTATGAGAGAGAAGTGTGGTAGATTAGTGGAGGGGACTTTATTTATCAATGGTAAAGCATACATGAAAAGATTTTACATTGGTTTGGATTTGATGAATTATGCTCTTCAAAATCCCTGCATCATCCCAACAGGAAATCACTAAAAAGAGGAGTCGACAACAAGGGATGCTACAATAGACGCTACAATATCAACTGATTAAATACAATTTGTGATGCTCTTGAAACATTTGAAGTGATTGCTGGTGAGCACTGAATAAATTTCATGTATTTTGGTGATTTCTTAGATGATGCTACAATATCAACTGATTAAATACAATTTGTGATGCTCTAGAAACATTAGAAGTGTAAGCACTGAATAAATTTCATGTATTTTGGTGATTTCTTAGATGTGGCATTAATTGAGGCTCAAAAAAGATGTGATAAGACAAGACCGAGGTGATAATTGAAAAATCAATTTAAGCTATGCCACTGCAAGTGGGAGATTTATTCATTTTAAACTAATCTTCTTCTACCTCCATCTTTCCCAAAGTAACTTACCAGCAAAGTCCTGAACATTGACTTCAGCCCCTTGGTTGATGAGGTTTAGAGCCATCTGAGCATCACCCTTGATAGCTGCCATGTGGAGAGCCGTCTCTCCCCTCTCATTGCGCTTGTTAACTTTATTCTTCACTCCACCTGAGCTGTTTGGTGTGGTCGGATTGTGAGAGGTCTTCGACTGAGGTGTTTGGACTGGTACTGAATTGGAGGGGAAAAGGAACACAAGTTTAAATTTTCTTCAATTAAATAAAAACAAGTTAAGAGATAAACTATTACTTTTAAGAATTTTAGAACATTTTTTTTTTATTCATTCAGTAAAAAAGAATAATGCATATCAGGAACACTACTGAAATATTTGAACAATAACAGGTGGTGCAACCATTTGAATCCAAGGACAGAAAAAAGTCACCTTAATGAATGAATGTTAGATGCATTTAAAAAAAAAATATTATTGTATGGAGTTATAAAAGATCAGAAATGATTTAATCATAATTTTACATGGTTTATACTAGTGTCCTATGGAATGGATATCCATGGCCTGACACAAACATGTAGATCCAGAGACAGATTCCCAAAATGCATCACCTATTCCTTACATGAAGATACTATGACTCCCTACCTACAGACAACTTTTCTTGAAACAAGTACCTGAACAAACAAAAAAATAAAATAAAAATAATAATGATGATGATACTGTCATGCCATAATAGGTTCTTTGATAAGTAGAACAATAGCGATGTACAGTACCTGGATTACTGTTTTCTTCATTGGCTGTCATCTGCATGAGAAGAGCAAGCTGCTGACGTTCTGATAGCGGAATGGTCCTACCTGGGGTACCAAGCAGAGTGGGACTACCAGGTTGAGAACCAGGCTTCTTACGCTTGGGAGCAGGCTTACTTGCTTTCTTGTCTGTAAAATACAGAGATAGAAAAAATAAACTGTGGTTAATATGGCTGTCTGAAGATTCATTTTGTATTGTAAGGTATGTCAGGCAATTAGGGGAGAGGTCCCCAGGGGGAATGGGAGGGGGAGGGGCAGGGGGAGGGGCAGGGGCAGGGGCAGGGGCAGGGGCAGGGGCAGGGGCAGGGGCAGGGGCAGGGGCAGGGGCAGGAGGAGGGGCAGGGGCAGGGGAAGGAGGGGCAGGGGCAGGGGGAGGGGCAGGAGGAGGAGGAGGTACACATACAGGTGTACGTACAGATATATGACATAAGGTACAGCACACCCAAGCCAACAAAGTCAACAAGAAGCTGCATGTATACAGATACACTTAATTGTGTCAGCTTGCATTACTTCACTAGCTCCCTCTCTTGACAACAAATTTATATTTACAAAAAGTTGAGGTACCAAACTGTCGAGTCCTCCATGTACATACATTACATAAAACCAAAATTCATATGACTTTACAAAAAAAAAAAAAAATGTATGTAAAATATAATTAATTCATGTAAATAACATCCATACTTAATAAAAACATTGGTATCTACATGTAATTTAAAAAACAAAGCCTAGACTGCGTGTAACAACTTGGAATACTGCTAAAAATATTAGAACTGTATTCAACAAATTCAATTTTATTTCCCTCAGAATATTATTCATAAACATGTACTTTGTACTAGCTAGCAAAATAAGGAAGGGGGAGTTTAATAAGAAATCTGTCAAATAAGGTATGATTTCGACAGCATGTGAACAGTCGATTGTAGAGGAAAAAAATTGGAAATTAATTTGTGTACATGAAATGCCTCGTTGTTCTGCCATATGGTAAAAACTGAAGGGCCTACCACTCCAGCTAAATTTGAGGAATAACATTTTCAGTGCACACAAATATACTGTCGCAATATTCCTTTACAATTTCTTCACAAGATCATAGATTAACCTCTTAGCATGAGACACACTGACACATGATATGTCCTTCAAGGCATGTAGGCCGAGATGTCTCATCAGCACAGAGGCTACAGGTTTCTCACTACAACAAGGAACAAGTAGGACTACAGGTACTTGTACATGGTCTTATCTACAACACTGTACAATAAGGCTGGAACATTAATTACGACAATGTTTTCAGTATGTTTCAATACATTAAACATGTACCTTTTACGCAAAAAATTAGGAATACAGTGTATTGCGTATGCTTTAAGGCCACCGCACACCTTACGATCGGTCAGCGATCCGATTTGTGAAATAAATAGCTATGGCATTAAATACTAATGAAATCTACCCTATTCAGGTTGTGAAAAGTAATATGAATACTAAACATAGGGTTTTGGTGAGCTGTCAGCTTTCTACAGGGGATAAGGGCACATTTAGTTTCAAATTGTAGGCAGTCGTACGATTTTTGTGACGTCACTAAGACTTGGAGCCGATTTGGCCATTTATCCACTGACTAAAAAACTTGGCAAAGGCCGTACATGTATTATCGATTTTACTACGGTATCTGTATGACTATTCAGACCCTCTATCAAACATATTTGTTTTTAAATGATTTGTCAAATGATATTACATTTTCTTCTGAAATCGGATCGCAAGGTGTGCGGTGGCCTTTATACATACAATTTCAAAAGGAATCTAGTTTCATAACACAAGTCCGAAGGTCAAATTGAAGCAACATGAAATTATTACAATTCGTGAAAGTTTCTTGCTGCAAAATTGGCTGTCACTGACAATTGGCCAACGTTTTATGTTGCGAAAGTTCCTGGTTTTACAATATTTATGATTACCCCAATTAATATACAACAATACACACTTAAAATGAAGAATATCTGTTCACTATGAAAAGAAATACAAACTATTATACACTTGGTGTGAGTAGCAAGAAGAGTGGGTAAACAGGAGCAAAACAGGAAATAAATTCACCTGTCCTAAAAGCTTAAATTTCCTCTCCTTCAATGGGGAGGAATATGAGTCACATTCTCCCTAAACACCTGTATCCACACAATGGTTTGCCATGAATACACATTGCATGTAGCAGCAACGCATTAGCACAGCCTTGGGTCAGTTTCAAGAGCTGCTATAATATAAACCCTACTTTGACAATTTTGAAGCAAGTGAAATATTTTCTTAACCACCAAGCTATCAAGTTGATTTGAATAAAAGAAGAAAAATGAGAGAAACAGATTAGTGAAAGTTTGAGCAAAATCCGAAAAGAAATATGAAAGTTATGAATTTTTGAAGTTGTAATCAATCAAACATAAATTGGTGACGTACATGAACTTGCTCAGTACAGAAAATCTCATACATGTAAATTTGTATTTTCTAAATTTTTGATGAAGGAATAGATTTGCTTCATACAGGTTTTTTGTAAATACATGAGCAATGATTATACATGTATCTAAGGTGCATGTATATGATAGAATATTTTCTTTAGAGAAAATGGCAGAGTTGCCAATTTGTGTCTGAGTAATTACAACTTCAAATATTCATGAATCATATTTTGCTCAAACCTTCACTGATACCTTTAAATTCAGAAATTTTTCAAAAACTGATAGAACATCCTTTCATAAAAATATAGATACATGTATCTCTATAAGATAGAATTTAACAACAACAAGAAAAGAAATGAAGGGGGGGAGAAAGAAAAATAAAAAGCCATTTCACCACCACTAGGTAAATATTGAGACTTTTGATGTGTGAGCACAGTGGTACTGCCTTACATTTATTTTTTTCACTCTGAGGGATGGTGAGGAGACAGAACACATTTTTTATTCATTTGATAATTTGCCAGACACATCAATCAATGCTTGCTGTCATTGCCTTACTCGTACTTGAAGTTGATCAATGTGCTGCCATGCTCTTATCTAGTCATTTGCTAGGCCTACTTCCATAAATAAAAATATAGCATGCAATTGAGAAGCAATTTTCTGATCCCTTTACCATAATATGTATGTACGTGTACATGTTTTTCCATTTGTTTAAAGCATACCCACAGATTTTGTTTGTTTGTGTTTAAGTAAATATATTACAGAGCATTTTATGAATAGGTACAGATGTTAACATGTGAAGAATAATGTAAGTCCTATATAACATATATATAATGTATAACATACATACATTGTAACATACAGAGCTCCCAAACACAATGTGAACATAATCTACAACATTCATTTTATAACTTTTAGAAGAGGAAAACAACACAGAGCCTGTCTTTATATTATCACAATCACACTTCTATCTTCTTGGATATATCATGCCAACTTGTGCTTGGAGCTCATGTGAATGATGTGATATACTTTGGGTTTGTATCCCACGGAAGGCCATGTAATAAGACATAATCCAACCTTGAAAGGTAACATGATGCCAAACTTTGAATGAATCATGCAGGCAGCCCTCGCCTCCAAGACAACATAAAAATAACCTAATCAGTACAGTGAAATGAAACCTTATTGTTCATTAAGAACAATATATTTAATTACAAGTACTAGTTCTGTAAACAGGATGAAGAATCTTGTAGGTCTAGGCACGTATAGCTTCAAATTGGAACCTAAATGAAAGTTTTCAGATAGAGATGTAGATTCAGATTCAAAATACATCCATTTCCTTCTCATAATCAAATAAATACAAAAGTGAAATGTACATTCACAAATAACATGGTGGAAGGAGGCAAGGGTCCCAGGAAGCACAAGTCTTGTGGTGGGATCACCTTGACAATACATATTTACAAATATAATATTATACAACAATTATAACATAGATCTACATAACACATCTAAAAGATAAAATAAGGAAAGAAAGTTGTAAATAGAAGTGGGTGGAGAAAGCTCCTTCCAAGTATTAGAATATAAACATGTTCATTTAGCAGTACATGTAGCCTGCATGTACATGTACAGTGAAACCTGTCTATAAAGACCGCTCAAGGGAGACAAGAAAAGCGGTCTTTATGAGCAGGTGGTCTTTATGGACAGGTTCATTTAATACACATTTCAATGAGAAACATTGTTCAAGGGAAACAAAAATTGTGGTCTTTACAGACAGGTGGTCTTTCTATACAGGTGGTCGCTAAAGCAGGTTTGACTGTACACTGTTCACCACCCAAATATAGTCTATCCATCCAAGGAGGTTCTTGGCTACCGCACATCTGTAGGTCTCCATGAACAATCTTCAAAGAAATATTTGCTTTTCCTTCAATATTATCAATAAAATTATACATGATCTGTGTGATCTGTGAGAGCAAATTTGTCGGTAAAAATCACTGACAAAACACTTGAAACGCTCCCCTGGCCTGAACTTGCCCAAGAGTACAGAAAATATTACTTTTAAAATAAATCAAGGCCTTGATAGTCGATACGAATACATGTATATATTTTATTATAACTTATAATATAATGTTCGATGCTAATACATATCTCATGATTACATATAAAGTTTTGATTGCAATATGTAGCAATGTTTCTCATAATAGAGATGATAATACAGGAGGCAGGAAATTAATTTCTCTTGGGGCAGAAATCTGCCTCCGTCTAGAAATGAAACGTACCAGCTGCTATAATGGCTGTGCAATACATGTATATTATTATTTTTTTAAAGACATATCATGGGGCCCGTCTTATAGAGTTGTGATTGATTCAAATCGATCACAACTTGAAATCAATCACAACTCCTATCTCTTACATGTAAGTACACAGTTGCGATTAATTTTAAGTTACGATTGATTCAAATCAATCACAGCTCTTTAAGATGGGGCCCTAGTATCTTTAACACTTTGAATTGATATCTGGTTATACATGTGTAGCTCAATGAATGCTTAGTTTTATTTTACGGTAACAGTATAACCCTTTCAGGACAGGAATTATTTAGGGCTAAATTGATCGCATTTTGCGCTTCAAATTGGCAACAATATAATTTTTTGTAATACATGGTTCTAAAGTAATAAAATGTAATGTCTTTGGAAACATTACACATGTACATGGTTGAGAACTTCATTGAAAAGTTTAAAAAATTGCCAGTTTTTACAAAAAAAGATTTTGAACCTCTCAATTAGTTGCCAATTTAAGGATTTTAAAGCTTATTATCCTTTTCAAAATTCCTGGTATCAAATGCAACATGGTCATGCAACAAAAATGGACACAGTGCGTGCAGAAATTTTTCCTCTTTCTACTGATGCATCTGGTATATTTTTTAGGGCTCTGAATCAAAAGTTATTGAGCCAAACCACAAATTTGATCAATTGTCTTGAAAGGGATAATAACAGCTACATGCATTATCCTTAAATGAGTGATCAGTGCTTACATATTATGCAACTTATTGTTTTCATTAACAATTGCAACATATCTATAACAAATTTGCTCTTAGCCAATCAAATGCTATGATTTCAGTAGCTTATAACAGTTATTGTGACTGTTATTGAAACTGAGCCCAGAATCACTCACTGAGGACTTGTGATCGATTTCTGCAGTAAACTAGAATGCAACTTTTAAAAGCAAAAAGCTTCTGTATGAATTGTATAGAAAGCAAATTGTAAATAGTATTTTTACAACTGATGATATCAATATCATCAGTTGTTTTTTATTTATTTTTTTTTTTAAATGATGGTACCCACAACTCTGCAGAGAGAATGCGAGTCATGTAAGATTGCTACAAGTAGGAGAGTATGGAGTAATTTGGTTTTTTGCAACTTGTAATCCTTATACACAGGAAAATAGTCACAATAGCTTGGTAACTAATTCTGGATTTACATGTACAGTAGATACCAGCATTTATACCTAGAAGCTGTGTGTCTGACACTATGAACACGATGACAAAGAAAGCGGACAAAATATACACCTCCTCATTGTACCCTCCACAATTGTTCTGGTAGACAAAAGAACATCCCTTCATTGCTATTATGTAAAATAAGTAGAACAGGTGAATATGCACGTGACACCTGTTCTACATTATAAATAAAATTTAGCAAATGGATGTTCTGTTGTCTACCAGAGCAAGTGTGGAAGGTACAATGAGGGAGCTGTATATTTTGTCCGCTTCTTTGTTCACCATGTTCATAGTGTTAACCAGCTTAAATGGTGCAGAATGACGGTATACAAAATGAAGACTCTAATGAGGATATTAAGCAGAAATGTGTGATGATGAGAACATAGACCTACATGTAAGCCAGTTTGTGGAAATAAAATAACACGTCAAACCATGAGACACAAGAAACATGTGTATTTGTGTGGACTGAAAACAAAAGGACAACTACATGTATCACGAGGGTAAAGATTTGATGATTAGAATAAATAAATAACCTACAAAAATACAGTGTTCCTAATCATGCAATAGATTGATTACAACTGTGAGAAAATCCAATATTAGATTTTTAAAGCATGTCCAGATACCGGTACATTTTAAATTGTAAAAAAATAGAATAATGTAGGCCCTACATACTACATGTAATTTCTACATACATGTAGTACAGGTAGACCTACTAAAGTGAAACACCACATACATTGTAGGCCTACATAGGTCGTCTACACCTGTAATCATTTCATTCCTGATTCCCTTTAAACAATGGCCCATAAATATAATCAAGCACTCTAATCTTCCAATGCATTATGGGTAGCCAATATCCTGCGTAGTCAGGCATTCATATCCTGTCAACAACTAGCCCCGGGAATTCACCAGAAAAAAAAAATTACAGCCAGAAAGGTCAATTCTACAGTGACATTTTTAGATTGCAGTACCTCAGGTAGCTTTATAATGAAATACGTTACATACATGATGAAAAATGCCTTAAATATAAAACTAGAAACTACAACTGTTTTTCTACTTTCTGATTATGATTCCTAATCATTTTTCATTTTCTATTTCATCTTTTAATGTGGTGTATTGTATGTCAACTTATACTTTTCAACCATTATCTAATTTACACATGTACATGTACAAGTAGTAGGCCTACAAGTACAGTACTCCTCTCTCCCTCTCTCTCTCAAAAAAACAAACAAACAAGTTGTCTGACTCTGGTATAAATTTGCAATCAATTTACAAAACAGTTGTTATTGTGGATAAATCACATGGTTTCCCTTTGAAAAGCAATGCTGAACCTTCTATCATAAAGTACATAAATCCACATTTTGAGGCTCTCTTTAACATTTCCGTGAAAATGAAAGTGAATAAATAACACATAAATTTTTAAATTAATTGAAAACATATCATTTGAATGTTCAAAGCAATAGTCATTCACTGAGTGTATTGAGAAACTAGCCTTTATAGTTCTCCTGTTATTTTGGTGGCCCGTTCAGGAAAATGATGTAGAAAATTAATTTTCGAAACGTGTTTGTTTTTCTCCATTATTTTGCAGTTCATAAAACTTTGGATTCAAATTATTCTTGTGTGATACATGTAAGTCCTCTCAAATGTGAATAATCTATTAATTTCCACAAAAATGACACAATAAAAATAAATATGAAATATTAAAATGCAGAGGAGGAGAAGGAATTGTTCATTGATATGAAGTGTTTAGTGGTAGGTATATTTCCAGTCTGAAAAAAATATAATTATGTTTTAGGTACTGGTCATCTTTTATCAATTCTGATTTTATAAATGTTCAAAAGAACATAGAAAAATAAAAGAGAAAAACACAATTACAGAAACTGAAAATTACAGAAAAGACCAACTGCTGTGCATAACAAAGAATTTTTTCCGACAAGCTTACATGTATTAAACTCTATTCACTCTTCTCTCTCTGTTGCTCTCACCCATCACTCTCACAGTCATGTTCCCATTTTTGTCTAATTTTACAAGATGAATCACTGTTTACACACAGCAAGCTGAGACAACTGTGACATCATCAGACTATGACTACAAATACAAATACACCAACATGTACATGTACATATAAGCCTATAAGTATACGAACATGTTCCTGTATGTACTCTGCTGCTGGTAAGCTCAGAAGCTCATTAACATTTATGACTCATGTAATCTACACAAAAAGCCAACCTTGTGGAAATGTTATATTCTGTCCCGATCATCCATTTTCAACAGACTGCTTTCTCTACAAATTATATATTAAGGAGAAAATATCTTTAAAAGCTGTACACAACTTTTCAACATTATGCTGATTTTTAAAAATTATTCTATTCTTCTATTCTTCTATTCAAGCAATTAGTTCTATGATCCCTCACACATTTTTTAATGAGCATGTATACATTTCAAGGGCAAGGATTACTCTATTCTAAGAGCAGTATGACATTTAAATGCATAACATGTATGTGTCGGCCCTGCATGATCCATTGTACAGTGAGTACATGATGTACATCACAACAAAAAAATAGCCTACATTTACACATGACCATGCAGTATGTATCCAGTAGCAATGATTATCGATTGTTAAATCAGATTCGTAAATACCCTTTTATCTGGGGGATTATACATAGTGGAACATACTATTATAATACACATTTACTGATACAAGTTGGCAAAATGAACAGCTGTCACAGTTCATACAAATGATTATGATCTGAGAATAAATAGACAAACACACACCCACGAATCACAACTATAACTAGAATTGCAACCACAAGAGGCAAGGATATCCTGGTATCAGTTTTGAATTTTAAAAAATCTATATAATGCATTACATGTACATTTCAAGAGATGGTTGAGTTGTGGGAAAGGTCAAAAATAATTTGTAAGCTTTCTCATTCATTTTATGTCAGTTTGGAAGGATATCATAGTAGAGATCAGAGTAGAAATGTCCCTTGAAAAGGATAGCTGTTCAAATGCCCTCCTATTTGAAATATAATACGAAATAACTGAAGTGTTTGGGCCGAACATTCATGCAACCTGTGTGTGCAGTCCCATACATGTATACCCATTTCTGTGTGCAGTGGGTCAATTTCTTATCGTTTTGATGATTCCAAAATCTCAGAGTACTGTATACACCAATTCTTATGTAGACATGATAAACTTTTCACAATTACTAATACTTTGAGACAGTTTCTTTCATAATATACCGGTAATCGCATGACCAGAACTCAACTTTATCTTTAAACAACTGTACATTTACATTAATACAAGTACACATTTCAAAAGTGAATACACCATATTGTCTATCAATTGGTTCATATTTCAAATATTCCAAATAGGCCTATTCAAAATATTAAAAGTCTAATGTAGACATGCAAGACTACATGTTATTTCAGTATTATTACGCCATACAGAATATAAACAGTTTTTAAAAAATACAGAGGGAAAAAATGGTACCATTAATTCCAAGGTCATGTTTTTGTTTTGTTTTTGTATCCAATCTCTATCACATACAATGTTCCATGGAATCCAACTCATGAAACATTTTAAATTTCAGACAAAAATATGAAATGTTATCACAAAATTAAGGAGACAAGATTGAAAATTGGATATTAGCACCTACAGCACAAATGTACATATATATATATTATTTTTTTTGGCTTGGGGTTTTCCACACTCACCTAGCTCAGTCCCTTTTTTTCCTTCTTTATTTTTGATGTACAACAACAGAGCCAAAGACTTAATTTCAAATCCATTAAACTACATGCATGCAGAACCACCCCAAAAAAACAACAACCCCACAACATAAATTTACTATAACAGAAATGATACAATATCTATTATTGATCTATTTTTACATTTAATTTCACTTAGTAACATCCAAAAATATATCACAACAAAACAGATATAGGCCACATAATAAATTGAATTTTTCTTCTTACCTTCCTCCCCATTGACACTAGTGTTGAAGAGTCTTCTTTTGAGAGACGTCTTGCTCTCAGCTTTGGCTGATTGCGGCATTTTTAATGGCGGTTGTTTTTCCTACAAAAATAAGGAGAAAGGAATATCATTATCAATAAATAAGTATATAGGTCTAGATCATTTTGTGGCTAGTAAATTATTATAATGAACAATTCATTTAAAAAAAAAAAAAGGTTATCTATGTGAGCACCCATTATGCATGCTGTTCCTACATATACATGTAGGTCTTTAAAATTAAAAGTAAAAATTACGTAAATCAAAGACATGGGAAACGGGGAGAACTCACAGAGAAAAAATACAAACTTCTTAAAATAATATCCCATTATAAGGGATGAAAAATCTTTCAGCAACACAAGTATGAAGCCTGGATTTCAGTTTTAATATAAAATCAACATAAAAATTGTAATACACCATTTTAAAAAATGGACTGTGCAACAAAGAAGAAAATTCATCAGGGTTGATCTAATAAAGCAATGTAGCATTGCACAAAAAAATATTCATCAAAAAATCAAATTGCCGTACATGTATTATCTAGGTCACCAAAAAAAGAGTTAAATCCGTGTTTCAAAGAAATTTGATCTACATATATTAATGTGCTGCATCATTCCATCAGCTTTTCTAAATAATGAAAAGGGATGGTAAGATATAGGTCATATTTAATGCTCTTCCTGAAGTTCCTGGTTATTATCCCACACAATAAATGGTACATTCATCAGATGGTTAGGAATGGAAAACTGAAAGGAAACTTGCTGGTTGAGGCACTTCCTTTTTGCTTCCTTTGAAATTCATAACAGATGGTATTATGTTTTCATTGTTAAAGGTACCTTTTAGCTTGTAGAACAAAATTAAACAAAATTATGTTTGCACTTTGCAGTCATCATTTACCGTATCCAAAGGGGTTTTAAGTTAAATTAATCAACAATCAGAAACAAATTGCAGGAGATTTATTTTAAAAATATCATCATACTGTAACTTTGGTTTATCTTTTGTTCCATTCAGTACATGATGCACATATTAATATAATAATGCTACAAAGGATATGTTGATTATTTGCTGTAAAGGTTTTTTTATGTACATGTAGCCTAGAAGAAAAAAAAAAGCTTTTGATAGACAACTTGCACTACATAGTAGGATGAAGCAAATCAAGCAATGCAACAACTGTTTTGCATTTTCTCTTGATTCATCATTCATTGCAATTTAAACATTTTCAGATGACAATAACAAAATGCAAATAAAATTTCAATACTATCATACATCATTTTAAACAATTCAAAATTTGATTTATACCTTTATCATACATGTGCTGAATTTAGAAATGTTATGTTTACATTACAAGTGCCATTGGTAATTTGGTATATACACCTGTATGGTCCAGATGTTTCACTGGAGGCCTAAAGTGTACACAAATATGCACTAGGGCGAATTGCATAATTTTAGGCCTAAATAAGATAGACTTACAAGGGTAGCCTATTTGATTGTTTTCATTACTTACTAGGTAGCAGACTACTAAGCTTTGAAATTAGTCTGCAATAACTTTTTTACAAGTCTGTCATAATTCCTTCTGAAAAGTTCTGTTAAAAGGAAGGTCCACCCTGATATTGGTTGGTGTTTGAAACAGCAAGGAAAAAAGAGAGAAACAGATCAGTGGAAAAACATCATTCTGGCTTTAAACTGAGCTAGCAGTCAGACACTGATAATGAGCCTACATGGACACATAACATATACATGTAAAATATTGCAGTTCAATTCACACCCTACATTACATGCCCTATCTAATGGGGTTTGTGCCTAGGCTGCAAGCACAGACCCTAATATGACACTTTATCAAAAAATCATTGTGTCTTGAGAGAAGCCTAACCCAGCTACCTACTAGTCCTGTCAATGTCAGGAGCAGCTATAGTCCATGGCCAATGGTAGTCCTACAGTGCTGACACTCTTTTACGACTGACCAGGTTTGTGCCCTCAAACTAGTTTGAGCCTACAAGTTTAGCCTGTGGAATCAGGGAGGCAATCAATGACAAAACACTAACGAGCCTTTCCATGAAAGGCGGATTGGTAAAGGGGGAGCAAACAGCTTGGTTTATTATCTCCATGATCAATTGAAATGGAGGATGCATTACTGAGTTGTTGAAATTAGCAGGTGTGGCATAGATCCAATGGGTAATTACGAGATAGCATAATGAGATTTTCTGGAAAGATCACATGAAAATAGAACATACAAACTAGTCTACGAACATCATGTGGCCTTTCAACTTTTATTTTTTTCTTTCACATAAAAGAATAACACGGCAGCTTGTGTTACAAAAAAAAGATGACGACTTTCTTGGCAATAAGTAATAATCCCACTTGCAATATGGTTATTTTCTCTCTTTGTCTCTGCAACAAAACTCTTATACTGACAAATGGATAGTATAATTATGTTTCTCTATCTTAATAACAAAAAGCAGCATAGCAAATAAGTGTGCATAATCAATACGTGAATACTCCGACACCATAGTCCAAGGACTAGATTGGCATGGATTACAATGTAAAAATTATACACAAGTATAAGATAACATGAAATGTAACCCTTTCAATTTCACTTCAGTTCATATGTGATCAAAATAATCCTACTCAGTATAACAATATGCTACATGTACATGTATCTCCAATATATTTTGAGTACTACCCCGAGGGTAAATGCGCTTCGGAGAAAACCGCAATGGTTGAATTGCCCTTTAAAAAGGATATTATAACATTTGGCATAGTCCTACAGAAGAACAGATGTTTATGAGTGTTTCTTCAAAATACGTCCATTGCAGGGGAGCGTTTCATCAAGCGTTTTGTCAGTGATTTTTACCAACAACTGTTATAAGCTACTGAAATCCTTGCATCTGATTGGCTGAAAGCAAATTTGTCAGTAAAAACCACTGACAAAATGCTTGATGAAATGCTTCCCGAGTTGTTAAAATGATACGGATTCATGAATATGAACGTACATTACATTTTTTGCATTAAATAGAAAAGGAATTAGTTCTTCCAGTTTTAAGTCATGAACCCCATTCATGTAAGAGTACAACAATGAGTTTGCCCCTACTGCCCAATATGAGTCCCTTGTCATTATCTACATGTATTATCTGTACAATTTGCTAAAGAAAGCACAAACAAACATGGAAAATAAGGTGAGTTATGAACAGGTGGAATCTTTAGCTTACCTTTTTATGAGGAGACGCTTTCTCCGCCATGCTGTCTTCCAGTCCCGACACTGCATTTAAATCCACTGTGTGGTAGCGAGTCAGTTTGAAGCCGGAACGAACCGTGATGTAAAGAAGACGACAACGGCTGAAGAGCCTCCCCGCCCGTTGATAGCTAGCTAGTTAGCTAGCGAGCCAGCCCTCAAGCTATCGCGCTCCAGAGAGACACGGGGCCGGCACAAGAGGCATCCGTTGTATGTTACACAAGATTTAATTCCAGGTTGGTAAGAGGCATCCAAGTAAAACAAAGATATTGAAATCCAATGAGCTATGCTGCTGGTCTTGTCACAGGTTCAGCCCGAAGGTCACTGGAAATTGGGAAAAAATATAACGGAAGATTAGCGAAAGGTCACAGGATAATGTTCATTGTTCATTCTGATGTGAATGCACAGTGCAACATCTGAGCTGTTTGTTCACTGATTATTATCATGGTTCCAAGGAATCATAAAATGATAATTAAACACAAAATAATATGTGCATGTAGGCCTACGAGTCATACATGTACATGTATGTTGAATTAGCTCTGGGATGACTTTCATCATGTAAAAAATATTCATTGGCATGGAGTTGGCTTTATTTCAAAACATAGTGTAGCAGCCATGCAAGAAAAACTTAACTAAACACCATATGGCAGCATTAACTTGCTACATATATATGTCATGTCATATTTCACATTGGCCTGTACACTGTAGGCCTACGTTGTGCACATCTTCCAAGAACTCATAGCCTTCATCCTATCTCTACAACAATAATGTACATGTAGGCCTACATCATGCTAGAAAACCCCAAAACAGACAAACAAAAGGTGAGCGAATTAAGCTTTGGAAAGCTCTAAAAGACCTCTCAAACACAGAGAAACAGTTCTGGTATGAAATTATAAATTCATACATAAAACACATTGCCATGAAATCTTGCTTGTGCTAGATTTCCTGTACAAAGATTATTTTCACACTGGCAAGCCTCAAAGGAAATGAAGAAAATGACTGAAATCGTACTTTTTCCCCCAAGAAACAAATAGGCTACATTGGAAACATAACAAGTGACTCACAGTCACTAATACTACTACTAAAACTAAAACGACAAATATTTCTACTTCTGCTATCAAAATTTCAAGTTTATTAGACCTAAACACACATGTCCACAATATCCTTTAAGGATTGCATGCAAACATTCAAGCATTTTCTTTCCTTCACATGTAGAAGTAATGAAACTACATATTGTTTTGACTTTAGAGGAAGAGATTTTCGAGATAGTTATTTCCTACTTAACAACAGCATGTGCTAAATAACAGCAATAAACAGTGCAATCAAACACCAGGACATGGCTGACTGCCAAGTATTCCAAATGTTTTATTCCACTTGAATGTTTGGATAAAGATGAGTAATTTGAGAAAATGTCACATTTCAAATTGTTAGAGTCAGAATGATATAGGAGTTGGTGCTATGGTTCAAATTCGTCCTAGCCATAAATCAGTTGCATCTAGATCTGCAAGGCTACAGCCTACAAGTACAACCAGTATGTGCACTATGCTAAATTGAGATGACCTTTGACTGACCTACAATAAGGGACCATCTTGACATTTCACTCGTCCAGTGTCCCATTCATTTTGCACATAGCAGGGCTCAAAAATAGTTCTAGGCTTATTCGTTTATTATCACAGTATTCATATGAATATATAAATAAATAAATAACTTTATAAGTTTGCTATTTGATCATACAAACAAGTACTTGGACTTATAGCAGCCTTCTCTTGGTCCAGATATTCATGATTACACACTGCATACATGCATAATAAGGCCTACACGTAGGATCTACACGTAGGATCTACAGGTTTGAAAAGGGCAGGTCATAATATGTGTAGGCTACATAGGCTTCATTTACAATTATCATACTGATACAAGTTTTGATAGTGATACAAGTTTTGATAGTGATAATGTAACTGGGATCTAACTGGGACCTAACTGGGACCTGACTGGAAATATACCGAAGCAACCTTCCTATGCTGACATAGACAGAGTTGGAAAGTATTCAATGCAAATATTATGTTACTGCAAAATGTGCACCGTTTCTAGTCTCACATTATTGGTTTTCTTGTCCGAGTGATAGATGTGCGTTATAGTCACTGTAGTTCATTAAAA
This sequence comes from Heliocidaris erythrogramma, assembly GCA_025617745.1. NCBI lineage: Eukaryota > Metazoa > Echinodermata > Echinoidea > Camarodonta > Echinometridae > Heliocidaris > Heliocidaris erythrogramma. The sequence goes on along the minus strand of CM046866.1, from coordinate 37,437,221 downwards.
AAAAAAAAAAAACACTGACACTATTTGAAGCCTACACCCTAAATGTATGTACAGAAAATGGCTAAATGACATTTACCAAATAATTAAAGCCGAAATGAATTTGGCTTTCAAATCAAGTATGAGAATTTGTGGAAATATCAAGGCAGGCCTTACATAGGCTTTCTAACTAAATCAGTCTAAAACTAAGGAAACAGAGATTTCTTTCTGTTTAAAATAGACCTGCAGTACAATCAAAGCCTATTCGCTACAGGTACAGGGAACAAATTGTCTTAGTATATTTGTTTAAATCACATCTATAATACATACTATTATGTTTATGTTATGCTTTTTTTCTTCAGTTATGAAAATCATATACAACTTACAGGCATGTAAGAATATATACCCTTCAAGAAGATTAGCATCTGTATTCGAGGTATATTGGATACTACATATGCATTGCACATTATTATTTGGCTACTGAATTTCAGTTGACAAAGCCCAGGGGTGGTATTCTGAGATTTATTTTATCTTGATTTTAGTGAAATAATTTTAATTGTCATAACAAAAGGTACGCTTACGGCGCATCATTGGTTAATGACTGCGCAAATGTGGCGGTGCACGCGAAATTCATCTGCACAAACACCAATGAAATGTTGCAATTTAAAAGTTATGACAATTAAACTCTTTTCACTCAAATCAAGATAAATTAAATCTCAGAATACCACCCCAGAACAATTTCCATTATTTGATTTTCTGCGTTGGTCTTTAGTACAGATAGAAAGGGTACATGCATCTCCAGCTATAGGCCCTATGCTATTGTATTGCATCATAAGCCTATGTGTACCTCCACTGGTGCACCACAATCAAATGCCAAAATCAATGAATAGACATGAATGTTGACAGAACTAGGGAGGAAAAAAACAAACAAACACTGAGCTCCACTATTTTGTTGCTCTGCTGTGGTCCTTTATTTGTCTATCCCTCCCACACATCTCTTCTCTACTGATTAGAGTATGATTGCAGGGACTGGATTCTAAATAGCAAGAGATATGAGTTTTTCTCTTGTGGACTCTACTCTTTATCTCCATGGCTTTTCTGCATGCGATAGAATGGTCTCAAAACAGTGGTCACATGGGTGACATGGGACATTCTAATATTATTCTATTAATATTATTCTATCCTACATATATTTTTTGCCAAAAATATCTGCCTGATAGCAGCATCAATTATTAAATGCAGCATGTAGGCCTAGCTAGTGAATGTTTTTATATCTTGTGAAGTTGTATGATAACAATTCTAGTCAATACAGCACAATTTACACTGAAGTCCAAATGCACTCTACAATATTCTAGTCCTAAGCTATAGACTAAGTAAAATATGAGCCTGTTCAATATATTAAAAAAAACCCAGAAGTAATTGCTTTTTCTCCATAATTTGCCAAAATATTATGAGCCTTTATTGTCCAAATTTGGTAGTTATATTGAATTTTATTCAACTTTTAAGTAAAGTATACTAATTGTTAATAAAATGTAAATGTATGGAGTAAGGCAGTGTAATTATATTGACAAGTATCCAAGAATTACTTTTAAAAAGGACAAAATGCACTGACAATACAGTCCTCTATGATGAGAAAAGAGGATAAGTCTGCAGCTCAAGTAACTGGGCAACATTGTTCGAGTTTCTTGTATCCCTCTCCATTCTGCTATGTCATTCAGGCAAGACAAAAGGTTTCTTGGGAATAGGATCTATGTGGTCAGATGGGTTACGTAACAGGTATTGAAACTACATCTCCTGGGGGATGGAAGCTTCTATAGAAAATGGTAGTCAACAATAGCACAATAATGAGTGTGCTCCATCTACATGTACATGTATGTGTCTGATGAGTCTTCTGCTCCAGTGGGAAGAAGCCACAGTGGTAGGAATGACGTGGAAGACCCTAACTGCACATCATCCAAAGAACGTACAATGACTCAAGAGTTTCAAACATTAGTAACTGTCACTTGCACTGTAGCAGGATAAAAGATATGCAGAGTTCATGTTTCCATAGTCAAGACATACTAATTAAACAAACGACAAGCCTAACAAGCATGTCCAAGTAATAAATTATGGGTTTGAATTACAGTATGAAAATGAAACAGTAAACGAATTACTGGAAAACAAGGTGAAAGAGGAACACAAATATGACATATATATGACATAATTTTCCCCCAGCAATAAGCAGCCATTTTTCTTCATGAATAAATGGAATGAAAAGGGTCTGCATCTTTCCTGGATATAAAGATATGTGGAAAGTACAAATACATTTCAAATTTTTGTTTCTATTCACTCTTTCCTTTTTGTGGGGGGGGGGGGGGGGGGGAGGGAAGGAGTGAGCTATATACAGTCAACTGGAAAAAAAAGGTCCTGTGAACTGAAATGTACCTAGATCTTAAAATTACAAAGGATCTGTTCCATGAATTCATTACAAAAGCGAATTGTCCAGAATTCTGGCTATATCAATAGATCCACATCTTTTATTCACGGTTCGCCAAAAACATATTTATGCCTACATGAATACAAATCAGAGGATAAAATCCCTACAAATCTTCTATATACATGTACCTGGCATTGAATATAACCAAAAATAGGTCAATAAGCCAAATCAAAAGGCTTTATTATTCAAGAGGGAAAAAAAGTTTGCTCTTAAGTATATAAAATATAATTTTTTTTCTCCAACTCTCTCTCAAAAAAGAAAATCACTCTAGAAAATTCAAGTCCAAATGTTCATTTGTCCCGTTTCTTTCTCTCTCTCTCTCCCTAAAACCTTGACATACAGTGTAAGGAACAGGGGCTCCATGTAAGTTAATTTGGGTTCTTTCTCTTTTTCTTCTTTTGGTGGAAGTTGTGTAAAATGGTTCTTTCCTGTAGCTCTGTGATGAATCACTGCTTTGCAGCATGTGTGAGCATGGAGTATTTTGAAACTTGACTTCCTGATTCAATCACCAGAATCAGCTTAATCATACACAACCTTTCATCACTTATCCAAGATGGTACTATTCTTTTATCTTTAAGCTACTACAGATCACAAAAAAGCAAATAAAGTTATATAATTTGTAGGGTGTATAACCGTATAAGGACAATTTGCTAAGCTGTTAAATCTGTGGAATAAGACAAGTGTACAATAGTAAATGTATTTTGCAATTTTGTTTCACTTGAAAGCATTCATTGTTGAAGGCAGGAGCAATTTCATGTGGATTTTTTTTTGTTGAATTTTATGCCATAAATACCATCTACAGCTCTTGTATTCTATATTTGAAGATAAAAATTCCATTACTTGTTGTACTCTTTACTCTCTAAACATCAATGCGTATAGGCTTATGTAGACTGATAATATTTATTAAGCACATGGGCCTACGAACATATATCAAATACTTCAGATTCAGAACATTTGTATAGGCAAACTAAACTTCTTTCAAGGACTATAGCAAGCTTAACTTGATGTTCATACATTCTATGAATTACAACCCATTTACAATTTTTGTTAAAAACACTAGTGACTAAGTGGTCTCTACTTAGAGTTTGGAGAGCAAATTACTCTCAACACAAGCCCCCTACTAAACAAGCCCCCTACTAAACATGACAGTGTGGTATACACTAAAATAAAAAAGGCTCTGAAATTTACCTTCAAGACATACAATTTTTACTTTTCATAGTAATCATTGATTTCATTATTATTAATAAAGAGGAAAAAAATCCTTTAAAAAATAATCAAAATTCAGTTACTAAAATTCATTTGTCAAAAATTTCAAGTAGATAATTAAACATGAAAATTACAAAATAACAATGTTCATATTAAGAATGAGAGAAATAAAAAAAACAACAACGAAATGAATATAAAAAAGTATATATGTAGCACACTAAACAAGTCACATCGCATCATAATTATGAAATCATTCTCTCCATAAATATTTACACATCATGCATATTTAAATTGTTGGATAAAATAATTCATATCTTATTATAAAATATAAATAAAAATATTGTATATGGTTGGTGATGGTGAGGAGCAGAATAATAAATGTCCATTCAGTAAAAAAATAAGCATTCATGCTAAAAACCATTTGAGAAAATAATATATGATTTAATTTATGCATTTATAAAATATCTATACATATATCTGTAATAAATTGATAAAAGGGATGAATATTAATAACAAATCAAAATTATCAGATAAACATCTAAATATCATTTCCGCCCACACCCGACACTGAAAAATAAAAAATGTAAATTTAATTATCAAAAAATTTAAGAAAATGCAAAAACATGGTCGATTTAATCTGGAGCCTATGGTATAACAGAAATGACCTCCACATTAATGTAATTAATTGTCTTACCTTTTAGACACGTTGGTTTAGATGGTTTGAAATATTACCTCCCTGATCGTTCCCTCTCTGCACATCATACCACATTTGAAATGAAATGCAAGGCGAGCAAGAGACTGTTGCTACCAATGCACTGTGAGCTAGCTCAGCCTGAGAGCATCGCACACACACACACACACACTCACAAGTTACATGCACTAGCACTGAGTCACAATAGTGAGCACAGTCCTTCCTTCACTCTATCGCTCAGGCTGCTTCAGGGCCCTCTCTTTCCTGGCTAGCTAATAATAATCCTCACAACATGTGACCTATTCTATTGCTGTGTATATACAGGATCCCCCCTGTACCAGTGTGTCTTGCACCACTACACACAGTCAATGCATTGCATTGACCTGAGGAGATGAGATGGAAAGAATAAAGGAAAGAAAGAAAATAGGGGGGAAAAAACCCTTCACCCATGGAACTCCAGGAGAGCTGCTCTAGCTCTATTATCATAATGACATACAGTAGGATAGAGTGTGTCTGGATTTGTGTGTACATGAATGGGTATGATTGTGTGCAAGATAGACAGAAAGAGAGAGAGAGAGAGAGGGAGAGAAATAGATAGACAGAAAAGCCTTTTGTTGTTGACAAAACCACAATCTTTTGTTCCCTCAGATAAAAGACCTAGGGGACTTCGGACTCTGTAGATGAGATCAATTGTCATCAAAAGTCATAAATGAGATAGAGCATGCTGTTACCAAAAATGCTTTGGGGATGTATTGTTGTATAAAAGGAGGATGATGATATTACATATTTGATGCAATAATTATAAAGAACAAACTCTTAAAAGGAAGGTACCAGTGTACATGTTTTACATACTTACTTTTCATCTTTTTGAAATAATGCTTAGTATTTGACTTTTACACAGGTCTATACTGACAGAAATGCTGGTGATCAAGAGTGTATTCAACATGAGAGATAAAAGGGTATTATAATTGACTTTGGTGATATTCATATCATTACCAGCAAAAATCACAGGTTTATAGATGATGGAACACTAACAATAGGCCTACAACATGCTGAATATTAAATGGAATTGAATTTAACGTAGGCCTACACATTTCAATGCAACATACTGGATACACCATTACACGTATGCCTACAAAATGTAAATAACGTACTTTTACATAGCGTATGTTATAATATGAAGAGAGTGAACAAAAATTATGGTGAGAGATCACAGGACCTGGAATTGGCCTACAATAAAATATACATCATTAAGCAATTACTTATAAAATGGGAAGTTCAAATTCTGCAAAACATATATGCTATCTTTCACTATGGCACGAAAAAGAGACGTAATAACGAAGCTTTTCGACCTGCACTCATCAGGTTATCACGCCGGTATGTAAGAAATTACTCGAAATCAACTATATTATACTCAATGAACCCGGACGCCGTAATTTCAGAACAATCGCAAAGCTTGGATGAACTCCTTTTGAGGGGACGTGTTGTTTAATGCGATCAGCCAACTGCTGAACAATCCAGCTTGCGCACAAAGCTATGACGACGATCAATTCTCAATTATGTCCCGGGCCAGAAGCGCAGCGCATTTACGCTTTCTGGAAGCCGCCTACATTCAATCGCACGAACCCCTTTTGTGTAGACAAAAGGAGTTCGTCCAAGCTTTGCGTCCGGGTTCATTGAGTATAATATAGTTGATTTTGAGTAATTTGTTACATACCTGCCTGATAACCTGATGAGTGCAGGTCGAAAAGCTTCATTATGTCTCTTTTTGAAATTGAAATTGAAATTGAAATTTTGTAGTACCAGGAAATTATTTGTATATATGCTATCTTGTTTGACAATAAAGGAGGCTTACATTTCATTATCTTATATTGTCCAAGACTCAATCTGATGTCAAACAGAAGGCCTACAGACCACTCATAATTACAGGCTATTAGTGTTTTTTTTTTAAAGAAAGAAACAAGAATAGTAGGAGGACTTTTTCTCTTGCCTTCAATGCAAGGCTGCACATTACAAGACTCCAGTGTGTAATACCAAGGAGGTACTAGGCAAGCAAACAGTAACTGTGTTGTAGCCAACAACTGTCAGCCTTTCAACTTGTTTTTATGGTATTTAAATATTAACTTGTCTTGCTTTGTTTTTCATATTTGGGTCACTTGTGTAGAACTAACCATGGGAAGGGAAATTATTTTCCGGTTATTTTTTAATGTGATAGAAAAACCATGAAGTAGACCCCTATGCCTAACCCAATTCATAAAAGGGTTGCAGATTCCTCTCCAATGCATTGTAAATATTTTACAGAATAATTTAGTCATGTACATCAAATATGTGTGACCACCATGGAAACAGTAAAATTATAAAAAAGGAGGGGGGGGGGCAGGCCTAAAATTAAAATTCTGAAAATTGGGACATATATGTATGCATCTCATAAACTATGCATACTGTTAATATATCATCAGAAGAGCAGGAAAATGTCATCTTTTTCATAATTATGTAGGCCAAAACCATACAGGATACATCATTATGGGAGTTTCCCTAATCATATTTTCATACTCAAAAGTAAAACATTCAACCTCCGCACAAGTTATTACTATCCATTCTCATTTGCATTGAACTGCCTTGCATGACAAAACAATTTTTAGCCATCACAAATATCTGACAATAAAGAAATAACATGTTTCTTCTACGAAACCATTTCATCATTATTGTATACATTGCAACACCACGGTGACAACAGCCATGACAAAAAACACAATTCTGCACGTAGTCTGTGCAGTATTCATAACACACACACCAGCACAATATATGCAAGTCCATGTAGAAGGCAGTGTGGTGAATTTGCTTATTTGGCTTTAGGGCATGCTGTAACCTCCTTCTTGCCAGGCCTCTGTGAATAATCAATCCTCCCTGTGCCCCCCTACTGGCAGGAGGCCATGTGTGCTCAACATGGAATGCGGATATCTGGAAAAGCCTGCATGTACAGGTTATCAAGCGAGACAGGGCCATGGCATCAGGTTTTCTCTTTCTTGGTTTTTTCCCCCTCTTTCTCTCTCTCTCTTTCATACTTTATATCCAGCCAAGTATGGGATTTAAAGGGAATTAAGATAAAGTCACATTCTCTGGTCAAATAACTGGAACAGAAAGACACACAAATAAATAGTTACTTCTTTTTAGCAGTTGTAAGGCGTATGATGACTAGCGAGTTCTTAGTTCTTTCAAAATTATAACATAAGCCTAAGGGTCAACAATGATGGATAAACAAATAAGTCTGCAATGAAAATAAATGAAATAATTGTTGGCTTCATGGGCTCTTTTTCTCAAGTAAGCCTACATGATGAACATGTCAAGAAGATTTATAAAGCAACATGACAGGCAGACTGTGCTGACTAATTTATTCAACTTATAATCTAAAGCATGGTTTGGAGAAATACCTTACATCATTGACTACACATTATAAATGCTTCCAAGGGCATAATATTCTACCTGTATTCAGAATATGATCCTCACCTACCCCAGGTGAACATTCAATAAAAGACATTTTTTATCATGCGACAGAACAACCAGGGAAAATCCCAACTCCCTGGAACAACACAGGAATGTTTATGGTTCCATGTTTTTTGTGTGTTTCTGTCACTGTTTGATAGCTTATTACAAGCCAATGATTTATGGCAATCTCAAGAAAAGCAATCTTTGTAGAAGGTGATCAAATTTGCAAATATCATCCTTCAACATAATAGAACTAGATGCTTTGTGCTCTATTACTTGAAATTGGTTACACTAGAATATCACTCGACAACAAATCTAGATAATTAATATAAACATGCAACGAAGAAACAACTTATTTTGGATTAAATATCCAGAAATATGATTTCATATTTTTTTCGAAAACCGATGACATCTTTCATTTACAGCATACAATTGTGAAAATATACAGGCTATTTTGTTAATCATGTTCATTAAACATTGCAGATCAGATGTATTTTTGCTGCTGCCCTAATGGCTATTGTCCCAGTACATAGTGGCATATTTTCTACATTAAAAAATTCTACGACAATTAAATTCCTGAATGATATATCTGCAGCCAAACCACATGTTATAGGCTTACATTTGAATAGAAGAGTGTGGTCATGTAAAATACTCTTAACTACAAAACTTTCAGATGGGAAATCAACCATAATTCTTTATGGCTTAAAGGGAAATTAACCTCAGCGTATGAACTAGCTTATTTTGAATGGTGTAGTATATGCCTCTTATTTGATACATGCAATTTCATGTAAAAACACAGGATATAGATATAAATCACTATTTTCCAGCCAAGTTATTGTCTGCTAGCAATAATAAGGGGGCTGCCATTACTTTATGTGTACACGAAAATATTTTTCATCCCAAGTAATATTTCCTTCATCGTTAACTTGTAATTGATTTTTAGAGGACAAATATATATTAGATATAGTCACATATTCTGAAATGTAAGTTTAGTTTTATATATTTTTTAAAAGGTCTTAATTTGTTCATAAAAATATACTTTCTGTACGTGGAGACGGAGAATTGACGTCAAGGACGGAGACAATCGTAACAATACCAAAACAAAGCGAGGAATCTGCATTACAGGATGGCTATTAGAACTCATGGGTCGTCAATTATCTAGGCCCATGACCAATAACAATCGTAATAAAATCAGAACAAAGCGACGTATCTGTTGTAAAGGTAGGCTATTATCAATGCATATGGTACCTAATGATCCGTGTCATGCACAAAATGGCAGCCTCCATGGAAAGACGTAGCAGACAATACCGCATCTAGAATATCATGTGGGGATAATTGTCCTTTAATTGTACAAAATGTTATATAGTTCCTCATGTCTGCAGAATGGGAAGGGGGGGGGGGAGGAGAGGGGGTAAAACTTCTCAAAGAAACACATACAGTAACAAATGAGACAGTGACTACAATACAAGTCTACAACTGTATGTGTATTTGAATTTGCTTAGCAATCACTTCCAAATTGTGGGGGTGTATAGAAATGTGATGCAAGAAAAATGATGGCCTGTATGTCAGCTTGATGTACTGCTGCCTGTATTAAACATCAAAAATGACAAGAAGGATCTGCAAACATTATCTGCATGCCATTAAAGATTGAGACTTCATGTATAGTGTACACTGGGTGGTACGAGGAAACTAGATATTACATTAATGATCAACCTACATCTCATTATGTTCAGTCTATTTTTGTTTTCCATTCTAAACAATAACATTACATCAGTTTCCACATGTCTATACACGTGCTACACAACATACACTGTAACAAAATACATGTCGATACGTACCTAGATACTGATTGCACAAGATTTCCATAATATAATGAAGTTCAATGTATTCTCTCTTCCTTCTTGCTTTGGGTGTGGTTTTATGTGAATTGATGCATAATCTTTTTTTTTAAAGTGTTTCCTCGCACAAGTGTTGTCATACGCTGACAACTAAGTATAACTGATGGAACATAATTTTGTAAAAACTGTTCAGGGGTGTCACAAAGCACGATGGAGTGGAACCATGTGGAAGTACATGCATGGAATGTAATGTTGCAAACCTATTTAGACCTCCATATTGCTCAAAGCAAAAAGGAAGCAAGGGTTTTAATGGAAGGAAGAAAATATGAAAAATCAGAGTCAGACTTCAACTACTTTAATTTTAATAGAATATTATCATTGACATCTAATTAAATCTAAAATTGTAGGGCATGGATATCGTTCTGATTTTATTCAGACCTATAATATGTATCTTTATAAAGCAATCTGCATATAAAATTCATATGACATGTAAAGTCCTCGTATTGCTAATAAAGTAATGTGCAAAACCAATAACTAAGGTTACAAGTACACAAAACATGAGTGGTTGCTTTAAATGCCTTCCCATATGGAGCTAACTTTGCATCGAGTGTCATGAGCAAAATTCATATGACATATACATGTGTATGTAAAATCCTCCTATTGCTAAGAAAGCAATGCGCAGACCATATTTAAGGTCACAAAAAACATGAGTGGTTGCTTTAAAAGCGTTGCCATATGGAGCTAACTTTGCATTGAGTATACCATGAGCAACTGCCATTACCACATGTAGTCACATAATATGTCAGGGATCGCCTTCAATTTTCAGACATGGCATCAGCCTCCATTAAGGGATCAACATATGAAGTTTTATCAGCGCATTTCCTATAATTTTTGTTCTTTTGGTAATTTTTTTAAATATTGAAATTAGGATGAGTAGAAAGAATGGTTTTCCCTGTAAATAATGTTGTGTACTAAGACATGTAAGGGTACAAAATTCATTTCTGTTGTATAAAATAGCTTACCCTGTAGCATCCATACAGCCTATAGGCTGTACAAGCTTACACCCTTTAGTGATACATGTACATTGGTCCCAAGTATTCTTACAAAAAAAAAACAACAAACATACCACCCCCCCCCCCCCCCTGGAAAATCCTACACATTAAATACAAAATATGATCAAAATTTCTCAACAATCTTTCCAAATACAAAGTTTCAAATTACAACATAATAAATATACCATTACCAGGAGAGGATCTACAAGTAATAGGCCTGTGCATTTTATAAATCATTAAAAAATACATGTATCTTTAATTACTGAGCCCTTGACATCAATATCACATTATAATGAAAAAAAGTAGAATATCAATAAAAATAAGAAACAAATAAATCCAGGTTTTGATGACACAGAACGATGATGAGCTCTATAAGACTATATACACACTACACTACAGCAGTGATGCACTATCAGTGGTGAAGTTTTAGCCTCAATGTATGCCACACCCCTTCACATGGCCAAAACATACTGTACTATTAGGAACAAAACTATGGATGGTCTCCTAATGATATCCTTCCACAAGTCATCATCATTTGGCTTAGGCCTCCTCTAAAACAGCGCACAACTCTTCTTTGCCAGAGTAATACCAAACATGGTGCTCACTGAGGTAATGAAATTGCTCAAGTATCCTAAATCCCGGTGCACACTATACAATCCGACTGCGACCCGATTTTCGACCAGTTTGCATTAAATGTGAAAGATAAAAAAAGTGAAATTATCTCATTTGAAGTTCGGAATAATGATATGAATACTAATATCGAAATTTTGGTTAACTGCAATTCTTCTGGTTAGAGTAAAGGCCAAATCAGCTTCAAATCTTAGTCGATAGCAAGATTGGTATGACGTCACTACGATTTGGAATTGAATTCGCTTTTATTCCTACACGGGGGCTCGCAGAAGCCCAGAATTTTGATTTTAGTATTCATACTACTATTCAGAATTTTGATCACGAAGATTTTACATGTTTGAAGGTTCATATCAAATGTTATAACAACTTTTCCCAAAATCACATCGTAGTCAGATCGTGCAGTGTGCGCCAGGCTTAATAGACCAACAGCCCATGAGATTGTCAATGTCCGTCTCATGACCCTCAGAACAGATTTCCTGAGGCCCGCATGACCGACATGTCAGTCTCGTGGGTTATAGCCACTCAAATCTACTTTTAAAAATCTTGCGAATAAAATAAACAGGAATATTTTTTAAATGTATTATTGTTCAGTTAAATTATTTGCAATAATTAAAGTACATGTACTGTATTAAACAAAACACTTAACAACCTGTGCTGGGTTTAAGCTTGGTTTTAGTAAAGTCAATTCAGAACAAAGTTTAACGGGAAAGTCGAACCTGATACCAAGTTGGTTTTAAATGAAGCAGAAAATTGAAGGTTTTGGGCAAAATCCGATAAGAAATAAGAAAGTTATGGATTTTGGAAGTTGTGTTCAATCAAACACAAATTGTACAGAAAATCTCTTAAATTTTCATTTTCTTAGTTTTTTTATGAAGGAATAGGTTTGTTTCATAAAAGTTTTGTGTAAAATAATATAAGCAATGATTACATCTAAGGTGAATGTATGATTGAATATTATCTTTAGAGAAATTGGAAATTACTAATTTTGTTGGGCATGTCAGAGCACTGAATGGGAGAGGAGTTCGCAAGATACATCACAGAGTTGCTAATCTGTGTTTGATTGATTACAACTTCAAAAAGTCATAACTTTCTTATTTCTTATCTGATTTTGCTTAAACCTTCAATGATCTGTTTCTTTAATTCTTCTGCTACAGTACTTTAAAACCAACTTGATTTCAGGGTTGACTTCCCCTTTAATTTGACATTTTGTTCAACTTGTTAAACTCAATTTCAACTTAAACTGTGGAACTCACAGGCTAAAGGTATCATGGAAAATTACTGATAGGCCTCCTGTAGAGTAGTCAGAAGGCTAGCAGGTCTGCCTGATCTGACAATTGACGGGTCATGTAACTGTAGAGAACGAGCATAAGGGAGAAGATTCACATGCCTGGACGGTAATTAATCCATCCTGTATAGACAGCAGTGCAGATTGAATCATCCACTCACTTCCATACAAGTTCTTTTTATATTTTATATGCTTTAATAGTCCAGAGAAATAGGAAAGAGAGAGAAAGATCTCCAAGTGGACACAGGTTGTGGATTACTTCAATAAAATCTTGAACCAGTTATGGCAGTTTGAAAAAGAAGTTTGATTTTATTTTTAATACATGTACACAAGCCATACTGCTATGCAAGAAAGGTTAAAGAGATTATCAACAACTACCTACACATTGGAAATTCAACAGGAAAATACTGTACAGACCTAAATGTTGACCGAGACTATTCTTAATTGCATTATCATGCCTATTTTAAGGCTATTATTACTTCCCTTGGTGTGGACCTAAACATTAGAATGTTTACTTCAGGTGTCCAGCTTCTAAGAACTTTTCTTGATAATGAGACAAACCACAATTGAATGGGCATCACCTAAAAAGGACCAAGCCTCCTAGTACTGGGTTCAACTGAAGAATCTTCAGCTGAGCTTTTACTTCAGGTGTCCAGCTTCTAAGAACTTCATTCTTTTCTTGATAATGAGACAAACCACAATTGAATGGGCATCACATCAAAAGGCCCAAGCCTCCTAGTACTGGGTTCAACTGAAGAATCTTCAGCTAAGCTTTTAATACCCTCATATCCTCATCATTCAGGATTACAATGCTACATAAATCAAGATAAAGTCAGTGACACATCAACAAACGCTATCAGATAGCCAGGCCTATATAGACATAACAATGTACATGTATAGGCATTGAACTTCTGAAGTAGGAAATGCAGTAAGCCCTGCGGCTTCTGGGAATCACATTATTCACACCAGGGAATTGAGCAGAATAACAAGTCTTATTTTAGTCAAACTGCAAAATGCTCAGTCATAATCATTATACTCATCATCATTTTTTCTTTTAAATACAAACAGTATTCTCCCATAATAACTGCTTTAGAAAACCACAACTAATAACATGTGGATGTAGATTCAGCCCCCCCCCCCCCCTCTTAACTTAATACTTCAGACACTGCAAGAAGTTACAATACTGATTTGTTTTTAATTTATTTTTAATTTTTTGTTTATTGAAATGCTCACACCAATCAATACAATTTGCTCTCAAACGATGGGCAACACATCTCATACTAGAATTCAAACATATGCCTAGAACATGGGTTGATAATTCAAGTGCTATTCCAAAAGAGTTAAACATACATGTACACTGACTGTACACATATATATTTGCAGCAATAAAACAAACTTTTTCTTGTTGACACACAAAAATAACTGAAATGACAAAAACAACATCCTTAACAGGTGCGACATTGCCAGTATCAGTAGAAGTTCTATCTTGTAAATGAAATATTAAAAGGCCTACCTATATTTATTGTAATCTTAACTGTAGTATAGGGCCTGCCTAGTACCTCCTTGGGCCCACACAGAAATTTTTTAATTTGCTTCCAGTATGATTTCAAACCATGGACTGTTTTATAGACAGTTTCTAAAAACACTACTGTCTATTCATATCAACTGAAATGTCTGTATCGATTCCCGTGACTCACCAGTATGCTAAAATTAAAAGCTGGTTCAAACTACATACATGTACACAACTATTAAACAGGCTCCGATATGTATACTTGCATATAAATTTTACAGGAAAAAGGTTGTAATTATCACAATTTCCTGGTACATGTACATGTACAGTGTAGTAGTACATCCTAAATTCATACTATGCACATAAAAAAAATGCATTTCAGATCACCGGGTCCAACCAATACTCCAAATGTAATATCCAAAATGCTCAAAATGCTCTAAACACCATTTATTCAACACAAATAAAAAATAACGTACTCAAAGAACTTATGATGAATCAAATTTCTTCTGGGTATATTTTGTAGGCCTAGCTACATATAAGCCTAGAGTGTGATATAAGGCCTCCATTTTGATGTTCATATAACCTTCTGACACTGCTACTCTTCCGCATGTACAATGTATATTATAAAGCGGGTTCAAGAATGTAGCGATCCTGATTGGTCAAATAACACCGCGTGACCGTCCAAAAAAAAAGTGATGACGCACGGCAAAAAGGGTCTAAAGCACGGCTGAGCTGCGCGAACACGTACCTCTGCTGCGTGCAAACTTAAAACGCAATGAAATCGCGTAGTTTAATTGTCATTTTAGCGCGTAGTTTAATTGTCATTTTAGCGCAGGGATTACGTGCGCGCACTGAAACGCGCATGACTTTTGTTGGCTGCGCTTATGTGATGTCATCCAGGAAAGCAAATGTCAGCCTCCATGACTGTGCAACTCTTGGCGTTTCTATGGGGTTCATAACCATTTTTATAGACTTCATTATCATATTGCCGACCCGTTTTATAAAACTATTAATACATGGTTGTGAGTTCGTGTGATCTGGCAACACGCAAGTTTTTATCGTGGTGTCAACCACACTCAGCTTGCGCCTCGTGCGTATAGTACACCACAATAAAAACCTTTGTGTTACCAGATAGCCAACGCACTCCTAACCATGTATTAATAGTATACTAATACATAGGGGTAACCTCGCTAGTCATAAGGACCGCTATCCATAACATGTGACTAAATGAATAGCAGTTTTGTATGAATAGTGAGCACACCATAGACAAATTACCTCGCTATTCATAAGGTCCTCCATTCATAAGGACCACTATTCATAACTATTCATAAGGATTGCTATTCATAATGCGTGTTAAATGAATAGCAGTCCTTATGAATAGCGAGGGGACCCCAGTACATAAGCCTGCACGAACAGATGTTGGAGTGCTTCATAAGTAAATACTGATACGATCAATGTATCTGGACAGAATCATGGATGAATGGACAAGTTTTAATGAACAAAGTTCTTAATATACCACAGAATGTATGCTTATTCACAAATATTAATACAAAATAGCTACATGACCAAACAGCAAAAAAAAAAAGAATAAAAATATATTATACATCTACCAAGTAATAATATATTAAAAACAAGGCTGAATACTGGCATTTAAATTACACAATGAAACCAAAAAAAATGCATTATTTGAAAATGCAAATGTGCTCTTATCAGAAGCTCATTCAAGCACTAATAAAAAATTCAATACATTTCTAGATGTCATTGGGACAGCATTGTGCAATGGTTGGTTACATACTGAAGTAATTGTAAGAATAGAAACTGAAACTCATTCTATCGTAAAGTGGAAACCTCGATTGGAGAACTTATTAGATGCTTCCTAACAATTGTCAATCATATTCATATGGAGATCCTGGTTGTGTTTTCTTCTTCACTAATTTCCTGTTAAAGGAAATCCATGTGTACCAATGGATTTGAAATTAAAAAATATAAAATGAACAGGGGGAAATAACACTCCTGAAATCAACAAAATAATCTGAGAAATTCTCTAATTTTGGTCTGAATCTGAACACTGTCCAGATATATATTTCAAATCAATGTCTCTGAATCCTTACTACAATAGAAATAGTTCTCTATCATCTTTATATGCAGAGGCATGAATCCAACCTCCCCCCCCCCCCCCCCACTTCATCAACAACAAAAATTGCAATGAGAATCTGATTGTACTTTCTGATATAATGTAAATTTACTCAAACTGATGAGTTGACACAACATACTGTACATGTACCTTCAAAATAATGATGAAAACTGGGTAATTCAATATCTTACATCATGTGGAGTGTGGGAGAAAGAATTTAGGGGGAATTCAATGAATACTAATTTGACAGATCTAAAAGATATACTAGACCTACAGTTGTGAAAACATCACAATATTTTTCTAGTCTTGCTTGGGTAATTCAGAAAAGGGGCCTTACATCAGTGTGGGTAAAAAGTCACTAACAAAAGGGTATTAACTCACCATGTATCCCTTTATGAATCTTTTGACAACATATTGACAAATTGATTAGATCCTAACTATACAGGTACAGGTTATCCTAAATAAAGCCACTATGGGAGGTGCTGTTCACACTGCCAATATAAAACAATGTGACACATTGAAAAATGTTTTTATTTATAAGAACATGAACAGTTGCATATCCCCTCCATATTATCATTTTCCGTATAATATGAACAGGCACCAAAGAAATTGTGAACGATACAAAAAGCCTGATGACTGTGATGCGGTGAATTGATCTAGGAGTGTGGACAACTAATTTTTAAAGATACAAAGTAGGCTTAATATAGATACAAAATAAAATCAATAGTTTAGGATTCATATACACAGTTCGAACAAGGAAACATCTAGTAACTAGAACTTAACCGTACTACATGTGTAACTCAATGCTCTTGGAGATTTCAGCCAATGTGACATTCACTCATATATTCACAAATACATGTATTATTTCCTTGATTGGTATGTTTTTATTATAATCTGCAGAAGGAAAGATGTATTTATTTGACTATATTGTCAATCATTACTAGCACCAACGGGTCCTGCAATATTATGCGAAATTCTTAGAACTTTGCTGATTTTTCAAATCCGTCTTCACATTCTAGACTACTCTACATCATAAATTCCCTACCAGCAAGATACAAATTATTTCTATCTGAAGAAATAAATTAAAGGACAATTAACCCCACATGATATTCTAGATGCGGTATTGTCTGCTACGTCTTTCCATGGAGGCTGCCATTTTGTGCATGACACGGATCATTAGGTACCATATGCATTGATAATAGCCTACCTTTACAACAGATACGTCGCTTTGTTCTGATTTTATTACGATTGTTATTGGCCATGGGCCTAGATAATTGACGACCCATGAGTTCTAATAGCCATCCTGTAATGCAGATTCCTCGCTTTGTTTTGGTATTGTTACGATTGTCTCCGTCCTTGACGTCAATTCTCCGTCTCCACGTACAGAAAGTATATTTTTATGAACAAATTAAGACCTTTTAAAAAATATATAAAACTAAACTTACATTTCAGAATATGTGACTATATCTAATATATATTTGTCCTCTAAAAATCAATTACAAGTTAACGATGAAGGAAATATTACTTGGGATGAAAAATATTTTCGTGTACACATAAAGTAATGGCAGCCCCCTTATTATTGCTAGCAGACAATAACTTGGCTGGAAAATAGTGATTTATATCTATATCCTGTGTTTTTACATGAAATTGCATGTATCAAATAAGAGGCATATACTACACCATTCAAAATAAGCTAATTCATACGCTGAGGTTAATTTCCCTTTAAAGAATACAGAGGTCTCTACATGTATGCAATCACAAGTATGTACAAGTACATGTAATATTCCAGAAAAACAAGCAGTTTGAGCAGGGAATCTAAGATTCTCAGTTCCAACTCAAGGCTGTCAATACCTTTAGGGATAACCAACCAATCATAAATAATTCATATTCCCTTGAAACAAATAATAAAGTGAGCGCATTGCAAAAAATAAAATTATAATCTCTTATCATATCAGGTCCGAGTCAGCCAAACAGAAATCAGATATGATTTTTGTCATTCTAATATTTTTTCACTTTAAAAAATAACAAAACCTCATTCATTTCCAATTAATATCGGAGTGAAACCATGTATCTGGCTCAGATCAATAAACAATCATTTTGAAAATATGCAATATTGCATGAAGCCTCTCTCCCTCTAAGTAGAGTTGTTGAGATGGTCCCTAACAGTTACACAGGATACAGCCAGCTCTAGTAAACAGGAAAGCAGTGGTAGAGACTGTGGGTTCCATTATCATCCCTACTGCTTTATGCACACAAAACATTCACTGCAAAGGTTTCTTTCTTATGCACAAGAGTGTACAGGCTTTACACAGTGTATTGTGCACATGTCTATAACTGGGTGTGCTTGCACTGACCTTTGAACAGCCATTGCAAATTTGATTTATTTGAGTAAATTGGCAGACTATTATCCACATTTATACTTCCGTACAAAGTAAAAAATCCTTTAGCAAATAAAGAACAAAGGTACATGATATGTGTGGGATCAAAATCAATATGGACTTGGTCACTATTTCATCTATAATTCAGTCACAAATACTGGGCCTACAACGTGAGAACCTACCCACATATCATGCTTGCCTTCGTGATTTCAAAATTGAATGCAAAATGTTTCCAATTATTATCCAAGACCAAAGTCATAAACATCTTTTAAAAAAAACATTCAGCCTAGCAGCTAAAAAATTTAAGTTCACATGGAAGATGTCTTAAAATAATATGTAATGTAGGTCTAGGCTACATGTAGATTAATCTTGTATACAGTCAATCAACAGCATTAAATAAATACATGCTTGTTTTGTTTTCTTCCACAAACTAAATGTTTATTTTTTTTGGTTTTTTTTTTGTTATGTAAATTACTATTATTGAATACTTTCACCTGAGGGGTCCACAATTTACAAGCTTAGCTTCACAGTGGACCTCTCCATTTCCAACCAAACATTGATAAAATTATTTTTCATACTGCAATAGTTTGATACATCTTATCTAATCTTCAATACTGTTATATTTATGTGTTGTATTGCGTGTATCCTACTTTGTTGATTTAATGATGTATGTGAATTGTATATTTCTCTTTTGTTGGAAATGAAAAAAAATAAAAACTGAAACTGAACTGATCAATAACTGGTGAATTTCACAGAACATTTATTCAACCCCAAAGCAACAGGCTAGAGAATACACTCCCTTTTTCAAACTTGATTCATTGTGCACACAGTTACATGTACATGTATATTTGAGTACTTGCAGTATGCCAATGTACTTATGGAGGCCTACATTTCAATGATAATTGAAAGGTAGACTGATGTCATTGTTCATGAGCAAGCAAATAATTTAATGCGAAATGTATTCTGCTATTCGGTTTTCAAGCATGCAAGTTTCAAGGCTATATTACAGGCATTACAATCTAAAAACCTTTTCCTCAAAATTCTACTCTGTGCCATGAACGATGACCACCCATAAGTACTGTCACAGCAAAATAATTACAAAATGTGCATTTCAAGTGAATTATGTAATAAGTTATATGTAACTCATTACATATGTGTCACACTTATGCAATGAAGAAGTACAAATGTCATTTTGATAGACATAAATACAAGGTACATGTCAATGTAGGCCTACATGTGTATGTATGTATATATATTCATTCATACATTATCCTATATCATTCTATCTTATTTCAATTTATTGTCATTTGACAAGGGTCACAGAGTCACATAATTGTCTAAAACATTAATTGTGAAAACATATTAAAATATTACTGACAGTGAAAGGAAAGAGGAAAATGACTATAAAAATGAACACACTATTAGTATCTGACAGTGTCCCTGTTCTTCTCAAACTCACATGTATACACATAAATGAATTATGATTTTAAGATTTGTTTATTTCACCTATAAGAAGGGAACTTCTAAATGAATGCTATGATGCTTTTTAGTATGATGAAAGGGTCCCTTTTCTCCTCAAGCCAACATATCATACACAAAATTGAATTATGATTATTTGTTTGTTTCAATACACAGGAAAGTAGAGACTAGAGGACTTCTAACTCTTTTTTCCACTAGCTTATCATCAATCAGGATCCTCAAAAACAGCTGACAAATATGACAAGGATTTGGTTCTAAGAATGGCTTTGATATATATATATTTTCACTTGAATGACAATCCATCTTCTCGACCTGCCAATATCTCATATCAAATATAATCAGATGCTCTACCCAGAAACCCAGGTGTAAAATGCAAAAAAAAAAAAAATCCCCCGAGTGATGCAGCAAATATTAATCAAATATTCTACACTCTGCGAAGAGCTGCACACCACATGCACTGCTGTGTGAACAAAAACCAGGCATGTTCACACTAGATTTAACATTCATGTTTAATGCTCCAAAAATAAACTGAAAGATAAACTTTAGATTATATATTTTGCACTGCCATAAACTGAAAATATATTATGGGTAAATTTGCACATGCACAAAGACATGTTGAAGCTTATGGCCCATTGGAGCCTACATGTCTAGGCCTGCAAAACATTCATGGGTACAATTTAAAAAAAATATGCACATGTAGGCTTGCCAGTATTTGCTCAGAATGATTTGGTGAGACAATTATTTACCATGTATTCAGTGTAGATTTAGGGCCTAAAATGTATTCTATCTTCTATATTCAAATACTTTTGAACATAAAAAAGGCCTATGAATTTCTTCTTTTTAATATACAGGCCTACAAATTTACTTAACTTTAATAATGTAAAGGCAGTTATTTGCAACAATGTATCAGTTTGTAACTTATTATTTTTGCACTATGGTACAAAATATACAGTAGGCATACAATAATTCAATATATTTCAAGAATAAAATCATTAAAATCTATATCCGAAATAGGAGAGTACTCTCATCAGAGGCAAATAGTAATGATGTCAGGGGGGGGGGGGGGGGGGGCATTGATCATCCCTGCAAACATATTTCATGTTTACAATGATGCTTTGTATGAACATAGAGCCACAAGCTGGGTGAATGAGGCCTTTCATAATCCTCCATCACAAGACAGGCTCTCGCCTGAGAGCATGAGTCATTTGCCTGAGTGTGTGTGTATTTCAGGCAGAAAGGCATACAAATGCATTTTCCATTATGCTGATCACAACTTGTTTGTCAGGACTTATACCTGTCATTGATGGATCACTAGTCTCTTATCAAAAACCTTACAACATTTCAGCAAAAAACGGCCATTGAGAGCACAGTTTCTGAATGAAAATTCAGTTTATTAATATTCCTTTTCCTTCCTCATATTGAGTGTAAAAAAACATAAAAACTTTTGTGATCGTTAATCAGCTTTTTCCAGATACATAATTTTTGTAAATTTCAAAAATACAATGCTGCAATCCAATTAGTATGTAGTACATATTTGGACAAATTGCAAAAGTTCCATGCAATACAAATGTAATTTAAAGTTTTACAGTACTAGTAAAATGTTATTACCCATGCCTTTGCTTCAGTGTTAAGTACATGTACCTCAGCTCGCAATTATAGGCCTAACCAAGGATAACTCCTTGGCCTAACATAACATAGGCCTATATTCCTGATCAATTATGCTTGCAAATAGATGTAAAGTAAACAGAGCAAGCTCAATAACCATTTTCAAACCTTTGCACTATTTAGTGCTCTAACCTCTACAATAATTATGTCACTGGAAGGGAAAAAATGGCTAGTCTTTCATACCTTTCTTCTCATTTCACAAAAAAAGCCCACAAACTACACTGTCTCATATACATGTAGATAGTAGGCAATTATGCATAAATATTTACCAGTTGCTATACAAACTTGTGAAAACTACTCTAGATTCTATGATATTGTCCGCTGAGAGCGAGAAGGAAGTAAACTTCACATTTAGAGTCAATGTCCCTCTAGCTCTCAGCAGCGGATTCTATATTTATTATCACTTGTTATACAAACTTGTGAAAACTTTCCTTAAATCAGACACAAATTGGCAACTTCGTGACGTATCTTGCGAGCTCCTCTCCCATTTGCTCAATACAGAAAATTTCATAAATTTGAATTTTCTTAGTTTTTGATGAAGAAATATATTTGTTTCATACAGGTTTTGTCTAAAAACATATGAGCAATGATTATATTTAAGGTGCATGTATCTATATCTATCTATCTATCTATATCTACATATGATGACATAAATGGTACCCTGGGGTACCAAATAAAAATCGGCCATTTTTTTGAATTATTTAATTTTTTTTTAGGGCTGTACCCTGGGTTACCAAAAAGTGGGAAATTATTTTGGTGTGATTTTTTCAACATTCAATTGTGTCCCATGTTCTTGTAAAAAATGCTATAAGTCATGTAGTTTTCTCAAATTCATTGTTGTTGTGAGTAACTATTCTATTATTGATTTCTATTTCTTCAATTTGAGAGAGGGCTTGGGCCAGCAGGGTCATAATAACACCATCAGACTGCTCCTTGTCTCCCCCGTCACTCGCCTTCCTAAAAACCGCTATATGTACACAGATCAGCGGCCTGCTCGTCCCCCAACTTCTGTATTGCACGATATCGTGCTCTTTCAACTTTCTCGGTCCGTGAAATCTTCCGTCTTTTACGTCCTTTCCCTTACAGTAAATTTCCGTATCCACCATCACCTTCCACCATTGTCTAAGTTTGAAAGTTTGACAGCTAACATAGTAACGATGATGTGATGTTTTTTAGGAAGAAGTGAAATAAAATCAAGTTCTAAAGCCGCGGGAGCTAGCGCTATAGCCACTGCGCTTGTGAGGGCTAGCTACATGTAGCACGAGCGCTAGCGCTAGCAGCAGTACAGTGCATGCACACCGTATACACGCACTGCATTCATAACTCTGGGGTTGTACTCGAGTGGACGTGAGATGGCGCTACACAACGTGGTACCCCGGGGTACAACGCTACCCCGGGGTACCGCGTGGTGCATCATATATCTATCTATATCTATCTATATCTATATCTATATCTATATCTATATCTATATCTATATCTATATCTATATCTATATCTATATCTATATCTATATCTATCTATATCTATCTATCTATCTATCTATATCTATATCTATCTATCTATATCTATCTATATCTTCTATATATATTACGCTAAGGATTTGGGGGCTTTTTTGGGGTTTGAATAGATGCCTCCCCTGGCCCTTTCGGTCCCCACCTTTTGGTACCCAAGGGCGGGGAATGGTTCTTAGAGTGGTGGGAGGCACTTCTTACGGGCTGACGTGCCGTCCATATTTAATAAATTCATTTTTAAACATTGAATTTCCGGAGGGAGTAATAATTCTGCCAACCCATAAAGCTGGTCTGTAGCTTCATGCCCAACCCATACCCTTTACCTGTGAAGGGGAGAAACCTCAATTCTCGCTACCCCAAATACGCAATTTCGCCAACAGATGGCGTTTGTCATGCAAACCACGCATGCACAGTGCTGACAATATCCCGATTGGGTCGACAAGTGTTTGTCTTTTTGCATTGAAAATGTACACAGGTATTACAAAAATCCTTGAGTTTGAGTATAAATTAACCGACATGTTTGAAAAGATACCATGATTTATTGAGACAATTGGTTGCATTTTCAAAATTTGAGTGGTTTATGTCATGCGATCCAAAAAGTAAGCATTTTAGCACTCATTTTATTCATAAGCCGTAGTATTTCAATATGGACCGGAAGTGAAGTTGACGAAGATGCGGACCATTTCCATGCATAATATTGCCCTCTACGTCGAAAATTGCATATTTGAGGTAGCGAGAATTGGTGTATTGCAAAGAACAGCGTGACGTGTACGAGCTCCAAGGCCATATCCGCATGCATGGATGGCTTCAATGTACAGTATATACGGCGCAACAACACGTGTGTTATTCGTTCGCACAGCACATGGCTTCAATGTACACGGCGCAACAACACACGTGTTATTCGTTCGCACAGCGCACTTCTACATGTACTGCCTGTACTATGTTTCACACATATTGAGTTACATCATTATTTTGTAGCTTCACATACACAGTTTTGTGTGTATGTAACTCTATGATTTCATGGCGGTCGCCGGGGCATGTCTCACTGAAGCGCATAACCCGGGTTACGCGTTTATGGTATCCAAAAAAGCAAAAATCAAGAAAAAGGATATCAAATTCAGAGATAATAAGAAGAAGATCCGCGGAAGGGGTGGGGGGGGGGGGGTAGGCTTTGGACTTTGGAGTTTAGGGTTAGGGTTAGGGTTTACCTAACCGCACATTTGGGTGGTTGTCGCATAAGTCATTCCTATTATGAACAGCTGAATTGACATGAATGGGGAAAATGGCCTTCATACCGTTGGAAAGATGTTATTGTATATAGCCTCAATTCATTCCCTTATACGACAGACTAAACCGATATGTAGACATCATTCGGGGGAGGGGAGGTGTAGGAGATCACATCATTTAGGAATATCGGTTGCCACGGTGTAAAGAAGGAACCCCCCCTCCCCCCCCCCCCAAAAAAAAAAAAAAAAAAAATTCAAAATATTTCCATTATGATATGAATACGTATAGGATATTAATCCCTTCTCCCCTCGCGCTGGGGGTGACGGGAGTCCAATGGAATGGGGGGGGGGGGGAGGGGGAGTAGTAGGGAAAGGTCAATCCGTGGCGACATTCCAAAAGGGGGGGGGCATGGCCGGAAGTCCCCCCCCCCCCTGGATCCACCAATGATTTAGTATGTATTTTTCTTCAGAACTCACGCAAGTTCGGATAAATAACACATACTCACATGTTGTAAATACTTCTTGGTAAAAAAAACACTTTACCCGACCTTTATTTAATTCACTTGATTATTGTGATTATTGAATACGGTACGGTGATTAATCATAAACACAGCTAGCGCCTTTAGAGAAAATGGAAATTGATGATTTTGGGGGTACACGGCAAATGGGAGAGGAGCTCGGCAGATCGTCACGGAGTTGCCAATTTGTGTCTGATTGATTACCACTTCAAAAATTCATAACTTTCTTATTTCTTTTGCTCAAACCTTCACTGATCTATTTCTTTAATTTTCTGCTTCTTTTAAAATCAACTTGTAATCAGGGTGAACTATCCCTTTAACAACTATTTACAACCAGAAAAATTGCTTAATGTACACAAATTTTGTGAGTGGTTCAGACTCGCTGAAGTTTTCATTAAATTTACTGAATTACAACTGACACAACACTGAATTTTCGCAAAACACAAAAGTTTCTTGCTGTGAAAATGGCTGTGGTTTACAATTTGCAAAAGTTTCATGTCGTGAACGTTTCTTGTTTGAACATATTGCAATGCACTTCACTTTATTGCAAAAAGCTATAATGTTCATAGTCCATTTTCCTCACAAATAAAAATGATACTTACTATGTATAAAGTTCATCATACACTACAGCTGTCCTTGAAGTACATGTAGTTTCATCTTCCTATCCATAAAACAAATTGAAACAAAAGTTAAAAGATTAACTGTACTGAATAATAGAAGTGGTTATACAAAGCTTGTTTCTGATCTGTAATAAAATGCAATATTTAAAACACAAATAAATATGACAGCTACATGTATGCTTAAATAGTGTACTATAGGATTATGAAGAAAAAAAGAGTAAAAAACATGACTTGAAATCAAGACTATATATCCACTTCTGGATAGGATAAAGTCTATTCATGTGAGACATAAAAGAAATACAATAGGTGCAGATGTTTACATTGTATGTTGCCAAAGAGAAATACTTCCTGAAATTTATTCCATCTGCTTATCTCTCTATCCTCCCTCTCTCTCTCTCTCTCTCTCTCAACTGTTTCTTGTATTACAAATTCAATAAAATCTGTTTTGTTCTGTCAAAAAATGAATTCATTTTCTACAGTTTGTTCAAGTGCAACATCACTTGTTCAATATCACATATGACAATGTGGCAAACAGAAACAAAAATTTATTCGATCTGCTTATCTCTCTATCCTCCCTCTCTCTCTCTCTCAACTGTTTCTTTTTTTCTTTCTTTCTTTTTGTCCCCTCTCTGATAGGCTCTGGCCATCCATCCATCTACACACATCTTTCCCACTCTTAAAGGGATATGCCACCAGGCGGCCGTGGGGAAACTCAGGATTGCGTAAGCCCCATTCACGCATACACAAAGTTTGCGCGTTGAACGCGTCCTTCAGACTACTGGGATTACATTTCGGAATGTATGAAGCCGACCGAATCTTGCACGAGAGCTCAAGCTCAGGTGGCGTGTGCATGGTGCGTGGCCACCAGTCTGTCCGGAGTTTGCGCCCCGCGGGGCGACGGCATGATCAAGTAACGATCACGGTGCCCTCTCGCAGAATAAAAACGTCCACAATCTGCGGTTGAGTATCCCTTTAAGTCCCTACAGCACCACATAATCCCTTCTTTATGTTAGAAGAAAAAAGAAGGAAAAAATTGAAACCTAGAGAAAAGTCTCCATAATACTTGGGGAAAATTACAGGCTTACATAAAAGGAATGCTGATTGATTTCTGAAATAGCAACAACTATGGACATGGGGATAAAATATTGATAGACCTTCCCACTCTTTGATGATTAAACGTACAATTTACTGACAGCAAAATTTTGTGGAAAAGGTTGCGCGCTCATTTGCACTTTCAAAATACAATCAAAGTAAGTTGCGTGATCAAATTTGTAATATTAATCAGTCGTTTCTGGTATTTTTTTAATATGTACAATTTATATGCAACTTTCTGGTATTTTTTTAATATGTACAATTTATATGCAACTGCAGCCATTTGATTTAGAAATGCTTCTTATCAAACAAAAATTTCTACATAAATCTGATATTTGTAATTAGGCTCCTACTATTTCTAACCTTACAATGACCAATTTCAGCCCAAAAGATTCTATCTTCATTTGAACAGACTGAAAAATAAGATGATACAAATTGAACCATCAGTTATCTTTTCCACTGAATACATATTTATTTTCTGTGTAACAGTGAAATAGAATTTTTTTAAACCAAATCATTTTGAAATTATTAGAATTAAAGAATAGAAATGAAAAATATACTTTTCCCCAGTAGTACATTACTTGTATTACAAATTCAATAAAATCTGTTTTGTTCTGTTAAAAAATGAATTCATTTTCTACAGTTTGTTCAAGTGCAACATCACTTGTTCAATATGACATATGACAATGTGGCAAACAGAAACAAAAATAGCTCAAGATTTCATCCCTTTACAGAATGCAAAAACACCGCAGTACACTTGGATAGATATTCCCCAGCAACATATAAATGACACAGACACTGGCCTGCTACATGCAAAATGAAAATTAGTTTTTCCTGTTTATCTCGGTTGTGGTCAGAAGACTCAGGGGCAGAGCTTTGTGACTCATCATATAATAAATCATGTCTTTAAGACCCTGTCTGTTGCTACTAATTGGGGATATGATGTGAGAATAACCTAAGAGTTGTTATTGTGATGAGCATGCGAATCACAAGCTTGAAAGTGACTACAAATTTTAAATGATAGTGGCCTTCATATATAAATGACGTAATCATTTGTGAGCATGACATTTAAATTGCTCAACAAAAGCTACATGTTTATATAACAAATGAAAATAATGATGTAATAAGAATAACAAGTACAATTATCTAAAGAGTGCAAGTTAAAATATTACTCCTCTGAATCTCGAGTCCAAAAGGAGGAAATATGATGTACAAATTGTAATGAAAACATAAAATCATTATTTACGTTCATTCATCTGGGCTTACAGAGAAATCTCATAGATTTCCACCAACCTATTATTCCCAATGCAACAATTCCTTAAATACTTCTGAAAATAAGCACTTCAAAAAAGAATATTTCAAATTGATGAAACCAAGGGGTTATAACAGAATTCCTTGATGAAACGCAATCACACACAAGTGTTTTGAAAAGGATTTGAACTACTTAAAAAGAACTGATGCAGTCAAAAAAAATATTTACAAAATATATAGGTTTTCTAGTCAGCCACATGGGAAAAGAAGGTTCCAACATTTCTAAGAGAGAGAAGTATAAGAAGCAATTAGTATCTGCAAGTCTTCTTTTCCCCCTAGCTCTGAACAGAGACCCATGCACTGCAATCACAAAAATGTCTCATAGTAACACTCACTGGGGAATGCTATAAATATCATGCAATAAGCAAAGCACTACTGTCTCTTCATAAATCAGCGATGGACTCCATATGTCACTAATAATTCCATCAATATTTGTACTGGAATATGAAATCTCCTCATTGGTAATGAATCTATTATTCCATGTACAAGACAGCCTACATGTGTATCTAATGAAGCTCAAAATAGTTATAATTTACTCTTCAGAAAGTGAACAATACCCACTGAAGAAAGGAAAAAAGAAGAAACCCTTTTGTATAACCATAATTAAAAAGAAACCTAACATTTATGATGTATTGCATCTCAGCAATATATGCAACAATCAAAGAAGATTAAATGAAGTTGGAAAGAGAATGAATGTACATGTTATACAAAACAGGAGTCAGTTACACATATCACTACCAATAATTATATTAAATTTGGTATTGAATTCCACTGAATTATATGCCTTAAAAATGTACCCAGGCATTATGATACAGTGGAAGCTCGTTATAAAAAACTCCTTGGGACCAAGGAAATTACCTCATTTTATTGAACCTTGTTATATCAGGGCTAAAAAACAATAGAATACAAAGAAGTGGGACCGGCAAAATTATCTTGTTATGATCAGAGTTTGTTATAACAGTGTTCATTATAAGAGGTTCCACTGTATTGGGAAACACATTTTTTATACAAAAAAAAAAAAAAAAAATGGTACGAATGGTTGATTTAAAGGAACAGTGCTGTTGAATTATGCACTTTTGCATTATTATCTATCTCGAAATGCAATAAAAGAGTAAAAATAGTGACATTTATCTATTCACATTCAACAACTAGTACTGCGCAACAAGTGTTCTCTTTAATTGTCCCACCTATTCATTAAATAAAGGCACCAGCTGCACTGAGCTAATGCCTAATGGCTTATTTAGCAATAAGCTTCTCTGGCAAAAAATAAGATTGCATTCGCAAGGGCTACTTTAAAGACACACTATTATACACTACTATTAGATTATTTGTACACTTCAATGGACTTTGTATACTGGAGCACATGTGCAACAAAATCAATTAATCTGATGATAACATTCAAGACAGTTAGTTGCATTTATCTCCATAAAATTGTATAAAAAGATTAACTATTCAGTAGTGTATTATACACAAGGATTTTATGGACTCTTAAACCAATCAATACTTAGGGATTTTTGCTGGAATTTTACATGTTTAAGATATACCCAACACTCTCTTTCTGTTTTCCAGAGCTATATTGCTCTCTTCTCCCTCTATCCCCACTTTGTTTACATCATTATCAGTAGGATTTGAGAAGGATAACTTTCCAATCATTGATACTTTGTACAACCCCCTATGCACTTTCAAGGCATTAAAGACTAATTGGCAGGCCAATTTTAAGTGGGATAAGAAAAATGCTATTTTTAACAAACATCCCTAGTGTGATTCACTAAATTATAAGTGTGACTCTAGCTCCTAAGTATTTCTGATGCTAGTTTTGCTACGACTAATTTTGCTGCTGCTGTACTGTACAGGAAAAACAGGTAGAGGTACATGTACATGTACATGTAACTGGCTTCACATCAACTTCAAAATTGTCCAATCATAAACTTGTAAAGTAAATTTATTCAAATTTGAGGTATCTTTACTTTACAATCTAGAGAGATTGGATATTTGTAATGTCATCATGAAACCATGATCCATGATGAAACTCACTTTTGACACTTCTAAGAGTGAAGTGCATCATGTAAGACAACTCTATATATCTTCCACAAAATTCACATCGGGATGTGATGGGTTAATTTCAAAGAGTAACATGCACACATTGTATAAAAATTTCAACCCCAACATATAGCGAGATTTTCCCCTTAATTTTTTCTCTTTTTTTTTTTGACTGGATCAAAATTTTACTCTGGAAAATTGTTCACTAAAGAGGTAAAACTTCTGTCCCTTATTTTCTGCGTGAGTAATGCAGTAATCAGTTCTCCTGGGCATGCAGCTATTTCTGGGAAACCTAGATCAATATCCAATTTGCTTTTGATGGATGGAAACAGGAAAGTGAAGGAGAAACAGGATGAGAAAAAATGAGGGAGAGAGAGAGAGAGAGAGACAAAGGAGGGGAAAACAGGCTACAAGCATGGAAAGATATAGAGAAAAATGGAAACGATATAAACAAAATATAAAAAGTGAAAAAAGAGAAGGAAAATATATATTGATAAACAATCTTTATAATGGCTCAAATCCTTTTGGATGTTTTTCTTGGCATTCAAAATGGGTTTGCACAATTCATAACTGCTCCAGGATTTCCTATTTTGCATTTGCAGAGATTTCCGAAAAAAGCGAGCACTTGAGACAGTACTCATGACAAGGTTGTTTGGGTCTTTGAAGATTGCTTTGATAAAAATAATAATCTGCCGAGCGTCAGAAGGGTGTTAACTCATATACTTTTACATGAATTTAATGCCATTCTGGCTCTAAACAGATGATATAGCAAAGTAGATATACCACTCATTGACACTTGACTATAGCATCTATTTTTGTTAACCTTACATTATTTCCGTGACACTTGATCTTTTCCTCCAGCGACCACTCCAACTTTTGTTTTTTTCCTTGAAGGTCATTTTGAGTTCTGGTAAGGGAGCAATTCTCACAGAATGAAGCAAAACTTTCACTGATTGTTGAAGACGAATATATTATATTTTTTCAAATGGTTTTTAGTACTATAGTAGATGAGAAACAGAATATTTATCTAGCTATAGTAGTCCTGACTGCACAAATAACACAAAGTCTTTTCTATTATGGAGAGTTGTGCCTTTTAGTAAACATGATTTCCATCATATTTTATTCAAATATTTTGATGGTCCAAATGATAACTAATGAAGAATTTCTCTTGAAACACAATTTCTAAATTGACCAGAATTCAAGATCAGCTCAGAAGATAGCTTGCATGATATTCAACAATTTTAGTAACATAACTATGGTACTACTTTTGTTTTACACTATGGCTAGATTCATCAATAGACATTTGCATCTATGTCCATATGGCAAATTAGTAAACATGCAATTCCAATTATTGATTACTTTTTCAGGGATCTAAAAATTCATGATACTAATTGATATGAGGATGTATTTATAACAAAAACTCCTTTGAAAATCAGAAAGCACTACTTTACATGAACATGAATAAAATCTGTATATTTATGGCATAAGCATGTTTTGATCTGTGAAAGCTCATTAATCATGTTTGTTGAAAAACATAACAAATGAATGACAAATACTGCTTGTGACCCAAGTCATGTCTAAACTCTCATGGAAGCAGTTAGACCTTCAGATATGTTACCGCGCATTCTTGAAAAGTTGAAGAGGACTGAATACATTCAAGGTGTAACTAAAGCATGGCATTGCACTTGAACACCCCCCCCCCCCCCCCCCACCCCAACGCTGACCTCTCATAATAGCAAGCCACTGATTGATGTGTCTAAGCTTGAGCACATCTTTCTTGGCATCTGGCTGAATGACTGGAGCAAGAATTTCTGCATGCCCTCAAAGGTCACAATCTTAAAGCGACACTCATCTTAAAGGTAAAGTCCACCCTGACATGAAGTTGGTTTTAAAAGAAGCAGAAAATTTAAAGAAACGGATCAATGAAAATTTGAGAAATAAGGAAGTTATGAATTTTGAAGTTGTAATCAATCAAACACAAACTGACAATTCCCTGACGTATCATGCAATCTCCTCTCCCATTTGCTCCGTACACAAAAATTCATAAATTTTCATTTTCGTTAATTTTGATCAAGGAATAGATTTGTATCATACAGGTTTTGTGCAAAAGAATAAGTTAAATGATTATATCTAGGGTGCATGTATGATAAAATGTATTTTTTAAAAAGAAATTGGAAATTTATGATTTTTGTCATAACAGGGCAAATGTGAGATGAGCTCGCAAGATACATCGCAGAGTTGCCAATTTGTGTTTGATTGATTACAACTTTAAAAAATCATAACTCTCTTCTTATCAGATTTCGCTCAAACAATTCCTTTACTGATCAAGTTGATATCAGGGTGGATTTTTCCTTTAAAGCAGTTTGTGGTGAACAATGTAAAGATATAACCAAGTGTAAAAAATACTTTTTGTTCACGAAAGCTCTATTGGGTTTCCATATTACAGTGACATTTTCTCACCACAATTTTTATAGTTTTTAATTGTATTTTCACCAGAGCACTTTTGGAGCATTAAAGAGCTAAATCGCTCACCCCTCCCGTATATTTAATATAACCTGGCTTCCAGTTAGTTTGCTTTTGTATAACATTTGGGTGTGAATAGTGTTTGGTACATTACAGAACACTGAAAAGAAAATCTCCCAAATGTTCATTAATCCGGTCATTTATTAAAAGCAATGCATTTTTTTTTTTTTTGCTGAAGACAAAGATATGTTTTGATATTCCATTTAACATAGTTTAACAATAGTCAACACTGCAAACCCACTACACTAGATGAGGGCAATGAGAGAATGGGTTTTTATCTGTTTGGCCAATAAGGTTTGGATCACTGAATATTGAAGAACATGAAAAAGATAATATAGGCCTAATGTTTGCTTTAATATGATGTTTCTATATCCCTGGAATATAATGTACATGAAGTCATGAACAGTATTTCTATCATGAGAAGATATTTTTCATAAAAATGACCAAGTTATGACCACATGACTACAAAACGTATGCACCATGCTAAATCTGAAAGAACTGTAGGTATTGAATTTACTGAGAAAAGCTACGCCCATTCTGTGTCTATCATTTGGAATCCCTCCCTTGACAATGACACAAACATGGAAAACCTGAAAATGTGCAACCTAACATAGTGTGGGAATAACAGCTTCATGAAAATAGAATTCAGTTGAACCTGCTCTTTTGTACATTCCACATTTTCCCACCATTCCGATCCATTCTGCATGGGTGCATTTTCAAAATATCTTGGCAAAGCGCTTTACAACTAAAGGTCATGGCTTGAAGGTTGAGGCTTTCAAGGGGTGGATCACACACAAATTCTATTCACTATGCATTCAGTTATTTGACAGTATTCACTCTTCTTTTTCTTTGCAAAATACAAATTTCCTACTGAACTTTTGTAGCAAGTGATTGAAATAAATATTATAAGGGCTACCGTGATCTATTGTGTTGTGTCTATATGCACAGCATGTAAAGATGATAATCATTGTTTGTACCCCATCCCTCTGAGCAATTATTTCAGTTTAGAGAGGGACTGTCTAATGCACATGTACGTTTGTCCTTGAATGCAGCATGTAAATAGCGATATAGGGTTAGTTATTGATTGATAGATTTCGCTTGATTACATTCCACTTCGGTTTGGAATTACTGATCAGGAAATTGTGTATCCAAAGGTCACTGCATTAAAGTAACAATACATGCTTCAAAACTGTCATGAACATTGAAAGTGACAAGTCACATACAGTGTACTGTCTTGACATTAGATGCCTTTTCTGTCTTTGAAAGGAGTAAAATGAATTTTCACTACCTTAAAACAACTTCATTTTCTTGTAACCCTTCCACACCAAAAAGTAGACAAATGCAATGTACAAGGAATCATTTGAAAGACAATGACAGCATATGGGTGAATCTTCTTTATTTTTCATTTGTTTCTAAAAAAAATCTTATATAGTACTGTAAAAGTGGAAATTTTCACGCAATTAATTTTTTGTGCTTGGCTGAGTAAAGTGAATTTCTTGTGTTTTTAATTTCGCCGACGCGCTAGGCTCATGGGCAAAAGAATACAAGAACAAAATATTCGCGTGTTTTTATTTTTGCGTACATTTCAAGCTGCGCGAAATGCGCGAGAATTTCCACACCACGCAATATTCCACGTTTACAGTACTGGTAATTCATTTTAATGAGGGCCTACAGATACAGATACAGTGGTAGATAATCCAACCTGCATTAAAAATGCAATTTAAAGGGAAAGTTGAGTTCTCGGAAAGGTAAAAAATAATTGTAAGCTTTTTCATTTCTTTTATGTCAGTTTGGAAGAACATCATAACAGAAATATCCCCTGAAAAGGATTGCTCTTCAAATGCCTTTATATTCAAAATATGATGATGAACAGCTGAAATTTTCTGGCCAAAATGTGTATGTAGTCCCATATACACATTTCTGATTGCAGTGCATGTGACTCTCAGCAGGATTGAGTCAATTTCTTCTTGTTTTGATGATTCCAAAACCTTACAGTATACACCAATTATTATGTACTATATAATCAACAGAAAATAGCTTTGCTAGGTTACTAGTTAACATTCACACTTGACAGGTCAACTCTTCAAACTGATTTTTTTCAAAGCTTTTTTTCGCATTTTTATTCTTCATGATTTTTTGCTCATAACTCCAACTCCAGCTTTCACAATTTCCAATTTCCTCAATGCATGAATTGGCATTTGTCATACTGTTTGCATCTAGAATGCAAATTTGCGAAACAGCAAATCAAGCCAAAGTCTGATTTTTTTTTATAGCAACAGCTGTGTCGCAAATTCCCAAGACAGTGAAACGAAGGGATGGCAGAAAAACATCGCTCTTCAAATAGTCTCCATGAAATGAAAACTAGGGTTGGTCCCAGACAAATTTAGGCATGAAACACAAACTATGCAAGATAATCTTTACATCCAAATAATTGTAAGTTTAATGTTTATTTGCTGGAAGTCTAGTCTTTTTTGCTGTGTACATCAAGATTTTTTTTCTTCATGACATTGTTTAAAAGAAAACAAATAGGCCTACTTGTATTTATGGTTGAACAAGACAGCAACTAGAATTCAGACTTACAGAAAGGTTTTCATATTTGACACCAAGTAACTGCTTGCACAAACACATTCTCTTTGGTAGGAGAGAAAATAGGAAAAAAAATTACATGTACATCACTGACGATAAAATGAACAATGCAGCCAAGTCCATTAATTTGTAGATAATTTTTGAGATATTTTGTTAAGATGTAATCTATCTTCAGACATAATGATGTCTTATGAACAAAGAACTCACATAAATATTAACAAGAAGCAGCCTATATATGTCATATTAACAATTTCAATTTCTTTCTTTTTCAATGAAGAATTAGCATACAATGAGGCGGGCGAAATGTTGCAATTCCTGGAAAGCAGACTAAATAGACTCTCCAATGAAAGCAAATAAGTCTCTTCATGTCTTCACTGAATGTCAAGTGTTATCCTCAGGGAATGTCTCTGCTTCAATCTCATTCCAACCAAGATTGAAGATGCAGTGGGAAGGAAGAATACAAAATATGAAGGAAAGAAAAGAGACAACTATTGTCTAATACTGGCTTTGGATTGTAGGCACAATTGCATCTTCTATAATCTCGACATACATGTATTGTCTTGAAGGACAGCGAAAGTCACTTTGATGATGATGATGATTGCACAATTGAACGTACTTTGACCTTTATGTTGCGTGCTATGGTAGTTTCAGTTTGATGATAATGATATTAAAATTGCTTATTCCATTTACATACATGTACATGTATGTATGCAATATTGACATGATTAATGTGTGCAAGTTAAGAATAATAACCATAGCACACTTTTCTTTTCCAAGCTTGACCATGCTTTACACAATCATCAGCGATTGCACTCTCTCACCCCTCCCCCCAACATCCTGTAGGCCTATACAGACAGCTGTGCTGTGCAAAATACATGTACATGTACATGTAGGTTTACATATATCTTCTATGGTGGATATTATATATCACACTCCCAGGGGGGTCTGTCCTCATTGCAAGGGGGTATCATGCGCGACCAAAAAATCACGTAAAAAGGGTTGTTTTTTCACGATCAGGCACATTACGTACGTAACGTGAATAGGGTCTCAAAATCACCAAAAATCAAGAAAAAGGGTATCTTTTTCAAAGTGATGAATTACGCATTTAGGGTCATACTTAGGGTCATTCAACACTAGAACAAGTTAAAATCACCATTTTAGCTGAAGTATCCCGTGAATTATGGAAGGAAAAAAAATATCAAAAATATCCACCAAAGTTCCAAAGGTGTAGTAAAAACTGGTATTACTTGCTTAGGGGGGTTACAAACAATTATTACTTACTTAGGGTAGAAAATTACCCAACTCACAGGTAATCATACTTATTTAGGGTGTATTTTTTGGCACCACGTAAATACTTGCTTAGGGTGCCTTTGGTGAGTCTTTGGTCACGCATGATACCCCCCTTGCAATGAGGACAGACCCCCCTGGGATCACACTCAAAGGGACGGTTGAGTTCTAGGAAAGGTAAAAAATAATCTGTGAGCTTTCTCATTCTTATGTTAGTTTGGAAAATTATCATAGTAGATAAGGCCCCTGAAAAGGATTGCTCTTCAAATGCCATCACATTCAATAAACGGCTGAAATGTTCGGGCAGAACATTTGTGTATAGTCCCATATACATATTTCTGTGTGCAGTGCATGTGAATCTCAGCAGGATTGAGTCAATTTGTTATCATTTTGGTGATTCCAAAACCTTATAGCATACACCCATTCTTATGTGCTATATAATCAACCTTTCCCAATTGCTTTTTAGTTTCTTTCACAATTCAATATATCATGACCAGAACTCAACTTTTTAATTAAGTAAATATTCAAGATCTTCAATTTTGTAAGTTAATGCACATACAGTGATTGCACCCCCTTTCCCCATCCTGCCCAACCGGTAGGCCTATTATACAGATGTGCTGCGCATAAATTAATAAATTGATAAATGGTATCTCCGATTCTGGATGTTATATCATACTGTAGTACATATTCAAGATCTTCAATAATTAAACCACATTACATTCTTTTTCTCTCAAAACTTTAACATGTTTCACGCAAGGTCACCTGTCATCAGTGATTACAACCCTTCCCTCATCCTGCCCATCATGTAGGCCTATACAGCTGTGCTGTGCATAAATAATACATACATGTACAGTAGGTTTACATGGTATCTCCTATGCTGGATATTATATCACACTTAAGTAAATATTCAAGATCTACAATCGTGTAAGCTATTGCACATACATTAACCTAGTAAGATTTCATCAAAAC
Source organism: Heliocidaris erythrogramma (assembly GCA_025617745.1). Taxonomy (NCBI): domain Eukaryota; kingdom Metazoa; phylum Echinodermata; class Echinoidea; order Camarodonta; family Echinometridae; genus Heliocidaris; species Heliocidaris erythrogramma. The sequence goes on along the minus strand of CM046866.1, from coordinate 37,399,732 downwards.
CCAAAGAGGCTCTGTCGTCATAACTGATGCATAAAAGATAGACAAGAACAAGTGGATGATTCATCCTTTCTTTCCATCCCTACATCCTGTATCTGTATAGATCACCAAGAAGCTACAGAGTTCCAATATGAGTCTGAAGCTACATCACCATGAAAGCCTACAAGTGTATCAGGACTTTAAAAATCTGGGTTTTTTTTGTCCACAGGTTTGTTTGTTGGTTTTTAAAGTAGTATATCTAATTGTGGGAGATTTCTTCTTTAATTTAAATTTCTTGGAAATATCTTTTACACAGTGTAAGCTATCCAAATTTCACATACAGTGTTGGACTACATAATGATGGTATTGCAGTAATAAGTGTAGTTCTGTGTTGTCATGTCATGGACCCTATTATTAAAAGTAATAAACACATTTATATTCATTTCAATCATTTTTATATACTTTTTATTTATTCACTATCCTTCTAAAAATGGATTGTGGGGAGAATAAGCAAGATTACTAACAAAAATTATTCCAATATGCATCACTGTATGAAACGTTCTAAATAGAGAATTCATTGACATTATATTTGTGGTTATGTAGTTTATCGTAAAAGAGTGAAATGAACTATTATAGATATATTTATTTCCCTCCAAAGCGGGAATCTATCCTGCAATTGTGATACAAAGAATTTACAATGGTTTTGTTATCCTTCGACCACATCCTTTGTCTGTGATTACGCAGGAAGCCATCGACTTGGTACAATCATGACCATATTTGGCATTCCACATTATGTTGGTTGAATGCTTGCCGAGTATTGGTCAATCTAGTCATGCACCTGTGGCACAGCATGTGACCTTTGGCATTGGCAAATATTCACTTGCAGCATTACAAGTGTGCCATGTATATACAAATATTAAAGGATGACACCACAAGGAGAAGGTTATCAACTACATTTTAAAATTAGCTCTTACAATTTATACATGTAGTTCCATTCTCACCAAAAATAGTATAAAAATCTGGAGATGCAATGTCAGCGACATATAAAATAATAAGTGTGAGGACACAAATGTTCAAATTTTGCGATAATCTACAGAAATAAGTATGTCATACTGCCCCAAAAAACTGTCCCAAACTCCCAATGCAACCCTAAAATACTAAATACTTTGAAAAATGCTGCATATCATGCACCGTTTATTAAAGGCACACAAACTTTGACCTGCATATTGTTTTTGTTCATTTTCCCCCCTCCAAAATCCATAATATCTTTAAAGTATAATATACCAGTGTATGCTTGCAGCCATGCAGGAGACTGCGCATCTAATGAAATTCGGTGAGTTCATGATGCAATGCAAGTATTTCACAATGCCTGAATTGCATTCCATACGTTTTAATAATCTAGCTCCATGGATGAATAGCAAAGAATGAAGACTGTTTACAGTCCGCTGAAGTTCTTTTCATGACTCAGGCTGAAAGAAAATACTGAATTAATTTTAGTAGGGATATAAAAAACACACAACTCCCAGCAATGCCTTATTACAGGAATATATATACATTTGGGAAAATAGCCAAAAATGGAAAAGGGTGAAAAACATATTTTTAATGAGATATTTCAAAGGTTCTGCCTGTGAATCACTGTCAATTGAAAGACATAACAGATTTAGAATTAAAATGGTTACCTGGTAAATTATAAAAACTCTACATCAAAAACAGAAATTTTTCAAATACAGTTTTTTTTTTTAATTGAAAATTTTAAATCAATTCTTGAGAAGGACATCTGGCAAGAAAAAAAGCTAGGCTAAAATGGAAGACCGCACTTGAACTGTAAGGAAGTGAAACTTGATAACACAACACTTGGATTCCTAATCAATCATATTATGTGAAATATTGGCAAATAAAAATGGACTGTCTTCCTCTTGGCAAAATTTGTTGAACATAACACCAGGGAAATCAAACTGGTCTCTGTTTTTCAATGACAACCAGGATATTGATCTAACAAGTTCTGTGAAGACAGGACATCCGATCTCTACACACAAAAATAGAGACCTTCCGCTATACCTGTTGACCTGGTATTTTGGCTTTGGACAGTACCAAAGAATGATGTTACATGCAATGTCACTCCATACACCCCCCCCCCCCCCCCCAAAAAAAAAAGGAATTAACAAATATAACCCCCAAACCCCAACATACATACAATTCTCCTTTCCGGGCATCCGGGGAACTATCGTTGTGATTGCAGCCGCTGGGTGAAAACAATAGCTTGGCAACGCGTAGCAACACATTGACATTGCATGCACTTTGACTCTATGACAATGTTTTTTTTTCATTTCTTCATCAAAATGCCGAAAATTTGCTGTGCCATAGGTTGTCACAACCACATTATGGTGCATGGATAATCACTTTCATTTTTTATTTTTGGAAAAGATAACTCCAAAAATAAATCTGTAATTTACTGTCAGTTCTAGCGAAACGGGGAATCGCAGGTCATTGTTTACATTTCCTAATCACTGCGAGCACTGACCCCCCCCAAAAAACAAATTTGGTCCCTATTGCGCACACATAAAAGTCCTGATGTTCCGTGGGCGCGATCCTAGAGGTCAATGTGGGCGCGATCCTAGAGGTCAATGTGCGCACTCGATACCAAGTTTTTTCGTGGACAAAATTATATTGGCCAAGTTTTGTCTAAAACATTGGTGGAATGAAAACAACATGCGATCGCAAAAAAAATTGGCGGGGATTTCTTCGGTTTTTTACATGATTTTGACTTTGGATTTGCTGGAAATATCAGAAGTTCTTTTCTAACAGCCATTTAAGGTAAGAGTGAGATTTTTAAGAGCTGAATTTGAAAGGAAGTATTTGAAATACTTAGTTTATTTTTCTCCCCATACCTTTAAAACCATGAATACATGCGATAGAAAATGAGTATTTTTGCCTTGCCCCTCCAAGGGCTTACTGCGAGGGTTGGTACATATTCTGCCGATATTTCGCTTCAGTCTTATACACATATATTTACCATTAGAGCTATATAGACTTCAAAGACAGAAAATGTGTTATTGGAACCCAAAACAATAACTCGCTCATGCAGCTGTTCACTACTGGGTATCATCGCAGTATGGGACTTTGTACAGTCCCACCTACTCAGTTTTGTGAAAGCTTTTTTTATATTTTTTTGAATTCCCTGAATACAACATCGACCACTCCGATTAGTATGAGGTTATCCTGCCCGGAGTGAATTTCCGATGATGTTCGCTGTGTCAGAGTCGTTCTATGTGCATACAAATAAAATGCAATGGATTTATTGCATGCAAATTCTACGTGTGGGACCGAAGTCAACTAAGTGCGACGCTCAAGCGAGCCGTGTTTTCACCCACTGAGGCGTTACTAGGGTCGTAGTTAAGAAAGTGACGTCACGCCGGAAAGGAGAATAGTACTGAAAGGTACAAAATATTGTGCTTTTTTTTTAATACACCTATAGGAGGGTAGAAGACAACCCCTTTCATATTTACTGGAAATACCAGTATATTGAAAAAATATGTGGACTGTTGATTTAACATGATTTATCCCATGCCTAGGCTATTCCCATTTGTTGTTTGGACAATATGGTCCAAACAACATCACAACTAATACTAATGTTGCAATATAAGGGTGCTGTTTTGGTGTAAGCTATATTTCATTAACCAGTACCCTAATGTAATGTGCTCAAATAGTCTCTAGCTGGTTGCAGATTCTAATACTTGTAAAAAAAAAAAGAAGGAATACAGAACTTCAAACTGAATTATTGTGATTAAGAGGTAATTGTTAACCACATTATGATTTCAATTTTTATTATTACCTGCTTGAAAGACCAATTTAAATGGTACATTCACTATTACTGTGAATTCACATGTTGTTCTTTATTATTCAACCTTACCAATTAAAATGGTACACATTTACTTTCACAAGGTAATAAACATGTCTGAAACTGAGTGATAAGTACTAGCAGCTTCTACTTGCATAAATTTAGCTTTCTAGGAAAAGCACTCTCCTTTGTCTCTGGCAGGCGATGACTAACTATTTCTGAGAAAGCATTATACCCATCCATCTGCCTAATGGACGCATGCTGTTACTCAGATGACCAAACATAATTGAAATAGTTCAACTTATAAATAATTTCCATTATCCATTGACCTTGTCCACATTTCATTTGACATCAACAAAATTTAGAAACCTTCCAAGCAACTTTCAGGCTTACAAAATTGCATATAGCCTAATTGGACATAATTAAATCCCTTCTTGATGACAACAGATTCTTCTCCTACAATGATGGGAGAGCTGATGGAAATGATGATGACGATGATGATGATGATGATGATGATAATGATGACAGTGATGATGACAATAATAACATTTATGATAATGATTATGAAGATGAACATGATGATGATGAGGGGAAAGAATTGAATTTATATTAGTAATGGAAGGGTACCTGCACAACTATACCATAAATTGTTGAAACAACACAAAACATATTTTTATTGAGAATACAGTAAGCCCAAAGGACACTTAACAAATAAAGTACACATTGTAACGTCAGATTCTATGAATACATACATGTACATGTAAATGTAAGTCAGCTTTCATCACAATAATTCAGTCTAGATGTGCATATAGATCTGTATATAAATGCCTGTGACTTTTTTGTAATGTTGAAAATCCATATTTATTGCAATCGTATAAGCCATTGTGCAATGTACCTTGGTTTGTTATGACCCAGATACTGCAAAAAATAGAGAAAGTTCAGAAACTTGTGCCCATGTGACTGAATATGTAGAATATGAATATGTAGGCATACAGGTACATGTGGGTGATATTTATGAAAGTATCCTTGCAAATTTGTTTTCAATTCATCAATTAGTTATGGGTAAACTTGACTACTGAAAGATTAATATTTAAATTTGGACAAGGTCAATGAATACCTAACCAGCCTATTAGTTCATTGTACTTCAACTAATAAATCATATCAATTGTCTGAGAAATAAAAAATAATCTTGGTAGCATTGTTTTTTCTTTAAGTGGGATTTCAAAATTTGTAAACCAAAAAAGAAAACCATGGATGAGTATTACCAAGGCCTACATGTACATTAAAAATCAATATATACATTATAGTGAAAAATTGGAGAATGATAATAAAGAGAAAAACATTTTTTTTTTTCTTGCTTTTCAACATAGCACTTACCATGAAAGAAAATATCTAGGAATAAAATAAATGGCTGTGATTGAAACGATCTAAGGCAGACAGAGAGTGCCCACTTTGCTTTCATATTCTTCCTGTTTTGAACACTGGAAAAATTGGAACAGAGAAAAAGGGCCCCTTTCTAATTGATCGTATTTCATCCTAATGCAAGCTGCAGTCTCTCAGAGTCTCGCAGATGACTTGTGTGTTTGGTTATATCTAAAAATACTTCTATTTTTCAGCACTTAAAAACATCTCCCATTCTGCCTCTCTACTCTATTTGTGAACTACTGCTGTAGCCAGAATACCCATTTGCTTCACAAGCTTTGATTTCCGCTGGAAAGACGTCACTGCTCTTTAATGTTGTGGAAAGCTCGTCTTGGCATTACTTTCTCCTGTTTCCAATTAGAAGAGCATAACCCTGAATTTATGAATGCTCATTATATTTTATATTTTAAAAGATCATTCTGAGATGAATAGGCATCAATCTTGCCCTATAGTTTGCCCTTTGGAATATATACACAGACCAACCTACTTCAAGAATTGTATAAGGGCAGATGAGGAGAGGAAAAAATATCAGATTTTGAATATGCACTCTCTAGTCTCTAAGATCACCAAAAAAAAATAAAAAAGAAAAGCACAGAAAAACATCATACTGCATCATAAGAAAGTAAACTTTCTCTAGGGCTAGGAGTGCAACTTTAGGATTGAAGTCAATTATATACATGTATGACTAATTAATATGTCAACTTCATTTCACCACAGAATTATACATTTGAACATCTAGAGTTTAAAGTCGGCATAAAAATTCATTGCTTTGGGGGGGTTTTGTGTTGAGTTTTGAATACCGGTAATGATTCTGCTATGAACTACTGATTATGTTTAAAAAGTGTGATTCAACTACCCAGCGAAATAAGCTGGGGAAAGAAAAGAACACGGAATTACAGTTTCAAAGTAACGATACCAAGATTATATGAAATATGGGTTATGATGTATCCTGTCACAGATTGACATTTTTTCGCATCAAACTACTTTATTTGTATATAGCTTTTTCTCCTCTAAAGTCCGAACAAAGAGGCCAATCATATCACTTGCTAAACATTACAATATTTCAGAAAAACAGCATAAGTCTAGTGTCAGTGTCAGTGTAAGAATATTGATGTAGCTATTTTGCTCAGTAGGTAGGTCTAAATCATGTTTCAGGACACGTGTGTTTTTTGAGAGCTTTGTTCAGTCATGTCCTCCATTTTTTAACTCTCACATGGTAAAAAGAAGCAAACATATGTCTGTTTGCTCACTACTCAAAATGAGGCCAATTCCAGGTAGAATAAGCCCCCCCCCCCTCAGCCCGCCGACGATGGTCTCTCTCTCTCTCTCTCTGTCAAAAGTAAGACCGCGTTTACACAGAGTGAACTCGAGTTCAAATTCGACAGCGAATTCAATTGCGACCTTGGATTAGCATAAATTATTTTTCGGTGGGCTGTTTACAGCAAGCGTTGGACGAACTCGAATTCAGAAGGAAAGTGAATTCGACTTGATTACGCCCTCGCTTGGTGGGAATATCGTGATAATCAACTTCCGGGTTAAATTGGTGAAAACCCCGCGAGTGAGTTCAAAATGGCGGTAGCGAGTATTGTAAGCGCAGCCATTTTGATCTGGTTTTGTATGATTTTACGTCGGAATTACAAAATTATGAACGAATATTTGCAGATATGATGAGCGCATGGTGGATTGAATCAAGCAAGTTCGGTGAATGTGTCGTCGTTCGTTGTGGTTCACTTGTTGAATGACGCTTGTTTTACTGACGCGACGCTTAGCGTTGCTTAGTAATACCGGAAGTGAAGTATGACGGGGTCACTGGCTGGATATTTGCTAGTCGACTTTCAATTACGTGTCCGTTCACACTGCAAATAGCGAATTTAAATTCGATAATAGTCGTGTTTGAATTCGATAAAAGTTGCTCTGGGTCGTCATTCGAATTTGAGTTTTGAACTCGAGTTCTAATTGCGACTACCCTGTTTACACACAAATGAACTCGAGTTCAAATTCGACTAAAGTCGAGTTCAGTCTCTGTGTAAACGGGGTCTAAGTTGGATTGGGTATTGAGTACACAGACTACCCTGTGTCATCTTACTGTTCATACAGGATAAAGTCTAAACTGACTGAACACTCCTGACTCGATTCCTTTACATGGAAATAAGTCTGCCATCCACAGGCTAGATTGATGAAGGCTATTTAAAAAAAAAAAAAAAAACAAAACAAAACAATGGGGGATAATTTATTATCTTCAGGAAGAAAAACTTTGTAAAAAAATACAATAAAAAACAATTATGCTGGCATATGATCCAAAACAAGAGCTGGAGAAATACACTAAATGAATCTAATGAGATATATTGCTTTCAGTAGCTTAGGGGTTCTCCCCACAGGACAGCGTAAACAGGTGCACTCCCATAGGAACCGTTCTTAATGAGATAATACTGGGGAAATGAATGTGATAGAATAATTTAACGAAGATGCTGCAAGTGAGTAAAAACAACTTTTTGCTGGCTGTGTAGTATACAAATACATACCCTATTTGTTTTTGTAAAAGAGTCTTCACAATGTCAATACATAGGTCAAGTTGCTGAATCTAGAACAAGCAGACATTCTGATCTCAGCAAGAAAATCATAAATTGGCAGTCTACATGTACTTCAATATCAAATCAGATTCCAATCAAGAAGATGAAAGTATAAGAATATAAAGCATTTGTCAGGTACTTTATCAGATATATATTTCTTTTCAATTTCGCTGCTTTATACAAAAATTCTTTATCTACAAAGAAAGAAATACTCCCAAAGGAATCAGGAAAAAAATAGTCATTTTCTCCATCTCTACTTTGATTTTTAAAGCACTCTCTCCAGTTGAAGTGGGTCACAGTACTACATACAGAGGAAATTGTTTTTCTCATATACACACACACACAATTATTATATTACGTGTAGGCCTCTAAAATATTTCTGTAACAACTTTCAGTTTGAATGAGCCAACTGTTTATCGGTCTTTTACACGATCGCTACAACAATCATCAAACTTACTCTTTATAAATGGTTCAAAGGAAATTTTTTTATCTATCTTATACGGTAAGCACTATATAGGCACCAATCCTGCAGCTGAGCTCATGAATATTCATATCGCGTCAAATTGCTCATAATACGGTTTATTCCGTCAAGAGTAGTCGGCATGAATATTCATGAAAACGAATTGTAGCAATATAATAAAGCGAGCAAGGTGTTCTGTGAGGCGCAATCGGATAATCCAGTCCTCTCTTGGTGAAAGGACTATGAGTTCGAACCTCGGCAGAGGTTTATATTATGAAATTTTCTTTTGCTGATTTAAAAATAAGGTGACTGAGTAAGAAAATACAAGCCCGAAACTTGTAGTGTCTATCAAAGTCTTCAAAGAGGGGTTTCTGATATGAATATTCATGAGCTCAGCAGGATTGGTGCCTATATAGTGCTTACCATCTTATACATCTTATCAATAACATCACCCACTACCTTACATTGTATGTTCAACAATTCAAAAGCTAAAAAAAATAATAATAATAATAAGGCAGAGATTCCAGAACTATAAAATGACAAGGTACCACCTCCTAGCAGCAAATAATTTAAATGAAACATTTGTGAGAACTTGTGCAAGTCTAATCCAAAGAGTACCGTAGGCTAGTGTGAACGTGCCATTTATTTGGCATTTCAGCGGATTCTACCCATATGAGTCAGCATTCACAATTTACATTTATATTGGAAAATTCCCATGAAAGTCAGGTAGCAAACATTGTGGTGAATCTTTCCTTGCTGCTCCATTTCAAAACATTCAAGATTTCAAGGGTACAAATGGGTCTGATGGAGGATTGAAATTGATTCATTGAACCTACAATGCACTACTCTTTCTCCCTCATCCCCTACCCATAAATCTCTCTCTCTCTCTCTCTCCCTCTGTTCTTTCTCACTCATTTGACCTTTTAAAAAAAGAGAGCAGAATGCACCATTTGGCATATTCACAAACAGCTCCAAGGAAGACATTCAGTTTATGACTTCTCACAAAAAATGATTACAGGGCCTACAGTATATATCATTTAATCATTTTTTTTAATTATTAAAACATTTTGAGTTGGCATGATAACTGATCTGAACAGGGATGCTAATAAAAGTTATACACCAAAGTTTAACATACACAGTACATGTACAAGTTTTGTTCATTTCTAACAAAATAAAATCGAGCTAATCTGTGTAAAATCGCTGCCCTGTGGCTTGGGCCTATAAAATATTTACAAGCCCAAATAAACTTCCAATCAAAAAGCTGAACACTCACCTGTCTCTATGAAGATGTTGTGGCAAAAGCTCTCTGTGAATGCCCATAAAGCAGCCAGCATCAATCTGCATAAATATATAAATATATAGAGAGAACAATTGTCATATTTTCTGTAATTCCCTTTAATGATACATAGACCCCGTTTACAGTGAGAGTAAGGCCGGGCCGAGCCCGGCCTAAACTTCACTGTAAACGCTCAAAAGGCCAAATGCGGTACCAAAAGCGGCCGCGCATTTGGACCACCTCTGTAGGTAGTCTCGGCCCGGCCTACTTTCACTGTAAACGCACGCGGGGCCAAATGCGGTACCAAATGCGATCCCGGAAGTGCGGCGATCATGACATCATTGGATTATGGTGTCATGATTCCTCCGTTGCTTTGAGCGTTGCATGCATTGTACGGCCTGAGCTGCTTTGTTGTCTTTTCTGCTGAGATTTCCAAAGTTTGTCCGCGTAAATAAAAGTCAAGATACTAGTGTTTTTAATTCAATTATCATCGTCCATCTCTTGCAGGAGGAATGGCCTGCTCTTTCGAACGAAACAGCAGGCCATTCCTCCTGCAACGATTCTCCTCATATTGCCCTCTCCTCATCCTCCTGTCACGATTATACCTTTGAATTGTACGAATACGACCTTCCTCATCCATCCTCTTGTCTTCTCGATCGTACAAAGATATTAAAATTGCGTAGAGAATATGAAATTATCCGATAAGTTAAGCGAGCAGCTGTGGTGTTCGATCGTTTGTCGTATGCATGCGAGCTAAAAAAAATATTAGTACAAATAACCCGCGCCACACTGTTACGTTTACCCACCAAACTACCCACCAAAATAAACGTTTGTTTACATTCAGAGCCCCACTACAACAAAATATTGAAAGGTTATAATTTAGGCCGGCCCGAGACCCACACTGTAAACGCACGAAATTGAGGGGCCGAGTACCGCAATTAGGGCCGGGCCGAGGCCGGGCTCGGCCCGGCCCTGCACTGTAAACGGGGTCATAGACATTGTGAAGGTAACAGGAAATTCCCCAGCGTTACAAGGGGGAATTTTTTTCGCAAATCAAGAAAATAATTTTTGGGTTAGTTGTAAATTCAGAACAACAATACTGAATGTATTTCACAATGTCAGGCAAAGAATCAGTTTTGTAGGAAGGCAGTATGTGATGTAATTTGTAAAATGTATATTGTGTTTAAAGGGAATCTTGAGTTCTGTGAAAGGTAAAATATAATTTGTGAGCTTTCTCATTCTGTTTATGTTAGTTTGGAAGGTTATCATAGTAGAAATGTCCCCTGAAAAGGATATCTTTTCAAATGCACTCATATTCAAAATATCACAAGAAACTGCTGAAAAGTTCAGGCCGAACATTTGTGTGTAGTCTCATATACACATTTCTGTGTCCAGTGCATGTGACTCTCAGCAGTACTGAGTCAATTCCTTATCATTTTGGTGATTCCAAGACCTTACATCATACACCAATTCATGTGCTATATAATCAACCTTCCCCAGTAGGCCTGTTTCGGCGACGCGAGCGCGATGACGTAATGCCTGGTAATAGTAACCAGGTTGGCCAAGCTTTGACATACCGCCATATTGGACTCATGCTTTTGGTATTGCTCCGCGCCGATTTCCGTTACCTCGTATTTTTATTTCATTCATATTTTCACTATTAGTCTACGATTACCTTGCTCAACTTTTGATTTTGTTTTGATGGCTTCCTTACTGTCTTTTGACAAGTTTAATGTGAAGAATTTACAAGATTTTCTTCAAGAAAGAGGAGATTACAGTACCGTAGGATACAACAAGCAGAGACTTGTTATCTATCATCCACTCCATTTCGAGAGTGCCTGAATGGGAGGGAAAGTTCTTTTGAATATACTTTTTTCTCTGGATTTTATAGGGTTCCTAACAAAAGAAATAAAAGATTTTAAAGTTAGTTACAATATTCTCCAAACGCATTTTGTAGTACTTCGCTTTCGCCAATACTGGCTTCATTTTCTTGTGCCACGCCATCGACCTCGGGCGCAAGTTTCGCTTCAGGGTGCTATCGACTGTCTATCATGTGGACTTGGGCAGACGGCTGAAGCAGCCAGTCGCTGCTCAAGCTTCATTGCTGCAGCAGACAGTGGATGTGGGTGCTCGGGTGCCGGGTAGGCCCTGCTCCCAAGAAAAATGTTTTGAACAGATGTAGATTTTTTCATATTATCCACTCCGAAGTCTTTCCTTCCGCATACTTTCAACCAAATTTTGTATTTGTCCATTATTGAAGGGGGATGAAAAAAAAACCCTTGCATGTATGTGGACGTTGCCGTTGGTCATAGCGGGTGTCGCTGTTACACGTCCCATTAAACAGCAGTGTTTTCCCATTTTCCGACCTTTGTTTGAACCGTTAGTATGCTCGAAATATTGAATAGTATGTTGAAAAAGATATCCAAACTTTTATTTAACAATCTGTTCAAATAATAATGCAACAAACAGTTCAATAGCGAACCTAGAGTAATAGTTGCACAGTGAAACACGATGTACAATAGCAGCTTCGCACCGCCGGTCACCGTTGTGTGTCCAACCCTCCGATTATGTAATCAGGTTTAAAGGTCTGTGTATACATTACGAAACTGGCCTATTGCTTTGAGCCAGTTTCTTTCACAATTCAATCTCATGACCAGAACCCAACATTATCTTTAAATAAATTACTGATGCACATGCATTTTATAGTCTTCTTGAGCCAAAAAGATATATATATATATATATACACACACACACACACACACACAATTTCAAAATGTTATTCTAAAAAACAATGTGCAGACCAGTTTTTACTCGAGTTTTATTTTACAGTGACTATTGATTAAAACTCAAAAGGGCGAGTTTTTTTTTTTTCAACAATTGCTTACAGCATATCCACAGGTTCACAGCATATATTTTCTGGAAAAGTCCGGAAATAATTTTCTCTAGAGGCTTTAAGTGGCATTTAAATTAAGCCTTTTAAAGAGTACCACATATTAGGCCTTGCAGGATGGCTTACATGTACATTGTATGTGAGACACTCTATCTGAACTAAAATCAGCCTCACCTCAAGCTTTTTCTCAAGTTCCATTCTTTTAAAAATGTTTTTCACACTTTTTATATCAACTGATAAACAACAGTTGTGCCTAACTCTCAAAATGAAAAAAAAAGGCAATCAACAACTCAGATAACATCAACACTTTAATTTCTATAAATTCTGTACATGATGATTAAAATATAAAAATCTTCACATGCCTACATAATAAAGAGTTTCTGCTCATATATGACTGTTAATAAGATTTCTTCTCCCCCCCCCCCCCCCATTCATTCTGGTTACAGCTAGGCCTACATGTACATGGGATTTTATTACTGGACACATTTGAATATGTAGGCTATGTGAAATTTTTGTAATTTGTTTTGCCAAGATTAAAAGACTAACTGTGAGCTAGTCAGACAAAAGAAAAATATGAAAATTATCTGAACTAGGTTATCTGAAGTCTCCCAACCCAAGCAAACAATTGGGGTATTTGAATAGAGAGCCAAAATTGTGCACTGTCTTCACACAATCAGTTGGTTTTCTTTCCCTGTTCCAAGGTTTCAAGGTAATGCATACATCAAGCTTCAAACCTGAGCAAGATAATTGATGGCTGTAGAAAGAAATGCAAATCAAGCTGAGTCACAATGCATGCCTGGGGTCAAATTTTGGACAATAATATGCAAACTATCCATGACCCTATTCACACAAGACTGTTCTCACGGTACACGTTTCAGTCCTTCTCGATTGAATGCCTCCCTCCCTCTATTAAGCGAAAATGTCTGTTGTCAGCATGGAGCTGTGTTCATAGCCCCTTGCTGTTGGCAAGCCTTATTAGTAACCATCTGAATGTTTGTATTCCACTTAAAAGGAAAGTCCAGAAGAAAAAAAAAATATGAGTGAATGTTCATCATCACATTTTGTAATTTTTCTTGCAACAGTGCATCAGCATTTGATAAAATAAAATAACATGATATAGAATATTTACACGACCAACTATCTTCTTTTTTTTTAAAGATAAAGTTGAGTTCTGGTCATGATATTGAATTGTGAAAGAAACTGCCTCAAAGCAATTGGGAAAGGTTGATTATATAGCACATAAGAACTGGTGTATGCTGTAAGGTTTTGGAATCACCAAAATGATAAGAAATTGACTCTATCCTGCTGAGAGTCACACTGCACACAGAAATGTGTACATGTATATGGGACTACACACAAATGTTCGGCCTGAATATTTCAGCTGTTTCTTGTCATATTTTGAATGTGAAAGCATTTCAGGAGCAATACCTTCTGGCTTCAGGGGACATATCTACTATGATAATCTTCCAAACTAACATAAAAAGAATGAGAAAGCTCAAAAATTATTTTTTACCTTTCCCAGAACTCAAGCTTCCCTTTAAATATCAGAATATCTTCCACCAATTACTGTGAAAGAGACAATCCATCTTTTGACAACTGAAATCATATATGCTTCCACATAGAACAGAAAACATACTTATGAAAATGTAGGCCTACAGCTCGAACTATTGAGCTTACAATCTTGCTGCTCCTACTCAATGAGCTTCACAATCTTGCAAATTCCTGATGGAAAGGGACCAAACTGTTTCGCTCTACATGCATCTTCTTTTTCTTCTTTCTTCCTCCTTCTCTTCTTCTTCTTCTTTCTTCATCCTCCTCCTCCTCCTTCTTCTTCTTCTTCTTTTTCTTCTTCTTCTTCTATACTCCTTGACCTTCCGTTTGGAACCAAATGAGGAGGATGAGGAAGTGCGCCATGTTGCTTAGTTAGTCCTTATTACTCGAGTCTTGGTTGTGGAAGAAATTGGTTGCTTGAAGTTTAAATGTATTATTAGCTGCTTTGCTCTGGATGTCAGGTGGTATGTAAGAGTGTTGAAACAGTTGGTGCGGGTGGAATATTGAATGCAGGAGTTTCCTGCGGTATGTCTGGTAGCTCCTGTAACTGGACGTAGGTAGACCGACACCGGCAGGCCCAAGTGCCCCTCCGCCCCCCCCCCCCCCCTTAGGCCTTGTGGAATATACTGACCCTCAAAAAGTGGAAAGCAAGTCCTAGACCCCTGTTATACATACCCGTGAAAGTGGACTAAGGCCGCCTCCGGAGGCGGCTCGACGACGTATGTGTAACATCAACTTTTTTTTAAAAGCCGGACTGAGGCCGCCTCCATCCCAGTCCATCTCTGGATGTGGTTTAAGGCCGGCCTCAGTCCCGCAATCAGTAGGGTAACACCAAAGCGGTCTCGGCGCCGGCTTATAAGCGGAAGTGACGTAACCCGTAAGAGCTGTGCATGCGCGGACCGTTCGTGATGTCGAAGAGATAGTACAGCACCTGTAGTGCGAGTGTGCGAACCGCCCCAACCGCCCCAACATCAGCTCGTGAAAAGGCGACGTGAAGCCGGCCTATGTGTAGACACAAAATTGCGGGCCCGAGGTATGTGTAACAGGGGTTTTAATGGTCTTGGGACGGCTTCAAATTGCAGGCATGAAGCCGGCTCCGGGGCCGCCTTTGAAAGCCGACGCATGTGTAACAGGGGTCCTAGTCTTACCCCTGTATGAGTTCTGTAGTGCTGGTAGTTTGCATATAGTCATTGCATACCAATCATGGCTGCTCTTCTTTGAACTTTACTGACTTCATGAGTGTGTTCTTTTGTATATGGGTCCCAGACACTAGAACTATAATTATTCTACAACTGGACAGACTAGCCTTGTGTAAGCTGTAGATATGGTTTGTTTAGAACATGAAATTAGGTTTCTATGGATAAATCCATTTACTTTGTTTGCAGATGAAGTGATTTCAGATATATGTGCATCCCACTTTAAATCTTAGTTTGATAAAATGTAAAGAGACTCTTGAGAAGCTGTCTAATCAATATAATTACCACTCAGAAGAAGCACAAGTTCTCAATACTCCCACTAATGTACTGATTGGAGACCTTCAACACATGAAGCTATATAAAAACATGTGTACCAAATAAAGCCTTCTTGGCTTTCTCATCAATGGGGAAAAATAGAAATAGATAATACATAAGAAAGACTGTATTAATATTACCTTCCTGAATACAAATCTTGCCTATGTGTCCCTGTACTTTAGCATACAAATATTTCAATTCATAAACAAATTATTCACAAGAAATAGGGCCAAGCAGTATAAATTTAATGAAACATATTAAATGTATGACTATCAAATCTAATATTATGATCCTCTCGCATAGTATATGCAATAGGGTACCTTTGAGCTTGCAGTGTGCTTTGGAAATTGATTAATTCCCTATTTGATTAAACAAACACTGTAATTAATCCTGCTTGAAAAGCGACGGACGACGATCATGTGATAGCACTTCAACTTACAGGATATCCACCTCTTACACAATAGTAGAACAAAGTTCATCTATCCTTAAAGAGTTCATGATATACATTGTTTTAGTATAACCAAGGAATTTTAACTTGAATTCACAAAGTTAGGCTAATGACTGGAAATTACTTACTACCCTTATTGTAACAATGGCTGATCAGTGCCTCAAGGGTTGAATCCATACCCACTACCCATATGCCTACATTTTATACCTGGGTTGGTAGAAACAATATTGCTAAAAGTGCCTCTTCTATGTGTGCTTAGCAGTCTGATAAAACAAAATCATCATCATCATCATCATCATCTTCATTATCATTATCATCATCATCATCATCATCATCATCACCATCATCAAATGGATGGGAATTTCAGGATGAAAAGTACAGTTGGATAGTGCTTTTTTTTATACATGTACTGAAGGAAAGCTGCTGGTATGGCAAGAGTTGTTTCAAACATGGAATCCGGCTATCCCCTTTTAAAGATATTTCATACATATTTTTTTAAAGGCACTTATAATGGCAATATGTGTTATTGTTTGTTATGTAGGCCCTATACTTGTAATATTCTTATCAGCTCCACAATACATGTATGTGATGTCTTAGAAATGAGTGCTGGATGATGATACAGGTTATCTGCTCGGGGAGCAAAACATTGATAATGGGGAAAGAAACGTCATACAAATGAATTATTCAGACAACATACTTCGCTTTCAAATGTCAACAGTATATTGCCAATGCTACAGATGCCCAATGCAAGCAAATGCATCAAAGGATTAATTTTAAAAATATATGTTCTTTAATGTTGTTAATGTTCACAGTTGCACTCAAAAAGAAAAAAAGTCCATAATACATGTAAGTGATATCTTAGAAATGAGTGCTGGATGATGATACATGTTATCTGCTAGGGGAGCAAAACATCTATAATGGAGAAAGAAACAGAAATATTCAGACAACATACTTTGCTTTCAAATGTCAGCAGTATATTGCCAATACTACAGAAGCCTGATGCAAGGAAATGGATCAAAAAATTAACACAAAATATATGTGCTCTTTAATGTTGTTAATGTTCACAGTTGTCTAAAAGAATCGAGATAAAACCTTTTCAAACTGTCTAGAAAGGAGTAACGAGTAGAATACGGTGCAATGGAGGGAAACTCTGGTTGTTGAATACATTGAGTAAACATGTAATTTGTCATTTGTGACAACTTTGTTTTAACTTTTACTGAAGGCTTCAATATACACGCCAACAATATGGTAGAAATGTACCTGCCCCATAATGACTAAACAATGAATGGAAGACAAATGATGCCTGTCCATATACGCAGAAAAACAGATAATTGAATAAATAATGAAAATACAATAAGCCTGTTGATGTGAACAGGCCTCTTGGAAAAAACCTGACCTCTTCATCAACCCCGCTTGATTCACATCTGTTATTCATTCTCCTCTCTCTGCATCATATGCTGATGACTATCTCCTGAGAGCAAGAAGGTCATTAATTCAATGCAAAATGATGAGTTCATTAATGCCCTTCTGACTCTGAGGAGATGAATTATGAATGAAATGTGGCGAGGCCATCTCATCATCCTTCCTTGCTTCATTTCATGCTTCAACTACCCCTACATGTACATCCCCAGAACACATGTATAAAGCAAATTATGACAATGACATTGATACCCTGTATCCTGAATAATGGATCTTCAAAATGGTGCTTTAATGAACAACATCGCTCTGAAGGTTGCAGCAATTCACAACGCAACAATCAACTCAGGCATACACATGTACATACACTATGTCATTAAAAAATTCAGATAAGTTAGGCACAGGTCTGTTTTTAAGTACACTGCCATCAACGTGCAGCTCATTAGGTTTCCTATTATAATAAAGATGGAATGGGCACATCATCAATGAATGGATAAAATATGTACCAACTGGTTTTGAAAATAAAAAGGAATGTGTTTCTATCAATTTACTCCTTTATTGGTTTTGTCTTTATAAATGACCCTTCAAGCAAGAAATAAAAGTGGTACATGTTCCTAAATATGAATTTTACATCCTGTTTTTTTTATTATAGCTGACTTTGAGACAGAATGTGATGTTTACTCATACATGTAGGCAATCATAGCAGTAACTGTCTTTAGGGAGAAGTTGATGTAAACAGAAATACATTTTTTTTTTAAATCGTAAAAAATCCTATATGTATACCAAACTATGAATTATGACAAGCAGCTAATGGCTAATAGTCTTTCTAGTCTTGGAGCTTCTGCAACCCTTTGAAAGAACAACAACAACAAAAGAGCAAACCGCACATCTCAGAAGACTCAGATGAAAAGCTTTTCAGAATAGAACCCTATCGAGTATTGATAAAACCATAAAAGGAACTGATTTTTTTCAGCACATCCATGCTTGGAGTTTTCTTAGAGTTTGCTAGAGGAATCATCTTCCTTGCCAAGCCATTTCAAAATGAGAAGAATATATATTGCAAAGAATACCTATTCAATACATATCTACAGGGTCATAAATGCATCCCTATTTCAAAGAGAATAGCCATCTGCCTTTGAAGATCTTTTAATCAAAATTTATTTGGAAAGAACACCTGTCAAAAGAGATAAAGAGATATTTCTCAAATTCAATTTCTCTATAGACATGCACAATTGTACATCTACATGTTCATGCAACTGTAGACCCATTGATATCCTATATTTTATGTATGTGTACATTGTATTGAATGTACACATGAATAAAGAGAAAATGTTCTTATACTATTGGGATGGCAGAAGTATGCTGAGGAATGATGTGGGTGTAGGCAAGTAGAGAGTGGCTCTGAATAGTGAGCCCTCTGTTGTCCATCTCCACAGAATTCTTTCTCTGAGAAGAGCACTTCCCTTGTTTGTCTGCCTCAAAATGAAAAAAACACAATTCCCTCTCTTGGTGAATGCTCAAATCTATTTTTCTCATTATACTTTTTAATATGTAGTAAACAAGCTTGATTGAAGGACATTTGAACCACAACTGAAAATATCAAAGGTGAAGTCCATGCTGACTTCACATTGATGTGAATCAAAATAGAAAATGAGAGCAACAGGAAAGTAGTATTTGAAGGGATACGGAATAAGAAAGGGATTGATTATTTCTAGAAGTCTTAAAGATCAATGGATAACTTTATTTCCTTTATGAGTTACTCTCCATTTTCAAACAAAAACTAGAGTTTTCCTCTCTTGAAAGAATACCTACATGTTAGAAATATATCCAAAATATTTAAAATACACAAATGAAAATTAATGTAATTCAAATGCACAAATGAAAATTAATGAAATTCAAATTCAGTGTATAAAAATAACAAATTGTAAATTTGTGTTTTCATCATTCCAAAAATGTTTTAACTTTTTGATTACTTTGACATATATTTTCTTAAACTTAATTGATCTGTTTCTTACTTTCTTTTAACTGTGGTGATTTAACTCAAACAACTTTATGAAGGGTGGACTTTTCAAATACATGTAAAAGAATTAAAGCTATTAACTGAAATCTAGCGAAACTTGAATGAAAAGTAATTTTTGAAGTTACAATAATTCAGATGGAAGGCAACTATCTAATTGTTCAGTATTTATTTGTTATCAATTACATGATAAGTTTAGAGTACACATATACATGTACAATGCTTCATAAAATTAAGTGTTTAAAGGGATTCTGTAACTTTGTGGAGGCTTGATTTAATACATTGTTGAATTTTGATATCTGTCTTGTATAACGATGTTCAGAAGGATAAACAAATAGCCAGGCATAGAAAGGTTTTCAAATATATAATGCTATTATTAAGATATCTATGACTGAATACTCCCATTTACAAAAGCATATAGCAATATGCTTTAGTCTAACACTGAGTCTATGGGGGAAAATGAGTCTGGCATTTCCGGTAACTGACATATGTTTACTTTTGTGCAGCACATGATTTTGAAGTGTTTTTTTTTCCTGGGCTTCATTTTTATACCATAGTACATACACTGATAGCATAGGAAGGCCAGGCAGCTCAGATTTTATCAAGCCTCTACAAAGTTACCAAATCACTTTAACATTGATCAATTTTCATTGTAGACTACATGTCTATAATCAATGTGAATAAAGAAAAAAAAAACATCTGGGGGGATGAAGAATCAATCTCTCTTACATGTACATGCAATTCTTATTAGAAATGTCCATTCCATTTCTTTACTCCTCTCCTTCAGTCCTTATTTTAAATTTTCAATATTTCCTCTGATTCACACGTTTACATTTCAACATTTGGCCATGATTTGGAGGGTTTTAATTGCAATTTGGAGGGTTTTAATTGCAATTTGGAGGTCTATTATGTACCAAATCAATTTTATTGGTGAGCTATGCATTAACTATCAATGTTTGATGCTCTCAAAATACTCTTTTCTACAATGTACGTGAATTTTGAATCAGACTAATTTAGAAACAAATAATTCTATACATACAAATTTCAGGGGGGGGGGGGGAGTGGGGGATATACCACAAAATTTACCGTGAGCACCCTAATCTTTATTCACCTGTCCATCATTCAACACTCATTCAGTTGCATCCACACATGTATGGTATAACAGTCAAATTAATTTTTTCAATGTCACAGAGTAGATCTGCAAAAAGTATAACCAGTTGATTCATATTTTCCCTACAGACAGTATACTCATGGCAGTACACTCATGGCAGTACAGGATATTCAACAAACATATACCTGTTCCCACCACAGAGGGCAGTATGTAATATAAAATGCTAGAGCCATCAAAACAAAATATACCCAACTCAGTTTCAGATGCATCACTCTTGGTAGCTGATGAATATTTGCAAAATATACCTCAAGACCAGACTCTTGGTCCACTTCCAAGACCAATACCCATTTGTTACAAGTGTGGTTTTATATGTTAGTATTTAGATGTGTTGGGTACCTCGAGATCGATCTTGATCTCGAAGGTGTTGGTCTTGATCTTGATCGTGATCTCGGAGCTTCTGTTCTCTGAATTTTCGCTCGAGATTGCTCGAGATCAACATTGTTATTACGTAAATTATCAAACGAAAAAGCTTTTAAAATCGTTCACCAATCGGCGAACACATGACTCAGTGTTGGGTACCTCGAGATCGATCTTGATCCTGATCTAGGACATATCTGATCTTGATCTCAGATGTTCTAATCTCGATCTTGAGCTGCGGATCTTGATCTGGATCTGGATATCGGACTGTCTGATCTTGATCTTGATCTCGGACCCTCTGGTCTTGGACCCAACACTGGTATTTAGTATACCGGTAAGCTGAAATAAAATGCTTTCTACGTTCTACCCCAAAATTATAGGTATAAACATCTATTGAGACTATCAAACTATTCATATGAATTAACTCAGAATGAGAACACAACATCTACATTAAACATCTACTCACATACATAACATGTGAGCAGGAAATATCCATCACTAAACTGACTTTATAGGACAAGATGAAGAAAAGATAAATATGCCAGATTTTCTCCATCAGTGGAAAATGCCAATGGCAAAAAAGAGCCCCCAATAAATTTTTTTAAATGAATTTCAATGCATTAAATACACAAAATTCATGTGTAGTAAGGCTTAAAAGCAGTCCTCTATGATCTAAAGTTATTTACAAGATTGATGAAAATGCAACAAGCAATTTATTGTGATAAGGATAACCTAATAAAGAAGAAAAATGGTGAGATTTGGAATAAGGGGATAGCTTTTCAGCAATCAGAAATCTGACTAACTTAGCAGCAATACTGTATTTGACCTATTACACTCTCTCTAAAGCCAGGTCAGTGAAAAAATATATAAGGTGCAGAATGTAATATTACTCTTGAAAGCTGAAAAAGAAATTTGGAAAACTTAAAGTGTACCAATGAAAAAATAATTTGTGTACAGCTTTTCATCTTTATTATAGTAATAGACATTATTATAGTAATAGACAAGTCAAAATATTGAAGAAAAAAAAATCTTGCTTAATTAATTTTATTCACAAGCCTGAAAATCTTGTCTTTCACATTAAAAAAGCATACAGACATGGGCACCATTTTTCGTTATGGCAAAATGACATGGCCACCTGTCCTTTGGAAAATGACATTGTTCTTGCTCTTGCTCAAATTTTGATGAAATTTTTGACACATTTACTCATTAGACTATCAGGAATAATATAAAGTTAGGCATTGCAGAGGTCTATTAAAGAAATTCTTGTTCAATTTCAAGTCAAATCTTAGACTTAGGTGCACAGACATCGGGCTCCCTATCATACCGTATCACTGATCAGTAATTTATTCAGAATAGTGTAATACCTATTGTGCTTGCTAGACCGATAAATCAGTCTATTTCATTTGGGAGACCACGTCTGAGACCACGTCTGATCTGAGACCACGTCTCGCTTCACAGAATCTCTGTCTTGGTCCTTGGAGGAGAGCCTCAAAAGTAAAAAATGTGGCCTAATTGTTGATTGTACACAATAAACTGATACTGTGCGGAGTGAAAAAGCTCCTCCAAACAGACAGATATTTTTCTGTCTTGACTACTATTGTGCATGACAACTGGCCATGTGTTATGATCTGGGCCAGTTTTGTGTTACATGTGTTTGGGCTAATAAATTATGCATATTTTCATTCAAACACTTATAATTGTCATACACTTCACCTAACATAAATAAAAGTATACATTTTCTTGAATGGAAATAACAGAGGATTCCAAAAATGCACTTTAACATTGGGTATAATGCTCAAGAGTTATGGAACTAAAATATGAAAAATTGATATGAAATTTTTTGAAATTTTGATGAAATAAAAGTTTGGTGTATCCTACGCAGCTAATTCTTGCATTTTTGAATTCTTCTCAGTAAGACCTTTCCATACATACATGTATACAACATCATAGGGTTCAATAAAATTAACATGATTTTGGGCAAGCCTTTTCAGGAGTGATTTTCATGCACTAATATTTCTAACACATGTGGAAGTATCCTTCAAATTTCCTTTTTAAAAGTGTCTTGATTTAAGAAAGTTATCTACATGTGTATGTATATCACATTATCTGTTACCAAAGATATAATCATCTGGTCACTACAGCAACTTTCCTCTTATTTTATTGTTCGGACTTGGAAGCTCGGACCTGTATCGGCTGTGACTGATATCAAGTCTAGACACTCCTAATGGAAAATGTAGTCTTATTTAGGACACAGAATTCATTGTTTATAAAAGTCATTAATAACTGATTAACAATGCAGAAATCATGCAGATATAACCCTACGGTATACTGCATAAAGGTTGAAATTTTCAAAAAAGTTTCAGATAGAAACCCCCGACTTTGTGTTAACTATTTGCGCAGTCTTACAGGGTTATCATATCAAGGGGAATAGCCCCAACTAATTAGACTAATTTAGTAATTAGAATAATTAAGAGATGTTTTCTCAATTACGCTTTATTTTTTGTTTTAAATTCTTACTACCGGTAAACCATTTTGTTTGAGATACTTTCTTGTTAACAGTGAAGAACTTAACCTAAATGACACCCATAAGGGGTAAATGATTTGAAAATAGAGGCAAAGTGGATAATATTACACTATCAGTTGTTTTATTTGAATTAGCCCTCATAAACTTTGTTAGAAGTGAATACAATTTGTCTCAATCACATTTAGTGATTTTTCTCCTCTTGATCATCCTCCACCTGTCCACCCCGCATAGTTCGTTAATCAAAGGTGAATGCAAATAAGTATGGGTGGGATGCATGGTATGCAATGTGTTGACCTAGAGCTTTAAAAGCTTTAATTGGACACCAAATTTAACAAAATAGGTGAAGTATTTAATGAGAAAATTAAAAAAATAGGTGTTAAACTCTCACATAAATGTAACAGATCCACCTATTTACTGTCCCTGTTCAAAACACATGGGGCGGTATTCTGAGATTCATTTTATCTCAGATAAAATCTGAGATTTTAAGTCAGTGAAATAATATACCCTTAAAACATTTTTAAATCGGTATTCTGAGAACCATTTCAGCAAGATTTTATCTCATCTAAGACACGCCCATTTATGATGCCTTAACCAATAACAAATGTCGTTAAATTTCACTTTCATCATGCTCAGCCAATAGAATTGCTCTCTGGCAGTCTCTTGGGTAAGAGAGCGCGAATGCGCTATTTTTACAATTTTCAATACGCGTGCATCAAAGGGCAATCACGCTTTTTGCTAGGATTTCATGAAAACGACTAGGGTACTTTCCAAGGTTTTAGAAGACCATCACAAGCATTCTTGCAATTGTGATATTAGTTGGCAAAAATCTTGTAATAGAATTCGATAATCATCTGAGAATGTTGCTTGAGAATTTAGTCAGTACTCATTATCTTTTTGTTTATTTTGATCGCACGACTAGCATTATATTTGTCCAAATATATCGCACTCAACGTGTATCCTTGAGATAAAATAGCCCCTACCCTATTTTAAGTTTTATTTTATCTTTCCCACAAATATGATTGGCGTAAGCGTTTAAAGCTGTGCGTATCATGCGTACGACAGTATAGGCACGCAAGAGGTAGGAGATTGAGATAAAATATGAGATAAAATCCGAGATAAAATGTGGTCTCGGAATACAAAAAGATAAAATAAAAAATTTTAGAGATAAAATGATGCTCAGAATACCACCCATGGCCATCTGCCATCCTAAACCATCTTAACCTTTGACCCATGAATTAATTGCATATTTCGTGAGCTATACCCTGAATTATTTTCATAAGTTACACATATTTTACTTCTGTCAAAAACATATCAAAATTTGTGAAAGATGACCACTTATACTCCATCGGCACACTGACTATGTTCTACCCCGCTAGTACCGGGATGGAGGTGCATAGATAACGTTAAATCCACTAACGCAGCCCTGCAACCTCATCTTTCGTACCAATTTCATTCTCAAATCACTACTCTGACAATATTTTAAGTCATCAATGTCTTCCGCGGAATCTCCCAGTAGTACTGCACAAGAGTCATCGGCTGTACATGTTTTTCCTGCCATTTTCCCCGGATTTTTCCACTTTTCCTCGATCAAAATTCAAGAAAATTACGCCTGCAATATCAAAAGACCCGGGCGATCACCTGATCAAAAACGGGGTCATGCGAACTTTCAAGCTGAGCTACATTAAAAAGAAGTCACATGATTTGTGGCCAGTAAACCGGCCTTTTGGGTTATTTTACTTTCTCGGCGTGGCCAGAAAAGTGGCCTTTCGGGTTCAAAGGGTTAATTTAGGGCAGGCAACATCAGTCACCATGAAATAATCATCAATTACACTTGTCTTACTCTTGAGCATTGGCAGTGCTGAGATGGAGAATGAGCATAATGAGTTAAGGTTTAAGTTACAATTGGTGTACGAAAAGATCTACAAATATTTAAACACCCACTCATGGGCCCTGCAAATGACATGGGCATGTGTAGCCAGGATTGGCTTCGTGAGTGTAAAAAAAAAAAAAAATTGGCTATACGCCTTTTACATCACGAAGCCAGGCGTTCATCCCCAGCAATCAAATTGCGCACGGGTTAGCAGGACATGAAAATGCCCTGAAATCACACTTTTCTGATAACTCCCGCGACCGACAGGCCATCCCCCACAGTTCCCCTTGTCATGCAGATATAAAATGGCGGCTGCGTGCGACGGCGTGCGCTGTCGGCGACGTATAGTTTCAATTATGGTTGTATCGCGCGCCGTCGCACGCAGCCGCCATTTCATATCTGCATGACAAGATGAGGCATGGATACACAAACACTGATGAGTTCTCTGAAATTTCTTATGATCTTTTTTTGCATTTTTTGGTAAAAATATGTTCAATCAAAAAGAGATTCTAATTCCAAACGTTTCCCTAGGAGGAAACGCTGTGGGGAATGGCCTGTCGGTCGCGGGAGTCATCAGAAAAGTGTGATTTCAGGGCATTTTCATGTCCTGCTAACCCGTGCGCAATTTGATTGCTGGGGATGAATGCCTGGCTTCATGATGTAAAAGGCATTTAGCCAATTATTTTTTTTTTTACACTCACAAAGTCAATCCTGGCTAGGCATGTGGGGGAGATTCAAAGATGGTACACATTGAAATCTAACAGTATAACATGTAATGTATGGAGTACGAGGTTATCTTAAGATAACCTTGTATGTTGTATGAGTACTAAACACCCATTTCTAAATTCTTCATCATCTGATACGGGATATATACGGAGGAGTTATGGAAACTCAAAGTCAATATTTATCTTAGACAGAAATAACCGTCTGTTATGGGGAAATCTTTAATATTTCTGACATTTCTCAACCTTCCCCATAGACATGTACGGAGGTCTAGTGGAGCCAGACGGAGTCTCAGGGGAACAACCGATGATACAGAGAGACTGAAGCTTTTGGTCTATATTTATCTATACTTCTTTTAAATTTATCTGTTGTGGTTATTTCATTTGTACTATCTCTTCAGGTAAGTTGTTCCAATCATCTTGGAGAATGTCATCCGTGATGCAGTCACTTACTGTTATCAAACTTCTTACGTCCAATTGTCTTGTTATATTTCTAGATTCTAACTTAACAGTTAATTAAGTTATTTCTAACAGTTGTTAGAATCTGGACTGTAGCCTTAGTTGTACTTGTAGGCCTAACTATACACAGCGCTGTCGCGAGCGCTGTACAAGCTGGTCATTCAAAAGCGTTGCAAACCGCGACTACATGCTTTTTGATTAAATTACATCCTTTCTTGAAGTAATTATAGTACCAAATCAAGCTTAAACTATTACTTTATTGCGCTCCCTAACTTAAATTTAGTTAACTAACTTACAACTTACGAAAAAAAAAAACTTACCAAAAAATGATTTATTGCGTCATCTGCCAAGGCGCGGCTCTACACCCCAATTAACGTCTTTGTAAAGTCGTCAA
Source organism: Heliocidaris erythrogramma (assembly GCA_025617745.1). NCBI lineage: Eukaryota > Metazoa > Echinodermata > Echinoidea > Camarodonta > Echinometridae > Heliocidaris > Heliocidaris erythrogramma. Next base: position 37,372,860 of record CM046866.1, on the reverse strand, counting down.
AGCTTTTGAATTCCTAACGGCTATCGAAGCCCTCCGCTGAGCGAGGAGCAGAAATCCTCGAAAATTCACATTCTCGTATCTCCCTCATTCGGGCCTTAAATATCATGAAAATTCCAGAGTAGATAGGAAATGAGGATATTATGCTTCATATTAATTTTCACTGAAAACGGATGAGTATTTTTTGAGATACGAGTATTTTTCTGTTTCAGAGGGCCGAGAAATGAGGTTTTGTTTTTTCCCCGACACAAGTCTGGGACGAAATGAATATGCAAACAAATAACATATTGCTAAACTTTAAACTCCAGTCTCACTCCCTGGGCAGTTTCAAGTTTGCGCAGTTAGTAGTTTTGTGTAATCGAAGACTTAACGTGAAAAATACTGAAATCCTTGCAATCTGATTGGCTGAGAACAAATTTGTCGGTAACAATCACTGACAAGACACGCCCCCTGTTTAGCGTACACTCGAGTTGAAACCATCCTGCATGCACCGCTATACGTGGGACTACACGCGAAGAACGGTAGAGGGTTCATGAATGCATTGCCTTCGATTTTTTCCCGACATAACCGTTCGACGGATGATTATGAAAAGATATTTCGAGGATCCCCTCAATAAACTTTGATTTTTCATATGTGAAAGTTTTGATCTTGCGCAATGAGAGCAAATGTGAAAAATAATGCTACATTTTCAGACTTAAAAAAAAAAAATATGGCTCATTTCTGCAAGTTTTCACAAATTAAAAAATGATTTGACTACGAGTGATACTAATTATGGGTTAGAGCACACCACGAATAGTGGTCATATTAACCACTATTCGTGGTCAATAGTTGGTATTTTCTGTCGCGTGTAGTAAAGGTATGGGGAGAGAAATAAGATAAATATTTTAAATACTTGCTTTCAAATTCAGCCCTTAAAAATCTCACTCCTACCTCAAATGGCCGTTAGGAAGAACTTTTGATATTTTCAGCAAAATCCAAAGTCAAAATCTTGTCCAAAACCGGAGAAATCCCCGCCGATTTGTTTCGCGATCGCGTGTTGTTTACATACTGCCGATGTCTTAAGACTAAAATCGGCCAATAAAATTTTTGTCCACGAAAAACTTTGGATCGCAAGCGCACATCGATCTTTACGATCTCGCACACATAAAATCGGGACTTTTCCGTGTACGCCATATAGGGACCGAATTTTTAAGGACAAAACTCTTTTGGGGAGATGTCAGCGCCCGCGGCGACAAGGAAATGTACACAATGACTCCGATAGCTCGTTTCGCGAGAATCGACAGTAAATTACGGATTTCATTTTTGGAAATATATTTTCCAACATCGGTGAGTTGAATTTATTGTATTTCTTGAATATTTTGGGGTTGGTTTTTGTAAATTAAATGCCGATTTTGAGTGAATGTTGGTGTCTTTTGTGCAGTGGTGTTTTAAAAAGTTGAGGTGTATGACTGCCTACATTATACACACGAAGTATAGGAATGTAGCTATGAGTGGGTTAGAGCAACTCTTACTCTGGAATTTGACGTTTAGTTTATTTCATTTGGTTGTTTCTAGGGCGAGATTTCACAATTTAGCTGAGACTCTTCGGTAGCGGTTTTACGTAAACAACTTGTTTATTTTATGCAAATTAAGCAGGAAGGAGCGAAAGCTTTTGGGCAGTTAATTGCAGTGTAGAGCCGCGACTGTGCCCACAGTAGCTGTACTATAGTATAGCTACTGTGGGCAGACATGGCAGACGACGCAATAGGCCCCTAAATCATCGTTTTTTTGGTTAAGTTGTAAGTTAGTTAACTAAATTTAAGTTAGGGAGCGCAATTGAGTAATAGTTTAGGCTTGATACTATCAGTACTAAATACGCGATAAAAAGTACATTATACGCGCTACTGTATGTGGGACTGCGGAAAATCGTTCTACAATACGGAAAGAACCCAAAAGAGGCAAAATGCGACGAAAGAATGTAAGTAAATGTATAATTTAGTCAATATATTTATTATTTATCGTAATTAATCTGCACAAATAGGGCCAAAAGAGGGCACAAATAGGGCCAAAAGAGGGCACCAAACATAATCCGCGAAGTATGGACTCGTCTGTGGGTGAGCGAAAGCTGATGGTCAGCGATTGGATTTGGCCTTAAAATGAGAGTTTATAAGATTTTTTTGTATGACATTATTTTACGGTATATTCTGTTTCATTTGATATTACATTTTTAATGTATATCTATCAAATTGTGTTGTAACGTCATAAAAGGCGAAAATGTCCGCGAAGTTTGGACACCCCATACAATTTGTAGGCCTATTAACTGTTTAGTCCTACCTGAACTTCTGAAGTCAATTCGGCAAAAACGTCTAGATAGACTACACTCTCTAGCTCTGGAACCGTTCAGCTTAGCGTCAAACTTCAAAGTTCAAGTTCCAGACCCGGCGTCATGGGCGTCGAGGCTTGGAAGTTGGGAGTTGGACTCGATCTCGAGAGCCACGGCCATGGCAAAATCACAGTCCAGCGGCCACGCCACGCAAACGGGAAAGCCGAGCTCGGAGAGCCGGGGCCAGTCCCCGACAACAAACCGTCTCTCGTGCTAGCCCGAGCCCTGAGACTCGGGCTGAGAAAATACAGATCCAGCTACAAACTCCACTCAAACTATGGTATCACTGATGTTGTTTTCAATGCAGAATCCGTAATCAAATCTTGCAGGATCTACATAGTCTGATAGTCAAGAACCAAATCTCACTCTTCTCGAAGTCGTCACGGTCGAGGAGGTTCAAGTTTTTATTTCTTGTCAAAATAATTTGATTTCGACGATAAATAATGGGCGCACGATCCGTGAGTTTATTTTGGTTATCGCGATCACCCCATTATTCATCGATATGAATGATATATTGTTACATTCTGTATTATTTGTTACATTTTGTTACATTGTTACGTTGTTACATTTTGTATTATTTGAACTGAATGATATATTGTTACACTTTGTATTATTTGAACTGAAGGATTTTAATAAATAGTATTACAAAACAAAAAAAAAGATATGACCGCGGCGCGGCGCGCGGGGTGCACAGGGGGGGGGGGGGGGGGGGGGGGGGGCGAGGGCGTTGTGGAGTCTGATTTGGAGTCATCGTTTGAGGCATCGACCACTTATTTGTGAGAGGGAAAAGGGTACCAGAGACTTATCGGGTCCCTGCATAGATTTTCAACTAACCCTCGGCGTTTACTTCGGGTCATGGTGATTTTTATTTCATTTTTTACTTTTTGTTGGGAGGGGGGGGGGGGGCAATACAGACCTATAGGAACTTGAAAGCACATTGTTGTTCTTAATTTTGAATGAAAATTAATGTATAAGACACTGTGTAATACCCCTGGGATGGCATGGGAAGGGGATGATCTACCTCCCACCAGCCTGAAAATTATTTGAGTTAGAAATACTCAAAGGCACAATGTAACCGCGCAAGCGTTCTCATTTAGAACCACTCTTTAGAACTTTATTAGCGAAGAAGACATTTATGTATGATGGTCCTAGATTTTGGAACTTTTTAAGTGAAGATATTAAAAGTAGTCCTTCCCTAAATTCTTTAAAGAAAATATTAAATATATATTTCCTCAAATCTTATAATAATATACAATAATAACCTGATAACAGCTGGTATCTTCTTATATTTTTTCCATTTAGGTCTTCATCATCTGCTCAATTAACTGAATTTCTATTTGGACTTATGATCTTAACGTGCCAGAATCACCAATATAACTACCTCCTTTTCGGTCATGATTGGTCCTGCTTTTCCCTTTTTTCTGTTCCTTTTTCTTTCATCCGTTTTCCCTTTCCTTGTCGTTTCCTGTTCGTTTGTTGTTCTGTAACACTGTTTTGTGTTTTCCAAGTCTTCGTAGGCACAATTTGAAACAATTTTGTTTTCTCTGGGGATCCACAAATTACAAGCATTGCTTTAGAGGATCCCCCACATTTCCTCAGAAATGAAGAATTTCTATTAATAATTCATCATAATAATTTATTTATATGTACAGTGTACTTCTAGACTTATCATTGAAAAATGATTTTGTACAAAATCTATATTTTACCATTTTCTGAACAATATCTGTAATGCCAATGTCTTTTCTTTCTGTTGGAAATGAAATAAATACGAATTTGAAAATTTGAATTTGAATTTTTGCCAAGTGATATATTAAAGGACATGGATGTGAGAGGGGTTTTCCGCATGCTGCATTTTATACGTCGTTTTGGTTTTTCCCCCTATAAGATATTATCCTCAAAGGCTCCAAGGCGTGCTATGATGCAACTACATGTATATTTAATTCTGAAAGAAATGGAGGGATACGACACTGCATTATAGAGTACCGAAGTGATGACGTCACAAAAAGCTATTTTTTCATTTTGACATTTTTTTATATCATATCTCAAAGGAACATGGTGAAAAACATCCAGAGCCCAAATTTTATGGCAATTTGCTCATTGGGCCCCGAGATATGGCCGCATGAATACCTCCTAAGCCCCATTGAAGTCAGTGTTAAATTGGCCTGGTTCTAAACTGCTAAGAACCCGGCCAATTTACACTGACTTCAATGGGGCTAATTAGATATTCATATAGCCATAACTTGGGCCACCATGAACTGATTCATGTCAAATCTGATATATGAACGTTTTCCATCATGCTCTACCTAAATATGGTCATAAAAATACTGAAATACAAAATTCAAAATTTGATGACGTCACACTTCGGTACTCCATAGTAACTCCGGGGTGTTGCCACAGAACTCAAAAGTTCGTTGGGTGTTGCGTGCGGGAGTTCCTTTGGACCAACCTTACATGTATATTTAATTCTGAAAGAAATGGAGGGATACGACACTGCATTATAGAGTACCGAAGTGATGACGTCACAAAAAGCTATTTTTTTCATTTTGACATTTTTTTATACCATATCTCAAAGGAACATGGTGAAAAACATCCAGAGCCCAAATTTTATGGCAATTTGCTCATTGGGCCCCGAGATATGGCCGCATGAATACCTCCTAAGCCCCATTGAAGTCAGTGTTAAATTGGCCTGGTTCTAAACTGCTAAGAACCCGGCCAATTTACACTGACTTCAATGGGGCTAATTAGATATTCATATAGCCATAACTTGGGCCACCATGAACTGATTCATGTCAAATCTGATATATGAACGTTTTCCATCATGCTCTACCTAAATATGGTCATAAAAATACTAAAATACAAAAATCAAAATTTGATGACGTCACACTTCGGTACTCCATAGTAACTCCGGGGTGTTGCCACAGAACTCAAAAGTTCGTTGGGTGTTGCGTGCGGGAGTTCCTTTGGACCAACTTGAGAAAAAAATGTGAGTTGAAAACGAGAAGATAACCCGTTTTACAATAAAAAGGTCCACGGATTTTTATTTTTTCAGTTATGAACACTTTTCGCACTATACAGTGCGTACTAGAAAAAAAGTTAACAGTCAGAAAAGGTCTCCCCAAATAAATATTTCAAAATATTTGAAGCAAAATTTCATACCTGTGGATAGATTCGAGTCTCGACACCTATAAAGATCTGGCGATATTTAACGCTCGAGTGAGCAAAGGCCACTTTTGTTGAAAGGTTCAAAATCCATAATATAATTTATATACTTGACTGAAGAACATCCTTTTGCAAAAGTCGCTTTGCTCACTCGAACTTAAAATGACGCCATATTTTTGGTGTCATTTGATAATTATAGACGAGACCGTAAGCTATCCACAGGTCAGTGAAGATTTCCTTCATAACTTTTTTCTTGGACGCACTGTAGAGAAGGAAAAACAAAGCTTAGATTTTAAAATTTGCCTCATAATCACGATATATCAAAGAAAGTTAGCCACATGCATTGCACACAACCCGATGTAGCTACCCAGCCCGCCAGTTAATTTCTAATTTGACTAAAACTTTTTCGAGCTTCTAGAGACAGTATTTATAAAGAGACAATTCTGCGAATTTTCTCACCAAAATGTAGGAATATGTAGTGGAGGGGAGGCCCTGAGTGTCTCCAAAAATTAAAACGGGGGTACAGGAGGCGGACAGGAGGCCAACAACTACAGTAAAAATCTGCCCATAAAACACATAATTTATGGCACTGCACATGCATGCCCCGTCACTATGAACATGACGAACAAAGAAGCGGACAATTTATGCTGCTCCTCATTGTACCCTTCACAATTGCACTGGTTAACAAAAGAACATCCATTCATTGCTATCCTGTAAAAATATGTAGAACAGGTGTCACATAATAGCAGTGAAGGGATGTCCTTTTGTCTACTAGAGCTATTGTGGAGGGTACAATGAGGAGCTGCATAAATTGTCCGCTCTCTTTGCCACCGTGTTCATAGTGCGTGTTGCCTCTTGTCCATCGTTATCCCCGTCTCTTTCTTTAATACTCTCTCTCTCTCTCCCCTCTCTACCCTTTCTATCTCTTCCTCTTTTTTTTTCTTTCCATTTTTCTTTCATTGTTTCTTTCTTTCCCTTTCCCATAGGCGGATCCAGAGGGGGGGGGGGGGGGTCGCGGGGGTCCGGACCCCCCTTTTTGGCGCCTGTTTTTTTTTTTTTTTTACTTGTCAGGGAATTATATATGGAGGGAAACTTGGCCCCATAACCCCTTTACTGAGCGTTTTTTGGAAGTTTGGCGAAATTTTTTTTGTCCCAACCCCCCCCCCCCGTTTGACTTTCATTTTTGTGCCCCCTCTTTTACTCAATCCTGCATCCGCCCCTGAAGGCCCCCCCCCCCCTTGGAAAAAAGCTAGATCCGCCCCTGTTTCCCCCTTTCTTTTGTTCCTGTCTTTCTTCCTCAATTTCCCCTCCCCTTAAATATATCCCTATTTTTTCTCTCTATTACCATTTTCTCTCCTATGAGGCCACCATGGGGTACGGGGGGGGGGGTGGCGTTTCATCCCCTGGATCTGCCTATTTAAGGCTTAATCCACATATTTTGTGCTCCACATATAACAGGGATTTGTTTTTGTTCAGTGTTTGGCCGTTGATTTTGACGTCGTATTTTGAGAGGATAAAAAGGTTTTTTTCAACTTTTCCATCTAAATCTTTAAAGGAAGGTAGGCCTACTCGAGAGGGACATATTGGGGTTGTATTAGGAAGCAGCGCCGAGCTGAGATCGAACCCAGGGCTTTAGCTCCTATAACCCCCACCCCAACACTCAAGTTTTAAACCGTAAAATATAGCAATAAAAAGATTAGTAATACTGCATAAGGTCTGTAATAGTATAATGCAAGTGCATACTAGCGCTTCATCACAATTTCCCTGATTTTTCCTGATGCCACCCCCTCCCCACCCCCGCAGAAATCACTGAGCCTCCTTTGTTTTTGTTTTTTGTGGGTTTATTTGTGCTTTGTGCTAAGGATAGCAAGGGATAGCAACATTACTTTCTGTAGAGTATAATCCCACATGTGATTTGGTTCTGATATACTTTTCCTACGCTTTGCCAGGTTTTGTTTCTATTTAATATGCTACTATCATGTTTTGTTTTGTTTCTAAGGATACTACATTACTTTTCTGTCAAGTATAATCTGATAATTATGTAGAACTATCTTTTGATATACTGTGCCTTTGCTTTGTAGGCCTAGTAGGCCTATCATATTCTTATATGGCATGCCTCTGCTGAGTTTTGTTTTCGTTTTGATGATAATCCTATTATGTCAGGGCAATAAATTTGATTTTGAGTTTGAATTTGTATTCGGTGTGCCAGCCCTCCCCTAAAAAATCGTAGCTGCGCTGCTGGGCTACCCCACGTCATCCCTTTCCCTCTTTCTGGACAATCGAGGCCCCGTCTTATTAAGACTTGCGATTGATATAGGAGATTGGAAATTTGGGATTGATTAGAGGACTTGCGATCAATTTGAAGCAATCGCAACTCTTTATAAGACGGGGCCTAGATCTGCAGCCACCCCCACCCCCTCCCCTCTCGCGGCGCGGCGCTTGGCTTTAGTTTTATTTCTGCTGGGGCCTGTAACATAAAGAGATAAATCAATAAGTTACGATTGATATCAATCGTAAGTCTATGGCAAACCATGTACTGAAGAGTTACAATAATCCAGTTCGGGGTTAGCGCATGGTACAAATGACCCCAAATATCCACAGATATTTTAGACATGGAGGGTCCCTTTATGTGCACTTCAGAAAAATAACTCTGGGAGTGATAGAGGTGCCTCATGAATAGCTTTTGTTTCCCCCTTTAAAAAGAATACTTCCACCTGGATATCATGGAATGCACCATTAGTGCATAATTGAATAATGATTACATGACATTCATGAGCACATATCGAATATTAGTGTCAGTGGGTTTTAGAATTTGGTACATGCAGATGACCTTTATCTGCTCATGCTCAGATTGCAACTCCGAAATGGCTTATTGATGTAAGATATATTACTAAAAGTACATCTCTTTATGGTACAGGCCCCTGGTATGATGACGCAAACAAATTTATACTAAATTGATGACTTTTATAAATTTAATTTTTTATTTTTTATTTAAAAATTATTTAAAATCAAAAAATATTTTTTATATGAAATTACATGTAATTAATATGCATTGAAAATAAAAGATAAATATATACGGCTTGCATTAAATAGTTGTGACGTGCCTGAACAGTAGCTAATTATGAAACAATATGTCAGCGCCCATAGAGCTTCTGGCAATGTCTGTTGTGCGTTTGTTTTGATAGTTTGTTACATGGTAAAGTTACAAAGACCAAGGCAAAGACATAATTAGAAGTCGTAAAGATGTACTCTCTTCAGGGAATTTCAAGGATTTTGTTAAGAAGATCGATTTCTGGAGTGAATTCTGCTTCCTGCAGGACCTGCTACCCATCGACTTCTCTGAGTATCTCCACCCCGACGGAATCGGCGGAAGGCCCTGCTATTGCTAGTGATACTGATAGCTACCTACAAGTCCCGCGGCCGGAGCTAACACTTAGATGTGGATCATCTCACCATATTCATTCACGGTGTCGTCAGCATAGCCATATACCTCAGCGTTTATATCACAGTGTTAGTTTTCCTTAATGATATTGATTATATTTTCATGTCATAATAATGTTTTTCTTGTCTTCTAAGTTCTAGAAAGTAGAATAGACAGCATTTGACTTTGAAATTTTGATATTTCCAGCCAGCAAAATCATGCCCAAGACTGAACTTCTGAAGAAATCCCTGCCAATTTTTTTCGCCATCACATGTTGGTTTATTCCACCGGTCAACAATTAATCATGTTAATTAATGTTTGAATAATAATGGTAATAAAGGATTTCACAGTGATTATTGAATGTCATTGTAAATTACGGTAACACTTTCCATTGTGCCAAGTATGGACATCTTCATACATACCTACTAAAATTGTGCACCCATTGTTTGATGTTGATGTTTTATAACATAATTTCTCTTAAGACTTGTTATGATTTAGAATGGATGCAAGTTGACCTATATCTCCATTTATGTTTGATATTTCAGAATTCCTGGTCCAAAAGGAATTACCAGACCATTGTGAAGGAAGTGCGTGCCTTTGATAATCTTCTAAAGAGATCAGGCTATCGTGACAGGAGGGCATTATCCAATCTCCTAGTATCCATGGGTAAGTTTATGATTTGAAATAAAGGTAATGCCAGTGGAAAGTATTGTCTATATGAAATAATAACATGACAGTGAATGAGTGAAATATGCCTCATATACTTTGCATTCAGTGGTTTAAAATTCTCTTTGGGTGGATCATTCACTTTTATGAGCATCTTGGTTAGTTTTTTACTAAAGTTTTGACCAGTTTTCTTTAAGAATTTGAAAGTACTGGTATTGTCAGATTTATACTTGTCATGAAATAATCTTCTACACAGTTGTCAAAGTAGTTTTTACACTTTCTTGTTTTGAATTGCCATTGAACTATAATTGATATATACAGCCCTGGAAAAAAATATTAGACCAAGCTTCTGTAATAAGGGTATTATAATATGCAAACAAAATTATGAAAATGATTTGTCTTTGTATTTCATTGAATGAATACCAAATTCCAGCAGTTATACCTTGCTTTTATGATATTTTATTTCCTTCTTACCACAATAATAACACTATCAGTAACCATTCTTGGTCTAATAATTTTTTTCCATGGCTGTATATTTGTCTGTGAAACACATGCAATGAAAGCATTTTAATATTTGCATTGTCATGAATTAATCTTCTATACAGTTGTTTCAGAATAAAAATACAGTTTGATATGACTTCTGCTATAATGGAAGTGGCTTTTTTTACTTCAAATTCCTACAATGTGTACTAACTGCTGTGTAATTATGTACCACTTTGTTACAGATAACATGAGGAGTTTCAGTACTTCAAGTGAAATGCAGCAACAGAGAGAAAATCAAGATCAGAAAGATGATGAAGGTAAAAGAGAAATCGTCGAAACAAACTCTTATTTTTAAAACAAATTAAATTAAATCAAATCATGTCAAACGCAAGTTTTAATTGTAGAACAAATATGCTATAAAATGCTGTGCCTGATCCAAAATGCATTTAATTTTTCTCCAACCAATATGTTTATCTGACATCGGACAAGCTTTGCAAGAAACAAAGATATTGAGGTAGCTACATTATTAGGAGCTATTGGATACGATCATGCCCCCAGGGGGGGGGGGGGGGGGCACACTCACATATATATGTCACACATGTATGTGCCGCTGTGACGTCCCCCAGTTTCAACCTTCTCGGGTCGCTCCCATGATATGCGATTTTCACTAACCGCACCTCGATTGGCTTCCGACTCGCTCCCTAGAATATGAGAAAACAATGCGCACAGCCCATTGTCCGGGAACGGTCGCTCCCTAGCCTCCCAGGCCAGCGCAGCGGGGGAGCTGGGCGGCCTAGTGCCCCCTAACTTAGTGCTAGCGGCGGCTCAGCGAGATCAATCTGCATGCGACATCGAGTCAGTGCAGTGGCGCGGCATGTACAGCGTTAAAAACAGCGCTGCGACCGCTGACTCAGCTCATGCACCGTATGTGTACCAGAGTAGTGAGATCGCGAGCAGCTAAAATTAGCTCTGCCCATGAGCCCTTTCGCTCCTTAGACCCTCAAAAACGAGCTTCCTCAATTAACCATTTAGCTCCTTAGCCCCCTGTTTTGAGATTGGCAGCGGCACACCCACATCCAAAAACAGGTTGAGTGCCCCCCCCCCCCCCCGGGATCATGCCCCTGTGTACTAAAGTGAGAAACACCTGTACTAAGCCATGTATCAACTGTTTTGTTTCATATATATCTGTTGTTAATGTGTGAAAATCAATGTTTATGATTCAATTGCTCTAACAGATCCAAGCAAGAAGGCTGGTGATGGAGAGAACATTAGGATGTTGATTGTTCTAATGCTGATCCTGACTCTTCTCAACCTCCTCTCTAGAGGTGATGAAGCTCAGAACATCTCGTGGCAGACATTCGTCAGTGATATGCTTGCCAAAGGGGAGGTAGGGAGAAAAGAGCTCTTATATAAACCTTATTCAGTTTTATCCATACAATACAGAATTATTTCACTACTGTTGTAGGTTTGTGACATGCATTGTCATTAAGCTGGCCTATGTTTTTTGTGCATCTCATGAAAATGAAAATTGGAACCGCATGTAAAAAGAGTAATTTCATTAGTTTTGTAAATTGCCCCCAAACATTAACCCATGTAAAAATAAATGAAGTTGTGTTTTGTAGTGGAGTTCATCATACACATAAGCATTGGGTGTAAGTTTTATGTTTTTAAAAGCTTCTTTGTTGGATTAAGAATTGTCGAACATCCCTATTTCAGGAGCACAACATATGCATACAGTGGAAACTCAGTATAAAGAGGTTTGATATAACAATATTCCTGATATAACAAGGTAATATTCCTGGTCCCAGCTCATTATATTCTATTGTTTTTTAAACCTGATATAACGAGATTCCTGCAATAACCAAGCAGTTTTGATGTTCCCAAGGCCAAGGACCTTGTTATACTGAGTGTCCACTGTACTTGTATACCTTCTAGTTTCAGATCTAGAGTGCTTTTAAATATATATTTTTTCTTAATTATCAGGTAAAGAATTTGTCAGTGACATATTATGATTCTGATGGCAGTGGAGAAAGCAAGAATCCTGAGTCTGATGTCGTACATGTCTTCCTACACGATGGTGCTATTGTCTTTGGGAGAGAGGTATGTAATCTCCTTGTAATTTTTCATTCTATCAATATAGAAAAGAGCAAATGTGAAACAGTCTCTGTATGGTTTCTATGGGGTCTAGATTGTATAATTTACAGTTTTTACAAAAATGCAATATTAATATCGGGTTGATGCTTCATGTCTTTTATTCAATCCATCTGGCAATTCTTTGCCACTGTACTTTTGATCAGTCATTTTCTCGCCACTTACAATAACTGTGGTCTGTACTATGTACTCCCCCACCCCCCCCCCCCCCCAACATTCTTTCTCTCTCTCTTTAATATATTCAGTTAGTTTAAGTTGAAAATATGTATAAACTGAAGCCTAATTTAATTTAGTGGATTATTGCACTTCTCATGGTATAAATACATGTAGTTCTGTGTTACGAACATGTATATTATATTGGAAGGACACCTAATCAAAGGAAACCATCTCTGTTGCTGATTTTAGGTTGGGAGAGGGCAGCCTAACCATTTCAGGATGAGAGTGGGGAATATTCAGAAGTTTGAACAGAAACTAAGGGAGGTTGAAGATAAGCTTGGCATTGCACACAAAGATAGGGTAAGTGAACATTCTATCATCAGTTATCATCTGCTGTTCGTAAACTAATAGACCTAAGATTTACATATGAATGTATGTATCAAGCAGTAATTTTGGGGCAGTCAGTAAACCTGAACAAACCAGATGAACTTCAGAAGTTACTTTGATCAAAGCTGATAAGAATCTTTTCAGCTTTGACCATGAAGGAAGTGACCAAAGTAATCTATCTATATAAATTGATACCCGTCCACTTTTCAGTGATGTTTACTTGCCCGTTAACCCATCAAGAGAGACAAAGGATCAGTAGATGTGTGTTTACACATTTGCCTTGGAAAAATCAGAAAATTATGCCTATATAAGCACAAGCAAGAATTGACAGAGGAATGAGAGAGTGTGTGAGAAACAGCAAGAGAGAGAAACAGGAAGAGTTATAGATAGAGAAACTGAGAGCAAGAGACAAAGCATGTATTTGATGAAAGGAAGAGGAATTATTACTCCATGTACCATTTTCATTTCATGTTATAGATTCAAATCCGATACCAGCATTCCAGCTCTGATGGAATGATCAGCATCGTTGGAACAGTCCTAGTCCTGGGTTTTCTTCTCTACATCATCCGTTCAGCTATGAGAGGAGGAGGGATGAATGCATTCACTCAGCTCAGTAAGTCTCCTTCTTTCATCTGGGGAGCATTTCATCAAGTGTTTTGTCAGTGATTTTTACCGACAACTGTTATAAGCTGCTGAAATCCTTGCATCTGATTGGCTGAGAGCAAATTTGTCGGTAAAAATCACAGACTAAACACTTGATGAAATGCTCCCCAGAAGAAGTTATTTTACAAGAATGTGAAAGAAAAAAAAATTCTTATTTTATTTGCCTGCCAAGGCAATTTCCAACAAATCAGATCATTCTTTTGATCTTCATTTCTTAATGAGGAATGCTAAGATTGTAGACAGTTATATTCATGTGGCAATCAGGAAGTCTGTAATTTATTAATGCCTCCCCCCCAAGTCCACTTGTACCCTGATTGGTTTTTAACCTGAGACTCCCAGCTCAAACCTAGCATTCCAACCTCTTAACTTTTGAGTACAATCTAGCTGCTTTGCTCCTTTATTAATTTTGTTGATTGATTATATAAGTAAAACAGCTTGTAGAGGTTTATGTCATTGAACAATATTTTAAGTTACTTTTTAACTCCCCAAAAGTATAAAAATATGTACCTTTTATGTCTACAAATAAATTCTGAATTCTGTTTCTACTGAAATGTAGTCTACGAATTTCTTTACATGACGTTTGACCGAATTGTAACCTTGCCTTTCCTCCAGCCAAGGCTCGATTCACGGTTGTAGAGGAAGGAGCTTCTAAGGGTGTCTCCTTCAAGGATGTAGCAGGTCTCAGGGAAGCTAAGCAAGAGGTGATGGAGTTTGTAGACTATCTGAAGAGACCAGAGAAGTTTCAGGAACTTGGAGCAAAGGTACAGTCTTAGCAAAGAAAGATCTTAAAATACTTTGCTGTTCAAGAATATGAAATCAAATCTGTGACTCACTATTAAGGACTTCATACCTTTTTCATCCCATTATGTTTCTTATTATCATGTATTCAATTTTTAAGTTGAATGCATTAGTGGGTAATGTCATTAATTTCTTGAATGGACAGTCAATTTCAACAATCTGCGATATACATGTAACTAGGTATCTATAAATGTTAACTTTTATATTTCTCTGGTTTCTATAATTGTGGTTTTGATGATATGTAATTTGTTTGACACCACATCAACTTGTACCTTTAGCTTGAGTTCATAGTGTTTATACCCACGTCCATTGCTGGAAATTATACGTTGTCAATTTCTGCAATGACTGAAGTATTTCGTTCTTGCTGAAACGGCTATCGATTGGAAGCTGTTCATTCATTCTAAAATGATGACAAATGTTACAAGAAACCATGACATTCAAATGCTTTCAATCATGTAAAACGAGAAAATGAATGGAATATTCTGTAATTTTTTATTCCCATGAACGATTGAAATGATGAATTTATCAAGGGACTGTTTAAGATTGATATGTGTCATTTCCATTCCCCAGGTACCCAAAGGTGCCCTTCTACTGGGTCCTCCTGGTTGTGGGAAGACTCTCCTAGCCAAGGCAGTGGCCACCGAAGCCAATGTGCCCTTCATGGCTATGGCAGGCTCAGAGTTTGTGGAGATGATCGGGGGTCTGGGGGCTGCCAGAGTTCGGAGTCTTTTCAAGGAGGCACGCAAGAGGGCTCCCTGCATTGTATACATTGATGAGCTGGATGCCATTGGCAGGAAGCGATCGGAATCGTAAGTTAAGAAGACTTGAAATATCATGTACAGCAACTGATGTGTGAAGTGACTGAATTCTTAGCTGTTCACCACATTTTTTTCCCCACCCTACATTATTCTTATTGTGGGATACAATTTGCAGTGTTATTTGGTACTCATGCAGATACATGTATATGGCCAAAGCAAACCATTAAATGTGAATGTTTGGGGGATGGTAAGGTAGACCAGTACGTGGTTGATTGAAATATACATCTGTAAAGAGTCGGTTACGTATTAAATTCCTTTGATTGATTTTTCAATTTTAATGATTTAAATCTTTCACCTCATACATGAACTTATAAAAGACATAACAATTTAGTGCCATTACAAACTGCATTGTTCTGTCATACTTGTTCGGAAAAAAAGGCTATTATGCCTTATACTTTGTAAGAGCTACTAGTACCAGATAAAGTCAAGTTTCGGGATCTTTGAATTAAATCAAGATCTGTCACTGATCTTTCGATGAAATTTTATTTTATGAAATGAATGTTTGTTATTAGAGCCAATTTCAACTCATCTGGTGAGGAGGAACAAACTTTGAATCAGCTGCTGGTTGAGATGGACGGAATGGGAACTCAGAAAGATGTCATCATGCTTGCATCTACTAACAGAGCTGATATATTAGACAAGGTAAGAGTCAAGTAATAAACAAGAGAAAAAGAGAATGAGAGAGAGAGAGAGAGAGATAGGCAAAAAGATATTTAAAAAAGAGGTGTACACATAGAAAAAAAAACAATTTTTTAGATTTATGGTACATTATATATATATTTTGTTTAAACATGATGTGGTACAAAAGATGTAGACAGTTGCACTCAGACCTAAATAGCTTGCCTATGTGCAACCAATTAAATAAAAACAATAAAACATTATTGAACTGAACATATGATATGATCAAGCAATTGATTTAGAAATGAAACAATGACGTGCTACATCTTTTACAAAATTAGATAGATACTTATGATGTAATGTAAAAAAGGTAAAATCATTGAAATAGGTTTATATGAGAATAAGATGAATATATCTTTTTAGTTAATTATGGTTCTTGTTAAGTTCCTGTCGAAAAAAAAAAATGATATTAACTCATAGCAAAGGATGTCATGCACTTTTTAACTTTGTTTAATTGTTCAGGCCCTTCTGCGTCCTGGTCGATTCGATCGCCACATCCTCATCGACACACCCACCATGATTGAGAGAAAGGAGATCTTTGAAGTCCATCTCAAGAAGTTAGTCCTAGCAGGGAAACCAGAGGACTATTCCACTAGGCTAGCCCAACTTACACCAGGGATGAGTGGTGAGTTGTTGGATTTGAGTATAAAATGTCCACATCTTTAGAATTCCCCACATAAATTAACAGAAACACTGTGCTCTATCTATGTTTATCTGGTTAAAACAAGTATCTGTCCCTTCCCCCACCTATTTTTTTTTTGCGTACAGTTCTTTCTCCCCTCCAATTCTCCCCTCTTATTTTTTTAATATCGCTATTCTTATCCCTCTCTCTCTATGTTCTCCTTTTTTAAAACCTTTGATACTGATAGGACGGTGTAATCGGGTTCTTGCTTTGAAATTACTGTTTGCATTAATACTAGGACAGACAGAAATTAGACAGAAATATATGAGTATACCTCTGTGAATATTGATAAGATTTGATTATGGAAATGTAGCGATATGTGTTGTATCTGCCGTAAAGTATAATTTGCATATCAAGCCTTTACTTAAAGGTAGGGAGAATTAGCCCAATAAATACTTTTTTTTCCAGACTGTAGGTTGAAGGTTGTTGAATTCAAAGCTGAGATGTACTTTATTACATAATATATTTGAGATCATAGTTCTTATGTGATATCGACAAGAAAAAGTACTTATATATGTAGTCCTCGTAAACACCTGCCTTTGTTGGGTAATGGGTACTTGTGATCAGTCTTCCAAGACTTGTTAATTTAATCTCCCTTGATAGGAGCTGACATAGCCAACATCTGCAATGAAGCAGCTTTGCATGCGGCCAGGGAGAGCTACAAGGCTGTTAACACCGAAAGCTTTGAATATGCCGTAGAGCGTATCTTAGCGGGTGCAGCGAAGGCTGAAAACGTAATGTCTAAGGAGGAGCGTAATGTGGTGGCGTTCCATGAATCAGGACACGCCCTCGTTGGGTGGCTGCTGGAGCACACTGATGCTTTGATGAAGGTCTCCATTGTACCAAGGGCCAGTGCTGCATTGGGCTTTGCACAGTATCTTCCCTCAGATCAGAAGCTGTACTCCAAAGAACAGGTGTAGTATACATTTATGTCAATTATTGTAGACAAACAACTTTGTAGTATAATTTTTGATTAGATATTGTCCACAAAACAAAAAAAGGAAGGTTGAAATTTTGTAAAGTGGCATGGATTTGATATAAGACATCTCAAAATGATATGAGAATACTTTTCAGCATGTTTAAAATGTTTGTGATGATTTGCTCTTGTGATGTTCCATCGACCTTGACATGTATCAGAGAATATATAAATTCAGAAAGCCAAATATTTAGGTACCAGTGGACAAAGAATTGAGGTAAAATGATATTCTCAAATGACTGTCACTTGCATATATGATATCAGGGGAAGAATCCAATTCCAATTTTTAAATCTGTTTGTTTCAGTTGTTTGACAGGATGTGTATGGCTTTGGGAGGCAGAGTCGCTGAGGCAATCATTTTCAACAGAGTTACAACAGGTAAAAGTATTTATTTCTCTTTCATAGAATGCCGCAATAATTAAGCGCAAACTGGGACTTTCAATTTAAAGAATACATCACACTTTAGAGGTAGACATCAAGTTGAAATGATGAATTATCTTCTTTTTTTTAGACAAGAACTTAATCAGATTTTTATAAGCATCTTCTTCTTACTTTGTCCATTTTTTATTTTCTTGTTTCTTCCTTTTTGCTTTGTATTTAACCTCTCCATTCCTGTGTCACTTACCTTTTGCACTGTCTTTTCCTCCTGCTGCTCTTTCCCCCTCTCCTGTGCATTCTGTTCATGCTATATCTTTCATTCCTCCCCTCTATCTTCTTTCACCCCCCCCCCCCCATGCAGGTGCACAGGATGACCTGAACAGGGTGACCAAGATGGCTTACTCTCAAATCAGATCTCTAGGGATGAATGATGAAGTAGGACACCTGTCCTTCCCTGAGGGTAGCTCCAATGAGTTGGGAAAGAGGCCGTACAGCCACAGGCTACAGAATGTGATGGATGAGGTAAATACTGTCAAAAAACGATCCAGAGACCGTCTCATTCTTAATACCCGAACCTTCAGGATCAATGCTTTATTGATTATAAGCCCAGTATGAAAGAATCATTTGTCTCTGAATTCCCCTTTCTTTTTGTTGTAGATTATTTCATTATTAATTTGGGCATTTTCTTTACTGTTAGATGCTTCAAAGGTAGAAAGCAAGTCTTTGATTATATACAGATAAGCAACAAAGGGGAGTTACAGCTTTAAGTTCTGTTTGAAGAGAAAAATTGAAGATATAAGTGTTTCAAAATACATATTTTTTGGGTTGTATTTTTTCTACAGGAAGCAAGGAAGTTAGTCACCACTGCATACCGTGCTACGGAATCTTTGCTAACTCAACATGTGGATACGTTGAAATTGGTAAGAATATTTCCATTTTATGTTGGAAGAATTTTATACGAACATTCAGAAGTTTTAATTGCTGTTTTTATGTAAATCTGCTAATGCAACAACAACAAAAATGCAGTGTCAGATTCCTACAGTTGTACATTATTTTGTTAACAACATAACTTTGTGATTGAAAAAAATATTGACAGGGATAACACTCTAGTTTGTTATTGGGGTTGGAGACTGAATGTGAGAGAGTTTGTGTGAGCAATCATGGGACTGCTTACTCATCCTTGGACTCACTCATGCTTCACCGCACTTTATTTTTATTATCAATTTGTAAACATTACACTGGTATTTAATTTGATCTCTCTTACATTTTACCTATGATCTTCACACATAAACCTTGAGTTGTTGTTATACTAGACTTTATGTAAACAGTATTTTTACCGAATTTGTTGTTTTTAAGCAGTTTTACACCATGTCATTGCAAAACTTGTGAATTGTACATAATTCAGCCTTTTTGCTGGGAAGTGCAATATTAATAAATCCTTTTCAATTCAATTCAATTCAAAAGTAATAAGGAAGTAAATGGAAAATAAATCCTAATCTTGAACTTTTCTCCTAGTTGGCCAACAACCTCCTAGAGAAGGAAGTCCTGAACTACGTGGATATCGAAGCCCTGATTGGACCACCACCATTTGGTGAAAAGAAGCAGATTTCCATTGATGACTTTGACATCATGAACTATGGTGATGATGAAATGGATGCTGAGAACATGGAGAGGAAGAAGGAACAAGAACAGAGATTGAAAGAACAAGAAGAGGAGGAAAGATGAGTGATGTGTTTGGGATTCATTAGATCTGACATCAATGCAGGGTGTTCTGATCAGAAGACAAAATGCTCGCTTGATATGGTTCATCCTGATATTGGGGAAAATACTTGACCAGCTTTAAAGAGTCAAGTGTCACCATAACATCTCCTGCATCTGTCTTTTGTTGAAAGAGACCTGTGAATGTGGAATATTCATGTTGTATGCAGTCATACCTGTGCATGAACACTGCTTATGGAGAAAATATTTATGCAAATGACTTTCCAGAAAAGGATTTAATTGCATTTAAATCTAGAGAGAGTTGGAACAATCAGCCTTTCTGGAAAGGTGGCCTTCTTGAATAGGTCTATTGATATAGCCATTTAGATATCACAATATTTGGTCTTCCTGGAAAGGTGGCCTTTCTGAACAGGTTAATCAATCTAGAGAGTCAAAATAACTGGCTTTCCAGACAGATGATCTTTCATGGAAAGGTGGAATTTAAAGCAGTTTTGACCCTGTTAGGGGTTACTGATAATTTGATAATTATGTCATTTATGATGATGATGATGTGGACAGCAATCATTAAATTTCCCTTTCTTGTACTTTCTTTCTCTGTCTTTCACTCTTCCCCTCAATCCCTGTTCTTTCACTTGATCTTGCCCCCTTTTCTTTCTCTCTCTTTCTTTGTCTTTTATTCACTCTTCTTTTTTCCTATTTTTTTTTCCAAAAAGGGAGGAGTGCCCTCCCTGCTACATCTTTGATGAAATTTTTTTGTTGCATTGGATAGAATTTAGGAAGGATATTGAATGAGCATTTATTTTAAATTATGTTCATCTTAAATCTTGAGATTTTTCATACGCCAGGGCCCCGTTTATAAAACTTGTCATCAGTAACAACTGCGCCAATCAGATGCAATTATTTCAGTAGCGTATAACTATTATTGTAACTTGTTATTGATAGCAAGTTTCATGAAATGGGGCCCAGGAAGGACAGATTATTTATTCAGTTATATTGATCTGTGATCAATACCTAGGGGTTAGAATTCTGAATGTTTAACATTGAAAATAATTGGATGCAGCAATGTTCCAAAGTGTTATTGGCAGCAGGATATTCAAGAAAACAAACTTAAAGGAGTACTCCGGCCTGAAAATAATATTAATTGAATGAATAGAGTAAAATTAAACAAGCAAAACAATGAAAATTTCATCGAAATCCGATAAAAAATAACGAAGTTATTGAATTTTTAAGTTTTGCATTATTTTTGGAAACAGTTCTATGCATGTCATCATGAATATGTAATGAGTGAGCTGATGATGTCATGTCCCCACTTTCCTTTTTTAACTATATTATATGAAATCTTCATTATTTCATTTTTTCATACATATCTATAAAAAATATCTCCCTTGTAACCAAAAAAGTTACAGCAATGATGAACTTACACATTAAATAAGGAGTCAGTCCTTTTAGTTATAGGCTTGGAGCAAAAAATTTGAATAATTGCAATTTCATATAATAAAATACAAAAGAAAAAGTGGGGATATGACATCATCAGCTCACTCATTGCATATTCATGATGACGTGCATATAACTGTTTTACCAAAATAATGAAAAATTTAAAAATTCCATAACTTCATTATTTTTCATCCGATTTCGATGGAATTTTCAGTGATTTGTTTGTTTAATTTTACTCTATTTATTCAATTCATATTAATTTCAGGCTGGAGTACCTCTTTAAGGTAAACTATATTTAAAATGATGATATGTGAGTGATTATAAATAACTTTAAGGGCACATTCTGTTATGTCTATTTGGGAAATGAACATAAATATATGCCAACAGATTTAAATAGATTTAATATGCTCTATGGAATATTTGTACAGAGTAGATGAGAGTGGTTGAGAGAGAGAGAGAGAGTTTGTGTGTGGGGGGGGGGGGGGGGGGGGTGAGAGAGTAGTGATAATGAATTAATAGTTAATAGTTAATAGTATGAGAGATTCCATAATGATGGTAATGAATTTAAGAGAAAAAAGGAGAAACTGAGAGAGAGAGAGAGAGAGATGAGAAGCATCGTAGTTAATTATACTACATATTTTCATGATAAAACATCCTGCTAAATGTGGGTCAAATATATTCCAAGGTCTCAAAAGGTGCATGTTAATGACTGAAAGCTTATTTTTTTTTGTATTTTTCAAGAGCACACAGAATATGTGTTTGAGTTGAATGCTTGACACATGCATTTTTTTGATGGAGTCTTATGCCCTTTGCTGTTGATACGATTTCTGTTAAATTGATTTATTTACAAATGGCAATATGTTTTTGTAAATAAAATAAAAGTTGTGAAATACATATATATGGAAAAATATACATGTTCCTTATTGATTTTTTGTTTGGCTTTGTCTGTTTTTGTTTTGTTTTGTTTTTGTTTTGTTGTGTGTGGGTTTTTTTTGGTGGTTTTTTGGAGGGGGGGGGGGGGCTAAATGATATTTACATACATATGTGTAACAAGTGAAAGTATTTGATTGTCTTGTACATGATTTACCTAATTTGATAGTATTTTCTCTTTCATTCTTAATTTTCCGGATAGTTATTCAGAGCAAAATGAAGAGCTTGGATAGGTCACTTTATCTAGGCCTGAAATCATATCTCTGTAAATAATGTATTCAACTTCTTGTAAAAAAAATACAATAAGTTAGCAAGAGAATACAAATGATTACATATTAGGCTTTGACAATTAAGTCATATGATTCATATCGTTACTCGCAAACTGATTATGAGCAAGAAGGGCATCAATATCAGAGTGAGAGGCCAGAGAGAAAGAAAAAGATAGAGAAAATGAGGGAGTAAGAAAGAGAGAGGGAGAGAGAGAAAGGAAATGAAAAAAAGAACGAAATTTTAAAGAGAGAGAGAGAGAGAGAGAGAGAGATCAGACGAAGCGAGAATAGTGAAGCGACGGAAAAAAGAGATCACAGAGGGATAGACTTGGTGAAGAAGAGAATGGGAGAGGGAAAAATGCAGTGGGCATGAATGTGGGAGAGTGACAGAATCGGGGGTAATGATAACTAACAAAGTAATCGAAAGTTTCAAATGTCATGATATATTAAAAAGAGAGAGAGAGAGAGAGAGAGAGAGAGAGGCGACTGAATCCCACTTATAAGAACAGTTCATTTTGAGACATATGGAAAAGGTAAACAGATGTACAAGAATGAATTGTTTATCCAGTATCAACCAAGGAGAAAAATATATTAAAAAGTTACTTTATAAAAGAAAATGAAAAGAAAAGTGTAATATTCTGAATCTAGCATGACAGCTCAGGCCTTGACACTTTATTTCATGCATATCGCACCATCATCATCATCATGTCATGCATGTCACATGATTGTGAGATACTGAGATCTAGTCTTCGATCAAGATTTGCTCATTTGTAAACAGGACGGCGGAGACGATACGATCTTCCCTGAAACATCTTTCTCGGCAGATTCAGTACCAATCAAGATATTCAGAGCTGCATGATCATGCCTAGTCCCGGAGAGGAGCCAGTACTTGGTACTGGTGGGCAGATTGATGGTAAGATTTCGCTAGAGAGAGCTTCGTTTTGTTCGTCTATGCAGTGGGCATCCCCACACATTTAATTTTGCGTTGGTTATGAAATGTGAAACTTGTGGGAGTGGCGAATTCGAGAGAGCCACTTTTAATTAAATGATTGAGATGATTTCCATTTTAAATAGGTCTAATTCATTCGATGTTGGATTAATAATTAATAATTAACATCTTTCATTTCTAACAGTTTTAGTCTGAAACTTATGCCTACCTATGCTATGCGTATGCCTTGGCAAACTATGGAAAATCTGAAAATGACATGAACGACTGGTTTATTTTGGCATCAAGAGTCAAGGCTCAAATAGTGTTGCTTCATCAACCTTTTCCCCCTTTTGACTTTGAGAGAAGTATTTAAAAAAATAGACTCTGAATCATTCAATTTCTTTATCTGAAACAAATGACAACTTCTCAAACCAAATTAGATCTACTAAATTAAAATATGGTATATATCTAGAATATTGTTCACATTATGTCATCAAGATATCTTCCACCTTGTTTTCCATTTTCAGGGTTACTCTGCTCTGAGATATTCTTTTGCCAGATGAAATGCTTCCTTTGACTTATACTTTATGAAATTGTCATATTTTTTTTGGAACAATGTTTATTAAATATACTTGGAGGAAGTTACATTTTATTTTTCTACCTATTGACTTGCGGTATCAGATATAGGCTACAGTACATGGGTTAATCTGTTGAATACGATTTTAGTTTAATATAACATATATTTTTCATAGAGCCCAGCCCTGCTCATCTCAAGCTTGATATTCAGTGGATTAAAAGAGTTTTTTTTTTTCATTTACCAGGCATGGTGATGTCCTTAATTGATGCTGCTCATGACAAGAAATCTAATGTAAGAAGCATCATCGTTTCTTCATTGGTGGATGTGGGCAAGAAGAAACCCAAACTTGTGCTCAGCTCATGCCATTCTTATCTAAGAAAACATAACAAGGTCAGTTAATTTAAGTATCAATTATTCCTTAATCCTCTCATTCAATCTCTTTCAAACAGACATTAAAACAACTTTAAAGTATTCCTTAATTCATTTGTTCAGTCCGTCTAATATTATCTGTGAAGTATTGTCCATTTCCGTGTCATTCTATCTCTATAACACATAGTACAGCAAGTGATATTAGAATGTAGAGTGAAAATAGAATGTCATCAATGTTTTTTCCCATTTCATTGTGCCTCTTCCTGATTTAAGTTTTGCTGGTTTGTTTTCATTTTACCTTCTGCCATAATACAACCTGTTTGTAGGAAAAGCCTTCCCTAATTCATATGCAGTCAAGGTTCTACTCTTGCAATTCATTTACTTCCTATCCATGTATCTGTCACTTTCTCTTTCTCTTCCATACTCTGTGCATTTAATCTCACTTTCTCTTTCAAATTTCATACACGCTTTTGTTCCTTTATACTTCAGTTCAATTCAGATTAGTAGTGGTATTTTATCAAAATACAAATGGATATATGTGTCAATCTTGCAACATATGTTTCTTTTCTTTCAGTTATCAAAGGATCACAGGACAGTGATCCTTCAGACGATGGAACGTGTCTTAAAGGAGGAAGATGATGTCCCTGGTGCTCTCTCTATGGATCTTATCAAACTTGCCTCAGATGAAATGACTGCTTCAAAGGTACAGTATTCTATGAAAATAATTTTTAAGTATCACTTTGTCAGCAGCAACAACTACAGCAACAATAATAATTGATGTATTACTGATGAATCTAGCCAAATAGGCAGTTACAAAATAATAAAAAAG
The DNA here is from genome assembly GCA_025617745.1 of Heliocidaris erythrogramma. Taxonomy (NCBI): domain Eukaryota; kingdom Metazoa; phylum Echinodermata; class Echinoidea; order Camarodonta; family Echinometridae; genus Heliocidaris; species Heliocidaris erythrogramma. The sequence continues at coordinate 37,348,030 of CM046866.1, read as the reverse complement.
GGAAAAAGCAAGGTCACACAGCTGTTGTTTTTATTTTATTTTTTCTAATTTGCATAGAGTATTTTACTCCCCTGTGTGTCCTGCATGCAACTCTCCTTATATATTGCAGCCCAAGGTATATCAAGCTTAGTAATAATGCAAATTTAAGAACAAGGAATAAATTTGATCTAGGTGATTTAGATATCTTAACCATGACACTTTTGTGGTAATCTCATGATTTTATCAATTTGCACACTCTTCTATTGACAGGAAGTAGAGCCAGCATGGCAGACAGCGGCTAGTGATGTTCTGGTTGCTCTTGGTAACAAGCTCTGTAATGATGTCATGGAGGATCTCTACAAGAAATTCCAGCCTGGTTACCTACCACATTTCTTTGTAGTTCAGACCATGGCAAACTTGGCCAACATCAACTGTGAGTCACTGTCCATCACTGTCCATCACCGTCCATCACTGTCCATCACTAATCCAATGATTATTTATGTTAAGATATGATGAGAAATAGGCTCTAAAAATCAATTACAAGCTTTAATATACTTGAAAACCAGAAACTTTTGCGACATAAAACTTTTAACTGTTAATGACAGCCACTTTTGCAGCAAGTAACTCCCAAATTGCAATCATTTTATGTTGTTTCAATTGTGATTTTATTATTTCGCTGCATGAAACTTTTGCGAATCTCGACCACTCACAAAATTCCTGAAAGTTTCATGCACGCGAAAATTTGTAGTTTTACAGTATTGCTTTATGTCTCAACAGATCAGTTAATATGTGAAGAAAAATGTCTGTATGTGATACTCAAAGTTTATATTATCACTGTGGAAATTGTAATACAGTACTTGTTACACATGTTTTTATCTTTTCCCCCTTCCAGCATTTGGTTTTGTTCCTCATCTGAGTGCAGTGTTAAGCACCATGATACCCATGCTAGGCATGGCTAAACATGACAACATGAAGTGGGTCTTCTCTGCAGGTAAGACCCTGTACTCTCAAACTCCACCATTTTGTTTTGAACATTGGAAATGTTTATGTTGACCTATTGTATAATAATCCACTTGTGATATGCTTTCTTTGCCATGCTTCACATAGGACACTTATTTGGATAGTCAATGATTGCATTGAGGCCAATATTTCTTGAGATGATTGTAGTGCAAGAAGAACAATGTTTTTCTTCATGTGATTATGTGATTACACACCAACTTTCGCCCTCCAAAACAATCATGAGGTGTCCAATTTTATAGCTTGTTGGCCTGGAGTTAACCTAAAGTTTGCTCTTCAGCAGGTAAATTATAGTCATGGTTGCTAAATTGAGCAACCAAATTCTTCCTCTCATCCTTTAAAAACTGTCAAAATAGGAAATTGAATTACTAAAAAGTGCTATTGCCCATTTAAATAAGGAAGTAATATCGTCGTTTAGAGCTAGGAGGGCATTGACTCATACTATTTAAAAAAAAAAGAGTTTAATAGTCTTCTGCTCTCAGCAAACCATAAAATTTTTGTACCATCCTGAGTCAAATATTTTCATCTATCCACCTTTTCATCCATCCAGCTTTTGCAAGGTTCAGTGAAAGCATCCTCCACTACGTAGCCAACTCTGACACAGCTCCTGATCCAACGATTAGAAAAGAAACCTATGCTGATCAGATCTTCTCTGGATTTGATGTGCTCTTCTCACTGTGGCTTCCATCCAAAGAGGCCAAGGTAATCTTCTGTCATACAAGGACATGTGTCTTTATTTCTACATGTAGATAGTGTATATGATTTGTCATTGTGAAAGCAACTTAGGGTAAATCTGTTGCCTCATGGAGCGCTAAGTGTCAACCTTTTTATTCTTTATAAGTGACTCTTATTCTGTCACAACATGAGTAAACAAAATGAATAAAGTGTCATGGAATGAAAATGAGAAATTTGTTTCATGACTTTTGTTTATTCAGTTAGTTGCAGAATTATAATATTTACAGGATGAAGAGGGTTGACAATTGGGTCTCTGTGAATCAGTGCACTAACTCTACCCTCTTTCCCAGAGGAAATTACCAATCACTGATTTGCAGAAGTTTGTAATTGCCTTAATATTTTTAACTTGACCTAAAAAAAATAGGACTGAGATTCTTAAGCTTAATTCGTATAGATATCTTGTCAAACTCTCTTCTGATTTGGATGTGAATCCAAAATGTTGCATCATTGACCACTGCTACATCCTGTGAGATATTGTCTGTATTGCTTCTCATAGTAAGAATTGCCATGCTATTCATTAAAATAACAATTTTTGCAAGAAGGGAAATCAAGCAGAGTGTAATAATGGAGTTTGGAAGCCAGTACAAGCAAATTACTGCACTGGAACAATGAAAGAGGAAGTAAAGTAAAATAATTTGTAATGATATCTCTTGCCTTGTAGCTACGTCTGATAGTGGTTGAAGCCTTGGGTCCTATGACACACATCATGACCAAAGAGAAACTAGAGGAACAGCTTCCTAAACTTGTCCCTGGTATCCTAGCACTCTACAAGAAACACCAAGAGGCTTTCTACATCACACAGGTATGACCTTGTCTTTGACCTCTATGTATAACCTTGTATTTGACCTTCATGTAAGACCTTGTATTTAACCTTCAGGTATGCCCTTGTATTTGACGATGCGACATGTATGTTTGAAATTTTTAAAGGTTATTGAACTATCCTTCTGAATTTGAGGTGAAGAACAAAAGAGACAAAATATGTGCGATTATCTTGCCAAATTTGAAAATTTATTTGAGTATTCATGCTTTTTATTTCAGCAGGATATTTAGTATTGAAGAGCTGTTCCTTTGTCCTTCAAAAAATTTAGGATGCCACTAGCTTTTCTTAGATAATCTTTAATTCTGTTTAATATGACCTTTGACTCTTTGTTCATTTTCAGGGTTTGTGTATGATTCTAGAAGCAGCTGCTGCTGAGGGTAGTACAATCCTAGACCCACAGCTAGATACCATCCTTAACACCATGCATGCTCAGGTGAGTGGGAACTTTCCTGTGAAATAGGTTTAGTAGTTAGTTTGATGGAATTCTTGATGTTTCAACCCATTGGAAGCAATTTTTGAATCTGATACACCTGTAATATCCATTTTCCATAGATTCCGGCCAAAGATTTTTTTTTTTAATGTGTGTGTGAGGTTGGGCTTAGAGGTAAGGCTGTGTCATATAATTCAGATAGAAATAGTGTCATTATGGAGGATTATGAATAATGATATACATGTATTGTAGCTCTGGGGAGTGTTTCATCAAGTGTCTTGTCATTGATTATTTTACTGACAAATTTGCTCTCAGCCAATCAGATGCAAGGATTTCAGTAGCTTATAACAGTTGTCGGTAAAAATCACTGACAAAACGCTTGATGAAACGCTCCCCTGGAAGCTCTATACATTTGAGGTTGGGGAAAACTGCTACCATTTACTACCTTAGGAAGGCCACAAGCCATTTAACTATTCTTCCTTCATACGTGGTATTTCAAATTGTCACCTTTATTCAGGTATGTGTGCCTGCAGATTACACTAATCCAACTGGTATCAAGAACCACAACGAGGTCCGTCGCTGCTTCTCAGTCCTTGCCAAGTCTTTCCCTGACCGTGTAGTAACCTTCTTGCTGATAAAACTAGACAATAGTAATGAGAGGATTCGCATCGGTACACTGGCTGTCTTTAAACAACTCATCAACTCAGCAGGTATTGTGCCAAAGCATTGTGAGCTCCAACTATTACTGCTAAGCAATGCATGTCAGTGTGGTTGGTCACTTCTAACATCAATTTGAAATCCTGGTGAAATTTTCTTTTTTGATCTTTGCATTTTAATTTGAATATAGGCCCCCACATGGAAGACAAGAAGCCTCTGATTCTATCTGGTCTCAAACCTGTGTTACAAGAGAATAACAACAAGGTAAATAAAACAAACATCAATTATGTAAACATGACATCAATGATTTAAACATGACTTTATGAATAGGGACATATTGCCAATGTGTATTTACCCTTTACCAATATAAAGATGAATAGGAATTTAAAGTTAAAGGGGAAGTCCACCCAGATTACAAGTTGGTTTTAAAAGAAGCAGAAAACTGAAAGAAACAGATCAGTGAAGGTTTGAGCAAAAGACGATAAGAAATTAGAAAGTTAAGTATTTTTGAAGTTGTAATCAATCAAACACAAATTGGCAACTCTGTGACATATATATTGCGAGCTCCTCTCCCATTTGCCCTGTACCCCAAAAGTCATTAAATTCCATTTTCTTTAAAGAAGATAGTCAATTATACATGCACCTTAGATATAATCATTGCTGATTTGTTTTTACACAAAACCTGTATGAAACAAATCTATTTCTCCATCAAATACTAAGAAAATTACAAATTTATGAGAGCAAATGGGAGAGGAGCTCGCAAGATATGTCACAGAGTTGCCAATTTGTGTTTGATTGATACAACTTCAAAAATCCATAACTTTCTTATTTCTTATTGGATTTTGCTTAAACTATCACTAATCTGTCTTCTTTTGTTCAAATCAATACCAGGGTGGACTTTCCCTTTAACGAATGGAACTTAGATATTAAACTGTAATCGAGATATTGTATTCCTGTAATATGAATATAAAGAATAAGTATAAAGAATATGAGCTGTCTGATCATTTACTGCTTAAGCCATATTCAATTTAAGAATATTGAATATTCATTCTTTTACACAACTAGTGTACTATTTTGGTATTAATTTTGTTCACTTGTCTATGCACAATATTCAAATAGCATCATTCTGTTAATACATTATGTATTTTGATTTTAAAAGAGAGAGAGAGAGAGAATTTTCTCTACCAGAATATTGTTCATTAATATATCTCAAAACTAGTAGAAATGGAATGGATTTCTTCTACAACTGTCTGATTAAATCTCACTTCACTATTACCATACTTTGAAAGTTGTAATAGCCATTCTTCATATGGATTTCACCCTCTTCACATTGACACACATATATATATATATTATGTACGGTAATTGTCTCCCAATACTTCTTCGCATTACAGGTGAAGAAGATGTTTGCTCAGGTCATAATAGCTATGGCTGATCATGAATACTTGTTACTAGAGGGCGGGCATCAGATGGTGGAGTTCATTGTTCGACAGTGTACCCTTACTCCCGACGTGCAGGTGAATAGTTTTGATTGTTGATTCTTGGAATGAGGATATGATTTGGTTATAGCAGTTTCATGGACTTTGTTTCTTTTTACACTATTTTGCATCTTTTAAGCTTGACAAATAATCTATGTGTTGAAATCTTTAAAACATCCTTTCAAACCCTGTGAGAGAATGCTCTTTTCTGACACTTTCATCAATCATAATTTTTTGCAAGGCAAGGATAAAAATTTATTTTTTTTTCTGACTTGTGTTTTTCATTACAGATCGAGCATACGATCTTTAACACTGGGAGTAATATGCCGAAAGATTTGTTTACAAATTAAAAATTCCTCCCCAGTCAAGCTTCTTCGTTTACTAAGGATAAAATTCATTGAATTTCAGGGGGCGATTCATGAAAGAACTTGTCAGATATTTTATCCGACAAATTTGCTCTCAGCCGATCAGATGCAGGGATTTCAGTAGCTTATAACAGTTGTCGGATAAAATATCTGACAACTTCCTTTCATGAAACGCTCCCCAGGTCCTTTGTATTTGAACTTTTAGCTGTCGTAAGTCTAGCATTCAAGTCATTCAAGTTCTATAAACAAAAATTGAAATCTTCTGTAAACTCTTGATTTATTTCAGTTTCTGTTTACAGAACATAGTCATACTGGAGTGCCATATTTTGCATCAGTTTCACCCTATAGAAAAGAGCTACAAATTAATCCAGTTAATGAGAATCCTAATATAATTGCTATGAAATATTCCTATTGCCAGCACATGATACATGTAAATACTCTAATTAATAGCAAAGGATTGTTCTGTTTTATTTGCAGACTGGTAGAAGAAACCCAGACCCCGAGTATGTGAGCAATGAAGCGTTGAGATCTATGAGTGAGAACGTGCTTCATCTCATTACTACAACCATTGGTAGCATGGAAGAGGTAGGCATGTAACTCAGTATTTGTTAGATTTAATTTTATTTTAATTGTCAAAGTGTATGAGTGAAAACATGCTCCATCTTATTACTATGACCATCATAAACCTTGAAAGAGATACGCACTGTGTAACTTAATTTTTGTCTGATTTGATTTCATTTTAACGCTGAGATCTATGAGTGAGAATGTGCTTCATCTCAATGCTACAAACATCCATAGCATGAGGAAGTGGGCGTATTGGTTGATTCTGTAATCGTGATATGGCATATTGCTTTGGTTTGGTTTGTTTTGTGGTTCGGTTAAGTGACCACTCAGAAACCGACTTGTACTTGAAAAAAATCAGAGCTCAGAAAATATATAGCAGTAGACCAACATGTATCAAAATTAAAATCAGCATTAACAAGTTATTGTGAATTTTCCAGTAGCATGAACTGTGTATTCTTAAACTGTACAGGTAAGACTTATTGTTTAATATTCATATCAATAAATAGGTTTTCGATACTAAGTGTGCCAAAGCTTCTGAATGTTACCCTACCCCCCCCCCCAAATCAGAGAAAGGAAAACAACTGACTTCTCATTCTCTCTTCTCAGGTTCTGTGGCCATTCCTTCTGGAGTTCCTCGCTGTACCTCAGTACACAAATGCAATGATGTCTCTGTGTCGTAACTTGGCCCACATCGCTGCTAAGAAACGTGAGGCCCAGGATGAGGACTATATGATTGACTTTGAGACGTTGGCCAATGTCCCCAGACCATGTACTATCATCGCTAGGCTCATGGTAAGCGCAGATGTCTTTCAGAGCTGTATGTAATTGTCCCTACTCTTGATCGTAAGAGATTTGGAGCCTATTACATTAAGGGCAGTATATAATTTGATTGGAGGATGAATCAGTTCCAAATATGATTAAGACTATGTGTAAGATGCTATCGTACCTAACAGGTAAGTAAATTTCATCACCAGATTTAATGGGCAAAAGTATCCTTTCATTTGAATACTGGTATCGTGAATCCTCAAAACAGTGCCTGAATTTTGAAATAGTATTGAGGTTTGCCTTGTAAGGATAGAGACAGCAATTTTAAGAATTGCTTGGGAAATACTGTCTGTACAAGGAGGTGTGGAATACTTCAGATTCTTGAGTGCTAGTAGAATACAGTCTCTGATTTGTGAATCATGAATTTTACCAATATGAATTATAGTTATTAATGAAATTGATTAAAACATAATTGAATGCTTTTGCTACGATTGAAATGATAATACTAGGAGGTGATATAGTTTAACTCTGTGTCATTCACTTACTTGTTTGCCAGGTAATGGCAGGTAGACCTGACAACGGTTGTAAGAGAGGTGTCCATGTTCTTAAGCTGATGCTAGGGATGTCTCCAAACCTGAATGAATCTATAGCAGACATGTGGGATGCAGTCATACCCAAGCTCATACAGTACTTAGAAGGTAAGAGTCAGGGGCATCACTAGATCTTTTTGAATGCTTGAGGGGTGTCTAATCAAATTTACTGACAGTGTAGCGGAACCTTCCCAACAAGCAAAACAAAATTGTCAAAATTTGTTGAGATTTGCTGACACCTATAAAAGCATCACATTTGCCAACAAAAAGTTTTGAATAAGGGGAGGATATGTTATACCCCACACCCCGCTTTAGCAATGTCTCTGCTACATTTCTATGGTGCGGTCTAACACTGAGCCCTATTGCACCAAAGTGAGAGTTGAGTTCAAGTCGAGATCAAACACAAATTTTCTCATTAAGAATCATGGTCATTTGGTTCGTCTTTTTTTTAAGGGGGATTCTGATCACAATGAAAAATTGTAATTGATTGCAGTAGAAAAATTCAAACAAAAATATGCAATCAGCTTAACGTAAAATTGACAAATATTAAAGTTCTTTATAGTAATTTTAATATTAAAGCTCTTGATCTGGAATTCACTACGTCTACAAAGAAAGGCAGCCTGCCTACAATACTAGTATTACTTGTCTGTTATTATATGATTAGCTGGTGTAGACTGATACATATGTACTTGTCAGTCTAGATTGACTTTCATATGTACTTTGATTCCCTTCTATATTTTTCTCATTAGACCATCTTGAGAATCCTGATAAGTGGTCCCAGAAAGCTTGGGAGGATCTCCTTTTGAAGGTACATGTAATTGTTGTTGCTAATATTTTGTAGTCTTTTCCATCCTTTATCTTTCCTCTTTTCCTTCCATTATTTATCTTCTTTTTATCTTCTTTGTTATGTTTTGCCTGTATTCATTCTTCTCATCCTATTTTTCTCCTTTTTGAAATCCCCTTCTCCTACTACTTCAATTCTCTTTGTTCATTGACCACAAAACTTTGTCTTTCCCTGCTTTTACTTTCTGTTCCCATTATATATTTGCAAATGAAGAGTTTATTGTATTGTTCTATTGTTGAACAAGCTGAAGCTCTTTCATCAACATATTTCATTGCTGTTTATTCTTACTAGTTGCTGTCCAAGACGTTAGATGATGCTCAGAATGAAGATTGGGTTGCTGAGTTGGGAACTTGCTTCGGAGATCACACTGCCTTGTATCAGAATATGCCAGAAGAAAAGGTATTGTAATAATTGTAGGGCGGTATTTGATTTTTGTGAAGAGTTAGGATGTGCAACAAATCATAATTTGCAATTTCTATGTTTCAGCAAGTGTTTTTGGTTGCAGTATTTGCAATTTTGATATTCTGTAATGGTAATTATACTCATTCCCACTGGGCTTAATACTGTGTTTATAGGTGTCAGTACAGAAAACAGTCAGTACAAAATGAAGTTCTTTTGTCACATTTATGATATAATAAAAAAATGATATATTTCTCTGAAAAATATTTCAATCAATAGAAAAGGGTGTGAAATGATGCATAGCAAGCTGTTTATTTTTGTTCATTTTGAACACGTGTAATGAAAGTCTATTTTGATCATATTTGTAGAAATAGATAAAGCCTTCAGTATTTCGAATGTATTTTCCATGAAAATTGTATGTAATGGCAGAGATTCATGATTAAGTGGTTAAATGCCTTTTCTGTAGCATTTCGTATTCTATAATTTCCCATTCAGAATTTCTTGTACAAATGTCTTGGAGTGGTTATGAGGAAAGTGACTAACAAGCAGTTCATTCAGAAGCATCTTGACATCATGTTTGCTACAGTCAGACACAACAACCAGACTGAAAGAGAGGTAAGTATGAAATATAGGCACAAAGATACTGTATTCAAAACATGTATAAGGATACAACTAAAACACTTATGGAGAATGAGAAAGAAGTACTGGAAAAGAAATAAGTTAGAAAGGTGTTTACCAAACTATCAGGCTGAAATGGAGGTATGAATTGAATAGTTAGATTCACAAGTATTTTGATGTAGACTCATAACATTGCAAGGTAAAGGCATGGAAATAATCCAGGGAGATAAAGAGAGAGGGAGAGAGAGAGAGAGAGAGAGAGAGAGAGAGGGGGGGGGGGGGCATGGGGGTTCAAGAAAACAAAATAAATCAGAGGTATGTTCGCAATGAAAGGTTTAAACCAATAATTTCAATATCATGTCACCACACTCTTATCACCTATGTTTCCTCATTGTGTTTTGTATATTTTGCAGGGTTGTGCCATTGGAGTAGGTTTCTGTGCATCCTCTCATCTTGATCTAGTCCTCACCAAGCTAGAGACGGTTTCTAAGGGAGAGATGACGAGGAAATCTTCAGGATTCTTCGGATTTGTGAAGGTAATTTAAGCAATTACTATGAACTGATGGACTAATTCAAAGAAATGAGGAAATTCAGGAAATGATACATAAGACCAATGAAAGAGTTAACAGAAATATCCTTGGCGGCAATGTTTATTTCACTTGTCAGTTATGAAGGACTGTAAGTACATGCTTATGACATATGATCTCTCTACTGGAACATTTTCTTTCTGAGCTTGATTTATGTTGATTCGATGTAACTGCACAATGTAGAAGACACATCATATTGGAAGAAATATATTCATATCAACATTAAAATATACATTCCTGCTTGAATTGAGGACAGTGTTGATATGAATTGCAAAGGATTGTATGAAATTGTATGCATATCAAAAAGAAAAGAAGTATAAATAAAACTGTTTATCTGCATTTGATATCAACTATTCGATGTTACGTACCAAGAGCGAATAATTCCTTCATGTTTTATGTACAGGACAAAGGGGGTGAGGATACCGGTAAGATCAAGAGTACAGTGATGCTGTGCTATGGTTACCTGACTCTCTACGCTCCTACAGACATCATAGCATCCAGGGTGGAAACCAACATACTCAAGAACATCAATCCACACTTCAAGAATGTCAAGGTGAGGAATTTAGATGTATAAAAAATATAGGATTGTTGAGACCTTTTAGGATACGGAGAGCATTATAATATCTGCCTTCATCTCACTATGAGTTATTTGTTTGATTGGGTTGGAAATGATGATAGTTGACTTATTGAATATAGAATGTTCATAGTTTTGACAGTCGATAGTAATGATGGTGATGACGACCATGGTTGTGATGATGCTTGTTGTTATTGTTGGAATGGTGATGAGGATGATTTTGAAGGTGATCTGATATGAGTGGAAATTGCTTTGATATTTAAGGATAGCAATGATGATAATGAGTATGTATATAAAGGTGAATATGATGAAAGAAGTAACAGTAACAAATTAATATTGCTTTAAAGTATGTTCATAATGTTGTTATAAAGCGTTATTCATATTTAATAATGAAGGATGAAACTTGTTTAATGAAAACAACAGAGAATAGTAAATGGTGAATCATGAAATCAGTCTTGCCCCTTAAAATGTATGGAATGTTACCAGGAGACATTAAGGAATACAAAAATTTAAAGAATTTTTTTTAAAAACAAATTTTGCAGGACACTGCTGTGAAGCAGAACCTAATCCGAGCAGTGGACCTGATCGGTAAGGCCCTACACCCAGACCATCTTAAGACCAGGCACTCATTTGCTAAGAAGACTGATTTGCTTGGTCACATGATGTCGTACATGCAGGCTGAGAGCACCAAGGAAATCACGACAGAAACGAGGTCTCTAGCACTACAGGCATGTGCAGCGTTAGTGTATCCTTTTGTGCAGTATGAACCGTGGAGCCCAAAGTTCCAGTGTCTGGGAACAAGATATATCTGCCTATATGATAATACATGGGTTAAGTCATTGTGCAATTTGAGTCAGTTTTTGGTGGGGAACTTTTCCCATCCTTTTATGCTGCCATAGTAATCATAATCATAAAAGGAATTATTTGATTTGTGTCTTCTGTTTAGAAAATCCTTTTAGAAGCACATATAAATCAAAAGCTTGTTAAAAGGCTTTTGGCAAGCTTCCACATAGAGGCCTCAAAGCATTCAGAGAATTCATTCTAACAATTCACTCATTTAATTAACCTTGTTTGAGAGGAACAATTTGACTAAAGTGTCTCGTTTTAAGGACATGAACGGAATATACTAAAAAAAGGAGATTTTCATGTATCTGTGTCCTTTATTCCACTCTATATACTTTCTGTTATTACTGTGAATATTTTGATATTTTGCAATTTGAATAATGGAACGCTTGTGTTGAGATTAAAAATAACTATGTGAGTATATACAGATAACAATTAATTAGGTAGTAAATATATGTGTTCTGGGGAGCGTTTCATCAAGCGTTTTGTCAGTGATTTTTAGTGACAATTGTTATAAGCTACTGAAATCCTTGCATCTGATTGGCTGAGAACAAATTTGTCAGTAAAAATCACTGACAAAACGCTTGATGAAACGCTCCCGTATTCATTTGTAGAGCCTGAAGGAAGGTCTTGAAATGTTGAAAATATTTTTATAGCGCAATAGAGGGTGTTTTCCTTGATAGGATGTATTTCAGTAAACTTGACCCTCTCCTCTCTGAAGCTGATGCGTTCACACTCATCAACACTGGTGTGAACTGTCTCTTTAAGCTACCAGACTGCCCCCTCATCACTTCCAAAGGAAAAGAAGAACTCAGAGAAGAAGAAATTAAAGGTAAAGTATCATGTGAAAGTAGTTCATCTCAAGAGAATGTACAATGTTAGATTAGATTATAATGATAAAACACAGAAAGGAGGTGTGGATATTTTAACCAGAATGATGGCAATCTTGGATATGGTATTTATGATTGATGATATTGATGCAATATAGTTACCTCTGTGTCTAACGAGGATATTATTTTGAGGGGTATGAGATTTATATCTAATTTAATGAATAAAGATGAGTATCTCTTGTTTAAAAACTTCACTTTGGACTATTCTTTCACATCTATTTTCCACACCCTACCCCTACCCTCTCCCTTCTCTCTCTCTCTCTCCCTCCCTCTCTCCCTCTCTCCCTCCCTCTCTCCCTCTCTCCCTCTCTCTCTCTCTCTCTCCATCTCTCTCACTGGATCTTTTGTTTCCTTTTTAACTTTTTTTCATCTTATCCAATTTTCAACTTTCATACAATTCCTTGCTACACATTTTCTCTTATTAATTTCTTTCTCTCTACCTGTCATTCCATTCTCCTATTCCTCTATCTCTTACTATCTCTCATTGTCTTCCTATCACAGAGTATGATATGCTAATAGAATCTTCACTTGATGGTCTTCATGAGATGCTGAAAGAGCTTCTGAGGAAAGACATCACACCAATAGGCTTCCAGAATATCTTCAAGGTATTGAGACTTAGATAATTTTCACATCAAACTATTTTTATTAATTCAAAACCTCTTTAATATTGGGGTAATGATTATTTTTCTTAGCAGTTTCCAGGGTAGAATATTCAAGAATATGTATATTGGGAGAAATGCCTGGAGTAAATTATTTAAAGAAATATGTTGAACTATTGCCCCTATGGGGAGAAAATACTGTTATCCTAGATAAGACTTTAAAAAGGTAACGAAGGTAAAATACTTCTCTTTAAATTTTCTTTGATGTACATGTGCACTATTGTCATCACTTTCTCATTTGTCTGGATGACTTCGTTATTTCTTATGTTTAAATTTCATTTCAGTCGTCAAGTGATTGCACATGTTTTCGGGGATAAATCCTGGTGTGCTGGTGAAAAAAGATCTGCTACCAGAAATACATGCTTTTTTTTAATGCCTTTTGAACAATTTGCAGTCATTTTGGATTCCCTATAATTTATTTTTTTCTGGAAATCAAATAAAAATGATAGTTAAGAACACTTTCTGTCCCCCTTATGTCTTTTATACAAAATCTTTTGATAGTATTTATTCAAGATATTTGTGACCATATAGCTGAAAGAAATCTATAAATGTATTTATCCTCTCTAGCACCTCCATCCATGGATGTTGTCAGCCGAGGGACATGAGAGACATAGAGCTGTGGAAACAACTATGGTCCTTCTATCATTCTATTTAGAGCATGTAGAAGATGTTTCAGGGGTAAGGAGATGATGATGATGATGATGATGATGATGATGATGATGATGATGATGATGATGATGATGATGATGATGATGATGATGATGATGATGATGATGATGATGATGATGATGATGATGATGATGATGATGATGATGATGATGATAGTGGTGAATTTGATTAAGGATGATGATTGTGATGTTTATGATGATGTTGATATTGAATTTTTATGATAATGAGGAGGAGGAAAATGAGGATGATGATATGGATAATGATGAAGATTGTGTATCAAATCTGGTATTAAATTTTCATGAGAACACATATGTACGTAATTAGAAAAGTATGAATTAGAGGTACTGGAAAAAGGGCAGAAATTGTAGGTGCATCCATATTATGTATATGATTTACATTAAGGCTTCAATATCATTATTTACTATACAGTGTCTGTTCATCTAAGCTATTGGATTGTATTTGTGTTTTACTCTGTAGGGCCCTTCAGCCTTTACATGTATGGGTGAGATCCTAGCCTATCTAGTCCCACGATGTTCAGATCCCTGCGTCGACCTCAGAGCCAAGGCTATAGAAGGCATTCAACTCACACTCAAGATAGCTCTGCTCTATGAAGGTCAGCCTGATCATTTTCATTCCTCTTTCATATTTTTCTTTTTTCTTTTTTGTCGCTTTTCCAATGAATTAATGAAAAAATGCCCCTGAAATAGATTGCAGGGCTGCCAACATAGGATACAGTAAGTCTGTATAATTTTCTCTCTTCGTAATGCCTTATAATGCCATGTAAAGTATGTACCAAATCACACAATTTCACCTTGAAAAATAAAAAAAGCTCCACTCCCTCGCTTCGCTCTGAGTGTGTGGAGCCCCCCACGGTGTGGAGCTTTTTTATTTTTGAAGGTGAAATTGTGTGATTTGGTACATACTTTATATGGCATTATAAGGCAAAATTATACAGATTTACATGCAAAGAAAATGATAAACATGGAATGCCCCAATTGTTAAAATGCCATCCATGTGGCCGCTGGGCTAGGCGTAGAGCATGGTGCTACATGAGGGCCATGTGCTTGCCCACTGACACAGCCACAGTTAAGCACAAGTCAATTTTCACTCTCAAAACTCACATTGATTCCTCTCATTCTAATTGCAAAGTTACATAAAGTAATATTACTTTAAAAACAAAGCATAGAATAAGTAACAAGGTATGGACCGTGAAATCTTTGCTGTTCTCGATCAATTATCAGGTCTGTGAGCTGATGCTGATTCAAAATGTGATGTACATTCGTACGGCCGGTCAACGTCCGGGTACATAGCGCTGCATGTTAATTATGGGCGTACGCCGCCTGGGCTAGGCTTACTTACGTTACGTGGACGAGGTTGGCGTTCATCCGTGGACATAGTCAGGCTAGCTAGGCGCGGATCAGATCTTACACAGGCACGCGCTCGCGAAGTGAGATTGCGGCTTTCGACAAAAGGCGGGAAAACTTTCAAAACTTTTTCAGCGCTTCCTAAATTCTTGATTTGGTTGCATAATTTATTCAAATCAATCAGTTTTATTATTATTTAGTTATTTAATATTTGTGCATGAGAAATTTCATTATTAGCGTGAGAGCGTGAGAATTGGGTGAAATGCTGAGTCTCGCGCTCAATGTGTGATTGTTGGAAGCCCTGGGATTGCTCTTCAAATGCCCTCATATTCCTCATATTCGAAATATTACTTGAAATAGCTGAAGTGTTTGGACCGAACATCCATGCTACATGTATGTGCAGTCCCATAGACCCATTTCTATGTGCAGTGCATGTGTTTATAGCGAGATTAGGTAAATTTCTTATCATTTTGATCATAGAATCCAAAGCCTCACAGTATACACCAAGTCTTATGTAAACATGATCAACATTTCCCAATTGCTTTATTAAAGATAGTTTCCTTCACAATGTAATCGCATGACCAGAACTCAACTTTAAAGAGATAATAGAATTTATATAAATCACTGTAAGGAAAGTCCTATTTTTATGCCTCCGCCCACCGAAGGTGGGTGCCGGAGGCATTATGTTTTCGGGTTGCCGTCCGTCCGTCCGTCCGTCCGTGCGGCCCACCTCTCGTTACCGCGATATCTGAAGAATCATTTGAGGTAGGAACCTCAAACATGGTACTAGTATGTATCCCCATACGAAGATGAACTGATTAGATTTTGGGGTAAGTAGGTCAAAGGTCAGAGGTCACAGAGGTCAATTTACATGAAATTACATGAAATTCTTGGTTTTTAGGACCGTTCCCGCGATATCTCAAGAACTGTTTGAGGTGAGAACTTCAAACGTGGTACCAGTATGTATCCCCATAGAAAGATGAACTGATTAGATTTTGGGGTAAGTAGGTCCAAGGTCAAAGGTCACAGAGGTCAATTTACATGAAATTACATGAAATTACTGGTTTTTAGCCTCGTTACTGTGATATCTCAAGAACTGTTCGAGGTAAGAACTTCAAACATGGTACTAGTATGTATCCCCATACGAAGATGAACTGATAACATTTTGGGATAAGGAGGTCACAGAGGTCAATTTACATTACATGAAATTCTTGGTTTTTAGCACCATTACCGCGTTTTCTGAAGAACTATTTGAGGTAAGAACTTCAAACTTGGTACCAGTATGTATCCCCATAGAAAGAGGAACTGATTAGATTTTGGGGTAGGTAGGTCAAAGTTCAGAGGTCACAGAGGTCAATTTACATGAAATTACATGAAATTACATGAAATTACTGGTTTTTAGCCTCGTTATCAAATATTTCTAGAGCAGTTTGAGCCATCAACTGAATTTAGGCGGAGGCATATAGGAGACGCAGTCGCATTCATCTTGTTTATGATAGAAAATCCATGAAGAGCTCTCTGGGATAAAAGGTTTATTTTTACATATACATAAATAGATAGATACAGTGACAAAGAATCATAACACATTGCAGAGCACATAGTAAGGGGTATCCTCGCTAGTCATAAGGATCACTTATTCATAAGGACTGCTATTCATAATGCGTGTTAAATGAATAGCAGTTTTTTATGAATAGCGAGCGGACCCACTTACTAACAGACATAATTCTGGATACACAAAAATGATTATATCATTTTCTTTGTTTCTCCCTGAATATGACTTTGAGATTAGTTATAAACACATAGGAATGTAATAAACATTACCTGCCCAAGACATTCCACTTATTGTCCTAGAAATCTACTCACATGCCACATATACTTGCATGGAATGTGGGCCTATTGTACCCATTTTGAAATCGACTTCTGAAATATCTCCCCAATGTGTAAAGAGCAATGCAATGTACATGAGCTTGGGTAAACAAGCAGGAATGCACACCTGTTAAATGTATGCAAATTAGCTCATTATAAAAAAAAGTCTCTTCTGTTGCTAGGGTGTTATGAAGGATAGTGATGGAAAGGTCATGAGTTTACCTCCAATATTTTTTTTTTGGATCAGTGAACTTGTATTGAAAATTAACTTGTGTAAACTTCAGCAAAAATAAAAATTGCAGAGAATTCTAAATGATGTCAAGATATTAAAACGCTATCCAAATATTAACAGTTTGGTCATTGATATTTCATGACTAGTCATGTTAGTGGTTATGTAAATTAATTAACAACATAGTACCTGTAGTGATAAGGTATGTTTACAAACATGTAATTGTTTATGTTTCTGTTTGACCCGGTATATATTTCATCTCTACATTTTAAGGAGGATGAAATCCAAAAATAGGAGATGATGTTATGCAAAAATGTTTGCCCATCTCCAAATCCAAAATGAATACTATTTCATTAATTTAGAGGGAAAACAAATCTCTCTAAAGTTTGCATTTTCCTTGCTTGACATCCTTCAATGGGGGGTTGTCATTCTTTCCATAAGATTATCTGCTGTTTGTTAGGTTTCATTCTCCTTTAAAATGTTCTGATAATTTGTATGAGTTGTCAGATACATTTCATCTGAAATATATACAGAAATTATAATGTCTTCCAATTTTTTGTCCCATGTATGCCTAAGTATGCCTAAGTAGATTTATTTCTTGTATTTGTAGGGAGAGCAAGAGACTACGAAGACAAGATGGTGGAAGCTCTGTCTGTCCTCCGTGGCAGGAGTTTAACCACAGATGCACAGGCTCTCTTTAGTATCATCAGTGATCTCTCTAAGGTAAGCCATCTTCCTCTATTTAAATTCTATTCTCGGCATTACAAAACAAAAATTCACAGGAATGCAAATTAAACAGCTTAAATGAAACTGCACAAATATCTTATCCATTATCGGAATTTATCATTGTCAGCTGTCAGGATTGCCCAACCTAGCATACGAATTTGCCAGCAGCAAGAACTACTCTGAAATTTCATGTTTATCAAAGAGATAATTAAACACTGACATGTTTTAGAAATACAAACATTTTATTAATTTCTTCACTATGTTATAGATCATTGATTTGTTGTCAAAGTTGACAAATTTGTGATCTTGCAGATGTCAGTTTTTAAATGAAAGTTTTTGATGCTGATCAAAGGAATTACAATTTTTTTTGCTCTCTCTCTCTCTCTTGATATATCTATCCCTCTCTATCTCTGCCTTTCCCTCCCTTTCTCTCCCTCTCTCTTTCTCTCTCTCTCTCTCTCTCTCTAATTCATGTTTATTTTACAAAGGCACTTGCGAGGAAAGTCCCCAATGAGCAGCTAGAAGGCTTTGTATTTCTACTCATAGAGGGCCTACTTGATATTCAATCTCACTGCTCCAGCGGTGCTTGCGTGGTACTCAACACAATCCTCAAGTCTAGAGGAACTGAGCTCATCACTTCAGTAAGTATCAATGTATGTAGTGTACCACTTGCAGCCTTCTCAGCAGAAAATTGTTTACACATGGTTCACATTGAAAGAAATATGGCTTTGCAGAATACCATGGGGGTGTTTGGAAAGAGCAAAGTAATTTTGTAGGTTGAAAGTATGAATTTGACTCATTTTTCATTGGTCCAGATTGAGTGAAATATTACCTTGTGTTACATAAGACAGTTGATGTGGGAGGATCAAAACAAGTTTAGAGGTTGAAAGTATGCATTGACATATTTTATTACCCTTCTTAGTATCCTTCTTGGAGAGAATTCACACACATTTTTTTTGTTTCTTCTGAGATCCCTCATGCTTGGTATAAGCACCAAGGGAGTTATAGACTGGTGAAAAAACTGACCACTTGTTACTACCATTATAATCCGAACATAAGGACAGTATGTCCTCTCATGCATATGTATGTTGCATAGAATATGAAAAAAGTAGATTGGTTGGTCAGAGAATACCAAATGATATGACGTTTTAGGTTATGAACCAATGCGTAGTATGTGGAATTCTTCTCCTGTATTTTGTATAGTACAACTGGGTTATTTTTTATCTTGAGGTGTTGTGGTCTAGTGGATACGTTACGGGACTGTGGATCACATTGTTCGCGGTTCAAGTCCCGCTGCGGCACTAATTTCCTTTGGCAAGATATTACTCTACATTTTCCACTCTCCACCCAGGTGTAGTAAATGGGTACCTAGTAGGAATTTATTCCTTGAATGCTTTTAGCGCCTTAGGGCAGCTCAGCTAAAGCCAGGTAATAGTAGTACTTCCGCACCTCGGAATAGGTTACCTAGATAGATGGCGCGTTATAAATGTCTATTATTGTTATTATTATTATTATTACTATGGATTTGGCATCGTCGCGCCGCGTCCGCCGCGTCCACGTCCGCCGCAGAGATTTTCTTGGGCACGCTCTACTGGCTGCAGTTTATGTCGGATCACCTTCAATTTCAAAACAACTAAAAAATGACAAAAGTACAAAAAGGTCATTTTTGTCAGCAGTGATACCCCAGGTCCCAAATTGCCACTTTATCCATTTCAGTCACAACATTGATTCAAATGGGGGATGGGTGACGGGTTCGGGGGATACATGTACTCGGACTGGTCCCCCCTCCGAGTGCTCTAGTTATTATTTATCTTCATTATTATTATATTTGTATATTCTAAGTTGTAATAATAACTCCTTCGTCACTCATTTTGCTTATAAAATTCATGATAAAATTCATGAAACTGGTATGGAGTCTGTCTGTAGTCCCTCTTATTCATTTTCATGTCTCCTTCTTCTTTACAGGTCGTAAAGCTGATGACTGCCCTACACACCAAGCTAGCTTCAGTCACTTTCCCACAGACCCGTACTGGGACGATGAGAGCAATTAGAACCCTAGCATCAACTCATCTAGAACCAGTCCTTAAGACACTCGTCAGATTCCCACTGCCATATGACCAGTAAGTAGAGGGCCAATGCTTTGGATTGAAGTATTTTCACCCATTATATTCTACTTTAAAGAAGCATGAATTTAAACATTTAAATGATCATCTTGTCCAACACGATGGTTATTTTGTTCAGTGGTCAATTCTCTGGTCACCTTTAAACGTATTTGTAATTATTCTTGTGCAAAACAAAAATTGTGATAATATGGGACCATTCAAAGAGGTTGCTTATTCAACTTTTATCTTAGCCTTCAATTAATTACAATTTTTCTTAAAAAAACAAACAAAAAAGCTTACAAGCAAGTGTCCCCTGTACCATTCCCCCCCCCCCCCATTCCACATTTGGCTTGCTTTTCAAATTTAAGTCTTCTGTAGAGTAAGTTGAGTGATGTCCTTCTATCGTTACCCTCCAGACATATCGTAGAGTGTTGGCGAACTCTTGCTTGTGATAGCAGTCTCCTGCAGGCAGTCTATGAGAGATGTCTTGATATGATGGCACGGAATGTACATGTTGATGAGAAGATAGATCCTAAATCCAAGAAGGTCCTCTCTAAAGTTGCCAACTTGATGCCGCTTTCTGTAAGTAAACAAAGCGTTTGACTTTCTAAATATAAACATTTATGAAGCTTAACTTTAGTATAAAATATTTTTTGATAGTCATATTCCAATATTTCATTTGTGAATAGAGGAAAAATATTTACACAGTAATTTATGAAACACAAAATGGATGAAGTAATCAGCAGTACTAGCAGTAAGTAATATAGTATGGGGTAAGCCATTTCAATGATTGTCCCTTTTATTCCTAAAGACATGATAATGAACTGCCATAGAAATGGACTTCCATGTATTTAAAGCAATAAATAATCAAAAAGTCAGAAATTTCTTGGTTCACATCTAATCAGCTAGGGCTAGGATTAGGAATTGTACAATCAGACTCCATAAACCTTAGGTTAGTTTGAGGGTTAGGCCAGAATCTACAGAAAAGCTTTCAGATGTCTCCATAATGTCAATTATTCTGTCTTCCTTTTTAGGTTATATCTGCTCTGACAGAAACATTTCAGGTGGAGGAGTCAGAAGATGTTGTTTCTGACAACTTCCCAAGACTGTTCTCCTCTCTCTTGATCTACATCGGTTCCTGCGTGGGTAAGGTCAAATCTCCAACCCTCAAACCTGATCAGATCCAACAGCAGGAGATTGTCAATGTGAAGGATGTGAAGGCATTCAACAAGGCATTGGCTGTCATCTGCCCTAGCTTGTGAGTAGAGATATCAAATGATAACAGTAATATAATTATATTGCCTTATTTACCCAGTGCTACTGTTCTTCTTGGTGACCCTGTGTTACTGAGCATTCTGTGAGGTTGATGTGGGGTTAATTTAGCATTTCATCCTCTTTATTCCATAAAATATTTATCATTCATAAAGTAGGCACATGTAATGATGATGATTATGAGGGTAAGGAGGGGAAGTAGGGAGGATAAATGTGTATTTATGTGGAAATCAGGAAAAAAATCAAAGAGAATGAACAAAATGAAAGAAATGAAATGCACACAAGAACATTTCTTTCATTTTGCATTGTCTTCTCCTCTTCTTATCTTTCTTTCTTGTAATCTTGGTTGTCATTTTTTTCATGATCTTCTTCCCAGCCCTAAAAGTCGTATATTAGGTGTGTTAATTGGTATATTCTATTCTCATTGTTTCTTAGTTTGGCCACTGAAGCTATGAAGGGCTTGCTAGCTCGAGGTCCCAACTCAGCTGATCTCATGGAATTACTGAGCAAAGAAGGAGTGTGGACACAGCTACAGGAAGAGGAGCAGTATGAGGATGGGGTTCAAGTACTTGGAAGGTATGTTGACAGACATGGGTTGAGTCATTGGGTTGTTAGATGCTGAGGTAGATGAAGTGATATATCAGAAGACGAACATGTATCCCATGTATCAGGGCCCTATTTCATAAAACTTGTGATCAATAACATCTGCCCCATTTCTATGACAAATTTGTCCTTAGCCAATCAGATTCAAGGATTACAGTAGCTTATAACAACTATTGTAACTTGTTATTGATAACAAGTTTTATGAAACAGGGCCCTGGAGATGATTTGTGGAGGAATCGATTGGTGGATAAATCTATGGATGAATTGCTTGTATATCTGCCTAGATTATAAATAGAGTCGTGTAGTTGGATGATGGAAGATATTGACACATACCTGAAATTATTTTGATTTCATTTATATTGTATTTTATTTGGATTGGTCTTTATATCATCTTTGCAAACTTAAATTTTCATGCACAAGAATGTGAAATTGATACAGTTTTTCAAATGTAGTACATAAATAGAAAATACAGGAATTCAACTCACACGTTGAACGCATAAAAACATGAGTTAGATATAGGAGAGCTGTACTGATGTATTTAGTGATGAACAAATAGAGACACTGATGTATAATTCTTCAAAGCAAGATTACAGCAATATGTAATCATGAGTCTTACTGTTGGTTTTGTTTTGTGTTTTGTACAGGGCTGTTGCTGAGTACCGAGGTAATTATATACCTCGCATCATCGGAGCTCTCTCTCCCAATCTAAACAGTCTGTTTGATACCCAGAGAATCGTTACTACTGCTTTCCTAGCTGAGGTATGTAATGCCAGCATGCTCTTCTTGTATATTATCTTTAATTCTTGTTACAACTTACTTTTAAAGAATAGTTTCCATCACTTTAAATCAGAATCTCACTATTAGTAAGATATTTCAGAAAAATCTCACTAACACGGCCAAGCGCTATGCGCATTGAATAATAGTGAGATTTAAATATTGATATTTTATATCCCACAATGCACCACACGATAGTGTGTAGTATCCTTGGCATGAACATCCACAAGTTTGAATCACTTTTTTTTTGTGTGTGAATGCCCATTCTTTTGCCCATGAGTCTTGCGCGTGGATGAAATTAAAATACACATGAAATTTACCTTACTTGGCCGAGCGCGAGAAATTAATCGCATGAAAATTTCCACTTTTACAATGTTGTGTAAACACGGTAGCTAAAGTCATTTTCTTCCATCGAAAAGGAAGGTGTTTGCTGACTTGACCAGTCTTTTGTTTATTTTACCATCTAGCTGGTCAATCAAAGGTGTGCTGGGGACATCTCCCAAGTTGAGATCATCATGAACAATCTCCTAGGTAGGCTTGTAGATAGCAATGCTATTGTTCGTAAGCTGTGCATCAGGGGCCTGGGCAGCATAGCAAGTCTGGGATCTGCACAGGTAAGTCACCTACACAATGCCCATTGCAAAGACTTTGTATTTCTAATGTAATAGTGCTTTGTATTTTCATATCATTATTTCAATTAGAGTGCATATCCTGACAGTGTGAGAATTTTCAATAATAAGAGAAAAATAGTCAGACTGTATATAAACCCTGGTTAATACAGTTTTCAATAACTTATAGAATACTGATATATTGGACATCTTTGTTGCTCAATTACAATCCAGAAACAAAAAAAACATGCACCCTGCACATCAAAAGCGTTGTTATTATTACCTATGTTTCTCGATACTCCATGTAAGGTTCCCAAAGCATTTGCCAATTTTTTTTCCCCTTACTCAGCATCCATTTTACTATCAAGACTAGCAAAAGTAGACTAGCAAAGAACTTCAGTCTTTGGTCTAGAATTTTAAACTTGGGAATGTTGATCCGTCTAGACCGATGGCATATCCAATGTACTATAACACATCTGCAGATGCTATTTTGATAATGCTATTTGTGATCTCACATGAACGTATGTGTGAATAAAGTTCACCTGTTTATCCCCATTTCCCAGGTCCAGAAGTATTCCACCACTGTTCTCTCCTCCATGATGGCTGGTATGGATGATAAGGATGACCCAGAGGATAGCATCACGCTGGAAGCCATGTCTGGTCTTACTCGCATCCTCATGGAGATCTCAGAGAGCAACGTCAGACCTATTCTCATCAATGTTACACTACGCATCAGACCTTGCTTTGAAAAGGTGAGTACAAGTCAGACAGAAGAACATCTCAGACCCTTTCTGTTGGTGTGTAGTTTTTTACATCACTTGCTAAACATTTTCCTGATTAAACTGAGCATTCATTTTTTTTGCAAATATGTAAAATATGGTACCTTTATTCATAACACTTAAAGTGACTGTGAACACTTTATCACAGCAGGGGAGCGTTTCATCAAGTGATTTGTCAGTGATTTTACCGATAACTGTTATAAGCTACTGAAATCCTTGCATCTGATTGGCTGAGAGCAAATTTGTCAGTAAAAATCACTGACAAAACGCTTGATGAAACGCTCCGCAGGACAAGGCAGCAACCTTGATTTTCTCTCCCTTTTTGTGGACCAAATATTCTGGGTTACCAAAATGCAATCTACATGATTGCACTGTTGGATCTGACCAACTATCTTTGAAAATTTGTACGCTAAGTAATAAAATAGTTAAGCTCTATATTTAGCCTGTCTCAGGTTTCAGTCACATTTTGTAGGTCGTCACTGTAGCAACAAGGTGTTTTATTTTACTAGAGAACATGTATGGATGTACTTTAAATGTCTATATGTATTAGGACTAGGGACTACGTTAAGTGTATAAAGTTGAAGTCTCAGAGAATCTATTGCATTTAAAAGAAAAAGTGTTGAAAATACATGCATTAACCTGGTTATTTCTTGGATATATAGGATCGTGCCTCAGTACGTGCGGCTGCCTTCACCCTGTTTGGTAACCTGAGCCGGTTCGGTGACGGCCCATCCAGAGATCCGTTCCTGGAGCAGATCCACACCAACTTTGTCAGTCTTCTGCTTCATCTCAATGATGAGGATGATGATGTGAAGAAGGTTTGTATCCAATCCAATCCAATCCAAGCTAATCCAGGAATTGGTAGTGTGCCAATATCTAGATTCAAGATTCAAGAGCTTTATTGGCTGATTAAAATACAGAAAAATGATCCTCCTCTGGCAAGAAAGTTAAAAAGACAAGCATAAAAACATTACATAAATAAATAAATATATAATTGATACATGAAATATACAAGAGAGAATCAAATAGTAACAGACTATAGTAACCAAGAAATATGAAACATTGATTTAAAAAAAAAAAAATAAGCGACACAATAAGTTGAATCTTTATAACCTGAGTGCTGACCACGGAAATTTTTTTTTAAAGTATCACTGTTGCACAAACCCTAGACTATAAAACAATGAATTACACATCCATGTTTATATCTTAAATGGTCCTAAGAAAATGAAGGGTATTGATTCATGATATATAGTACATGATACATGGAATTGCACTAAACAGTAGCGTACTTAATAATGAACTATCACCCTGATAGCAGACCAGTCATACTAGCACGGTTTACTATGAGGGATCATGCATAATTCTTAATTCTTGAGACCAGAACAGGAACCTAGTTTGCATAGAGAGTTCTAAATGACAAATGTTAAATTATCAATGTAAATACATACATATTGGCAAGATTTTGTCAATTCATGAGTGTAAAAAGAGAACAAATGATGCACCACGCGGTACCCCGGTGTAGCGTTGTACCCCGGGGTACCACGTTGTGTAGCGCCATCTCACGTCCACTCGAGTACAACCCCAGAGTTATGAATGCAGTGCGTGTACGTAGTCACAATGCATGTTAACAGTGCAGTGTTATTACGCATGGTGTGCATGCACTGTATACCCGCGCGCTAGCTGCTATCTAGCAGCCCTCACAATTACAAGCGCAGTGGCTATAGGCGTTAGCTCCCGCGGCTTTAGAACTTTATTTTATTTCACTTCTTCCTAAAAAACATCACTTCATCGTTACTGTATTTTAGCTGTCAAACTTTCAAACTTAGACAATGGTGGAAGGTAATGGTGGATACGGAAATTTACTGTAAGGGAAAGGACGTAAAAGACGGAAGATTCCAAGGACCGAGAAAGTTGAAAGAGCACGATATCGTGCAATACAGAAGTTGGGGGACAAGCAGGCCGCTGATCTGTGTACATGGTAGCGGATTTTAGGAAGGCGAGTAACGGGGGAGACAAGGAGCAGGCTGATGGTGTTATTATGACACTGCTGGCCCAATCCCTCTCTCAAATCGAAGAAATAGAAATCAATAATAGAATAATTACTCACAACAACAATGAATTTGAGAAAAATACATGACTTATAGGATGTTTTACAAGAACATGGGACACAATTAAATGTTGAAAAAATGACACCAAAATAATTTCCCACTTTTTGGCAACCCAGGGTACAGCCCTAAAAAAAAATTAAATAATTCAAAAAAATGGCCGATTTTTATTTGGTACCCCAGGGTACCATTTATGTCATCAAATGCAGATTGAAAGTACAAGATATAAATGAATTATGTTTTTCATAGTTGCCTAACCAAAGGTACTGGGTGAGACTGATAAAAACACTGTATAATCAATCCATTGAGTCATTGGGGAAAGACTGGAGTCGTGGCTACTTATGTACAATTTTGAATTGGTATGTCATAAGAAGGTATGCATGAGAGTCAGGAGTGGACCTTCTCATGAATGTGTTCAATGGTACATGTATGCATATTTCTTTTGTAGAGCTTCCTGTTTGTGATTTTATGGTATACAGTACTTGATTTACTGCAATAAATCATATATACCTACCTATTATGCCTGTAGTCTTGACTACGGGACCCCTTCGAGAATTATCACACATGTGTCACAATATTGTGCGCACCCCCCGTAATCCTATTGTCCCCTTCGCCACTCACGCGCGTCAATACGCTACGGCCATCTTCCTCTTTCTTGCTCGCCCCCGACGAGTTAGGACGTATAGTCACAGCGCTCCTGAAATCAGGTCGTATAGTATCTTTTTGGTGCGCTTTTTACCATAGTTAAAGCACTTTTAGGTACCTATATTCGTTTAGATTATAGTACTTTGTGTTTTATTAGTCACTCTTGCCGATTGCAAGGGATTTTTTGATTCCCTTTCTTGGCATTTATTTTTCTCTTTCACGGTCAGCCCCACGTAGATATTTCCGTGTTTGCGGGTGTTTCCGTTTGTCACCGAGCCTTCGGGTTCGGCGTTTATTCTTACGGTTTTTAGGCTGTGAAAATTTCTTTAGTGCGTATCTCCCAAATAATTTTACCCTTATTTACTGCATTCAGTTGAAGTATTTCTTATTTTGAAGAAAAGTATACTTTATTGTCTGTTTTATTGCAGTGGTATGGATTCGGAAGAAGAAGCAGCTAGGTCAAGGAGACCTGCTTCTTCCGAAGAGTCGTCTAGCAAGACGACTCGGCCTTCCAGAACTCCCCCGAGTACTGCGGTACACGGGGGAGGGAGGAGGGCTAAGGGTAAGTTGCCTAGTGGTGTTTCCTTGCAGAGTTTGCCAGTCTCGGAGCTTGCGGCTTCGGGACGGGTGGCGTTAACTGAATCGGGATTGTCAACTCCGAAGCCCGTGGTTTCGGGGTGGGTGGCGTCAGATTCTAGTGGTTTGGATATCTCGAATCCAATCCCCCGGTCGCTGAGACCAGAGGGGGGGGCTGTTGTTTCCCGTACGGTAGCGTTCACTCGCTCTGATCCGTTAGGGGAGACGCGCCCCACTACTGCAGGGCAGCCCACGGGCTTAGTCCATGTTGGTCTGGGTTCTCAAACCCTAGCCCCCGGCAAACGCCATATGGGGGAACGAGTACTTCCTGGGCTGTCTACATTGCCAGCTAATGGGAATGCTCGAGCTAACAATTATGGACGCTCTTCGGAGCAACAGGTGTTTTCACCTGAGTGCGTGACTACTAGTGCTCCCCTATTGCTGCTTTCGAGCGGTCCAATAGCGGGTTCACACGCCTTTAGTAGTCATCGGGCACATACCGAGTCATCTCGGTCTGCCCACGCACTGGGAGCTTTTAGCTCCCAACCCAAGGCTACTGCATCTTCTTGCTTAGCCAATATGGGTGATTTGGGCGATTCTCTAGGCTTACGCCATGAGCGCTCCAATCCCTTTATAGGAAGTGAACGCCCCTCCGCGGAGGGATCGGTTTGTGTTTCCGAAGAGGCTTCGGGGACCCGAACGAATCCGATTAAGCGTTCTAAGAAAAGGGTTTCGGCTACGACTGTTGTCGAGCCAGCCAAGAAAAAGGCCAAGAAGAAGGCAAAAAGTGGCAAGGCTTTGCCGGCCTCTTGCCCGTCTGACCGGGCTAACCCAGCTAGCTCCTCTCAAGCTGACATGTTCAGTATGATGCGGGCTTTTGCTCAGAATCAGGGTTGGTCCTTTGTACCGGCTACTTCAACCCTGACTTCTGTCCCTATTCAGGGATCTCGCCTTGAGTCTAATCAGCCTTTTGTGATTGATTCCTCTTTGTCTGAGTCGGATTCGCATGTGCCTCCTATTCCCGCGGCCCTTGGGGCTCCGCCGGGCGAGGAGACTTTTGTTGAACCATGCGAGGCTCTGCCTGCGGAGGCCTTTGTTAGTGCTCCTTTGTCTCATTCCACTCGGGTGGAACCAGATTCGGATGTGGCTTCTCAAGCTTCGGTTCCCGAATCGCTTGGGCAGGCGGAGTCTCAATCGCTTGCTCTTCGCGGGGTAGAAGCGATTGCTTTGTTGTCCAAATATCTCCCTGAATTTCAGTCAACCCGCGCGCAGGGTTCGACTTCGCGTTGGAAATTTAAGCAGCAGGATTCCTCTGAGGGTATCGCTCTTGAGGAGGTTTTCAAGCTGGAGTATGACCGCATTGAGGCCGCGCTGTTGATTAAGCGCTCTAATGCGGTCAAGGGTAAGGCCTTTGCCTTTTGTTCTCAGGACCAAGACAGCTTTTTTAAGGCTAAGACTCTGTCTCCTGAGATTTTGGAGGTTGGTCGTCGCTTACGGGCGACTAATCCGCTTACCTCCGCCGCTTTCAAGGCAGAGGATAAGATCTGGTCTAATATTGAAAGCCAGGTTAGGTCGGGGATGCGTTTGTCGGCGTTTCAAGGGTTTCTCTCCGACCTTAGGTCCAGGGCGGAGGAGTTGAATGTTACCGATGGTGACAAGCTGATTATTGACGACCTGTTGCATACTCTTTTTTGTCTGCAGTGGTCGCAGCTTTCCACCGCAGCTGCTTCGGCTACGTTCCGTCGCAGGACCTCGGCTCTCTCGGCACTGGGTGTTAGAGAGTCGGGCATTGCTCAACTTCTCCGAGATGTTCCGTCTCGGGGTCCTTCGCTTTTTGGTGGTAAATTCGCTACGGTTTTTCAGAGAGAGATCGATGCGCGTAAGCAGATCTCGGATATGACTAAGCAGTTTCACACTAGCTCTAAGCCAACGCGGGCCCCTGTTCAGCGTAGACCTGCTGGTCCCGTTTCGGGTCAACGCAGTCGCGTGTCTAGGGTCCCGCCTCCTGAGCCACAGCCAGCTCCTTCTCGTGGGAGAGGGAGTCGTGGCAGGGGCATTTCGAGAGGTACTCGTGGTAAGGCGATGGCTTCGCAGAAGGCCAAGCCTGGGTTTTGATGTTTTTCCCCGAGCGCTTGTTCAACCGAATGTGGTAGGTGGCCGTCTTCACGCGTTTCTCCCCGCTTGGGAGGCCATCTCCGGGGACGCGTTTGTTCTCTCCGTCGTGCGAGACGGATTCTTCATAGATCTTTGCGATTCGCTCCCCGGAGGGGCTATAAGAATTCGGTCACCTCCCATGTCTGCCCTGTCTCGATCTCATGCTTCAAAGGAGATCGAGTCTCTTCTGGAAAAGAGGGCTATAGAAAGGGTAAGAGACAGGCCGTCTCTTTCCCTTTCTCCAATATTTGTTATTCCCAAGCGCTCGGGAAAACTTCGTTTGATACTGAACCTAAAAAGGATAAACAAATTTATTCCTCCGGTTCATTTTCGGATGGAGACTCTTGCCTCCATTCTTCCGTTGATAAAAAGGGAAGACTACGCGGTCTCGATAGATCTCAAGGACGCGTACTTTCACATTCCCATTCATCGCGCATCTCGCGATCTTCTGGGGTTCTCCTTCCTCTCGGAGACTCTTCCCTTCGGGCTGCGCCCGGCCCCTCGGGTTTTTACTCAAGTTGTAGCGGTGCTAGCGGCCTTTCTGAGGCGTCGCGGCCTGCGGTTGTTTTGTTACCTGGACGATTGGCTTCTCCTTGCGGAGTCGCGCGATCGTTTGTTGGACGAGACTCGTTTGCTCGTCTCTCTTACTCAAGACTTAGGTTTCCTAATAAATTGGGAAAAGTCAGAGTTAGTCCCCACTCGCAGCCCAGTTTTTCTGGGGGCGGTGTTAGACATAAGGAATCAGTTAGCTCGGCCCAGTCGAGACAGGATTCTCACCATTGTCTCTGCGGCTCGCAAGCTCTTGCTGGCCAGAAGAGTCTCGGCCAGACAGTGGCTTCAGTTTCTAGGTTATCTAGCCAGTCTAGTCGATGTTTTAGAGGACTGCCGGCTCCTCATGAGACCCTTTCAGAGACATCTCCTCAGGTTCTTCAAGCCGGGAAAAGACTCTCTTTTGGTCTGGATTCCAGTACCAGTAAAGATCAAGTCTCTTCTCGCTTGTTGGACGAGCGAGGTGTTTCTCGCGCGAGGCAGGTCCTTCTCTGCCCCTCTTCATCATAAATCTATTGCAGAAAAAGAAAGGTTGAAATTTAAATCTAATAACACTGAATATTATAACCAACTCTTCACTTTAGAAGAGTTGCAAACATCTCTACAGAAAAGCCATGACTCGTCTGCTGGTCCAGACTCTGTACATTATCAATTTCTGAAACGCCTACCTGTCTCGTGTCTTAAAGTTCTCCTTACATTAATCAACTTAATATGGGACTCTGGTATTTTCCCTAATGTCTGGAGGCAGGCAATAGTTGTCCCCATCCCCAAACCGGGGAAGGACCACAGTAATCCTATAAATTATCGACCGATTGCACTGACTAGTTGTCTATGTAAGACAATGGAACGTATGATAAACGATCGGCTTGTGTGGTTTCTTGAATTAAACAAGCTAATTACAAACTATCAATGTGGTTTCAGGCATCATAGGAGCACTGAAGATCATCTAGTCCGTCTCGAGACGTATATCAGAGATGCTTTCTTGATGAAACAACATGTAGTAGTCGTATTTTTTGACTTAGAGAAGGCTTTTGATACCACCTGGAAGTTTGGTATAATGAAGGATCTATCTGACTTTAATCTGCATGGACGCCTTCCTCTCTTTATATCACACTTCTTGGAAAACCGCTTTTTTCAGGTACGAGTGGGATCCACACTATCTGACCTTCATAGACAGGAGATGGGTGTTCCACAAGGCAGTGTTCTGTCTCCCACGTGTTTTAGTATTAAAATTAACAGTATAGTCAATTCCCTGCGTGGTGATGTTATGTGCTCACTTTATGTAGACGATTTTCTGATAGCGTTCAAATCTCAATCCATGGCCACAATAGAACGACAATTACAAATGAATTTGAACAACATCAACCAGTGGTCCTTGAAGAATGGCTTTAAATTTTCAAAATCTAAGACCGTATGTATGCATTTCTGTAATCTCCGCTCGCTGCACCCAGACCCAACTCTGTCTATTGACAATACCCTTATCAAGGTGGTAAAACAGGCAAAATTCTTAGGGCTAGTTTTTGATGAGAAGTTGACTTTTATACCTCACATTAAGGATCTGAGGGCGAGATGCCTGAAATCTCTCAACCTTTTGAAAGTCGTCTCTAAACTCAGTTGGGGTGGAGATACAACGGTACTCTTGAGGATTTATCGTTCCATCATTCGATCCAAATTGGACTATGGATGCATTATCTATGGCTCTGCAAGAAAATCGTATTTAAAGTGCCTTGATACAATACATCATCAGGGACTACGTCTCAGTCTCGGTGCTTTCCGAACCTCGCCTGTTGAAAGTCTCTATGCTGCCGCCAAAGAACCCTCTCTCTACCTGCGTCGCATAAAACTTATGATGCAATATGTATCGAAACTTGCAGCATCTCCATTTAATCCAGCTTACGACTGTGTGTTCAGCTCATCCTATGTGCCTTTCTACAATTCAAAGCCAAATGCTATACGCCCTCTTGGCTTGAGGATGGCACCTCACTTTGAAACAGCCGATATTGATATTGACATTGTAGATCATATGGAATCTTTGCCTGTACCTCCTTGGACTTTTCAGAATCCATCAGTTATATTTGATTTAAATCAATTTCCAAAGTCATCCACTAGTCCCATTAGATATCAACAATTATTTGATGTCATCAGCAATGATTTTGTTGATTACAAACACTTGTATACAGATGGTTCAAAGGATGGGAACAGTGTAGCTTGTGCAGTCGTCTCAAGTGGCTTGCACCCTAAGAGCTATTGTCTCCCTAATCAGTTCTCTATATTCTCGGCTGAACTCACAGCTATCATTTTAGCCTTGGAAACTGTAGAACAATCTGACTATAGGCAGTTCTTGATATGTTCCGACTCGATCTCGGCATTACAAGCTATCCACAACAGGTTAGTTGATCACCCTCTTGTTCTGTACATTGTTAAACAGTATTTGGCCCTCTCTGACGATAAGGACATTGTGTTTTGTTGGGTCCCTGGGCATGTAGGCATAGCTGGGAATGAATGGGCAGATGCTTCTGCCCAAGCTGCTCTAGTCCAACAGGCAGTGCGGTGTTTTATCCCTTCATCAGACTTGAAACCAATTATATCCTCTTACATACTGAATCTTTGGCAGACTGAATGGGATGAGTGTATAAGTAATAAGTTCCACTCAATTAAACCAATCCTGAGTGAATCCCTGATTACGTGTCCATTACCACGTCGTGACCAAGTTGTCCTTACTCGATGTCACATCGGACATTCTAGAATCACCCACAGATTTCTTTTATGCGGCGAACCACCCCAATTTGCGCTGGCTGTCATGTTCCATTGACAGTGAAGCACTTATTGTTGGAGTGCAATGTCTTCGCACACATCAGGAATTACTATTTCCGTGCATCCTCCTTGAGGCAGCTCTTCTCTTCTGTCAAAATACCTAGTATTTTGGGATTTCTGAAGAGATCTCGTATCTTCTACGAAATATAAGCTTGGTTCTTTTTTTAGATCTTCTCTTATCTACTGTTCTTAATATACTACTCTTGTTCACATTGGACTGTAACCTTGTCTATCTTATCAGTGTTTATGGAATATACTATTAATAGAACCAAACATATGTGTTAAGCCCGGATATAGCCCACTTAGGTGCTGACAGGGCTTTAAACCACATATCACTCACTCACTCACTGCCCCTCTTCCGTCGATATCGGTTTCGACGGACGCCTCTCGGTTGGGGTGGGGAGGACACTGCAACGGCAGCACGGTTGCGGGGGATTGGTCTCATCTTGGGACTCTTCCTCATATCAATGTCCTGGAGTTTATGGCAGTTCTGTTGACCTTGCTCCATTTCAGAAGTCGACTTCTCAGTCGTTCGGTTCTGATTCTCACGGACAATGTTACTGTGGCGGCATATATCAATCGGTAGGGAGGCACTCGTTCGGTTGCCCTGAATGCCCTAGCAGCTCAGCTGTGGAGGTGGTGTCGTCGCATGGCAATCACACCCGTGGCCTCTTTCATCCCCGGTCGGGAAAACCTCATTGCGGATTTTCTGTCCCGGGGCAGGTATCTTCCATCGGAATGGATGCTCCATCCGGAGGTATTTTGCCGCATTCGCAGTTGCCTAGGTCCACTGGAAGTGGATCTATTTGCGTCGGTGCTAAATCACCAGCTGCCGAAGTATTGCTCCTGTGTTCGCGATCAGGGAGCATGGGCTCTCGATGCTTTCTCCCTCAGCTGGGAGA
The DNA here is from genome assembly GCA_025617745.1 of Heliocidaris erythrogramma. NCBI lineage: Eukaryota > Metazoa > Echinodermata > Echinoidea > Camarodonta > Echinometridae > Heliocidaris > Heliocidaris erythrogramma. The sequence goes on along the minus strand of CM046866.1, from coordinate 37,314,479 downwards.
ACCTTCAGGGATTCGCCTTTCCTCCCTTCCAACTGATTCCGCGTGTCTTGCGGAAAATCAGGGAAGATCGGGCGAGGGTGCTTGTAATAGCTCCCTTTTGGCCCAGGAGGAATTGGTTTCCAGAACTTATGAGCCTTCTAAGGGCTCAACCGTTAGTTCTCCCGTTAAGAGCGGATCTGGTGTTACAGCCCCTATCGGGGATTCTTCACCACAATCCGGAGTCTCTTCATTTGACTGCTTGGCCCCTGTCAGGGAATCTGCAAGACAGTCGGGTCTCTCTGATAGAGCCGCGGACTTTTTAATGTCCAGTCGTAGGGTTTCTACTAGGGAAATTTACAATTCCCGTCTCTCGGTCTTTTTCCTTTGGTGCAAAGAGAGAAATCAAACCCCTTCTAAGGCTCCTATTGGTTCAATTGCGGATTTCTTAATCTCGTTATTTGACAAAGGGAGATCTATTTCTACTATCCGAGGCTACCGTTCGGCGATCGGGGCCATTCATTCGGGTTTTTCGGATGGTTCGGGGATTTCCAATTCCCCGCTACTAAGTGGTTTGATTCGTTCGTTCTTTCTGAAACGACCTTCGTTTTCTAAGTTAGTGCCGTCTTGGAGTTTGCCTAAGGTCCTGGAGGCCTTGGCGAAACCTCCTTTTGAACCGTTAGGTGAAGCTTCGCTTCATCATCTTACGGTTAAGACGCTCTTTTTGGTAGCTATTGCCTCTGGGCAGAGGCGCAGTACTCTTCATGCTCTCTGTCTTACTCCTGGTCATGTTCGCTGGGAGAGAAAAGGTGTTAGGTTGATTCCTAAGGCTTCTTTCGTTGCCAAGAATCAGACAGCTACCTCCGGTCCTGTTGAGATTTTTCTTTATCCGCTTTCTGACTTTTCTTCGGTGCGTGAGGACAAAGTTTGGTGTCCTGTTAGGGCTCTCAAATGGTATATTGATAAGACTAAGTCTTATCGTAAGGATGATCAGTTGTTCCTGATCACTAGAGAGCCTTTTTCTCCTGCCTCTCTTGATTCCATTTCTAGATGGATCGTTGAAGCTATTAGGGCCGCTGGCACAGAGGCTCTTTTATCCGACAGTAAGCCTCGTGCTCATGATACTCGTAGTGTCAGCGCTTCTTGGGCTCTGTTTCAAGGTGTGGCGCTTGTTGATATTTTGAAGGCTGCTTATTGGCGTTCGCCCAATTCCTTCATTTCTTGCTACCTTAGGGATATTCCCGCAGGTGAAGCTTTGTTTGCGTCAGCCACCTTGAAGGCCGCTGTGTCTTCTTTGTAGTCTTTGGTGTAATCCTATTTCCTTCCGCTCGAAACATGCCTCCCGGTCTTTGAGTTGGCGCTGGTCTGGCATAATAGGTAGGTATATATGATTTATTGCAGTAAATTTGTAAAATCAGCACTGATTTTCTTATTTACTATATAAATCTATATACCTACCTATGACCCTCCCTCCTTCCCCGCTCCTTGCAAGCAACATGTTTCTTCTTGGGGTTGCTCGCAAAAGAGGAAGATGGCCGTAGCGTATTGACGCGCGTGAGTGGCGAAGGGGACAATAGGATTACGGGGGGTGCGCACAATATTGTGACACATGTGTGATAATTCTCGAAGGGGTCCCGTAGTCAAGACTACAGGCATAATAGGTAGGTATATAGATTTATATAGTAAATAAGAAAATCAGTGCTGATTTTACAAATTTGTGTCTGGCTGAACAATAACTGACAATTGCAAGGTAGCAACCAGGGCCTTGTTTCACAAAACTTGTCATCAATGACAAGTTGCAATAACTGTTATAAGCTACTGAAATCCTTGCATCTGATTGGCTGAGAGCAAATTTGTCAGTAAAAATCACTGACAAGACACTTGATGAAACACCCCCCTGTAATGGGTCCACTGACTATCAGAAGGGTGTTAACTCTAATGTGAAGTTATTTGAGTTAATGTCCCTCTTGCTCTCAGCAGACAGCTAGTTGCTGGGACCTATATATTTTATATTACATTGGAGATTTTAAGGGATAGGAGGCAATGTATTTGAGCCTTTACACTATTTTTTTTTCTTTTTGTGTGTGTAGTGTAGGTGGTAAAAATGGGATGAAATGAGTAACACTGCAGGTCTATATGGAGTTTGTATACAAATTTATTAAGAATTTTGTTAGCTTATAATGAGTTAATATCTTATGAAGACTTTGATGCAAGTTAAATTATAGGAAATAAAGCAATTTCCTTATCCTTCATATGCTGAGGCAAAAGGGGCATATTTATAAGAATTCACATTACATATGTAATTTATGTAAGCATCTGAATCACTAGACCCGTCTCTCATTCTGGTTTTGGAACAAATAAACAAAAATAGAATATGTTCTTTTGTTTTTACAGGCCTGCAAGTTTGCTCTAAGACAGTTTGGTCCATTGATGGGGTCTACTTCCATGAATGACATGTTCCAGAAACATCTTCTGGAAGACAGGAAGCTCAACTATGGGGAATTCATGTACGACCTGTCTAAGGTCATTGTAAGTATCCATGGTAACAGATGCTTTTTGTGTAGAATACCTCCTTAGCTTTATTTGTATCAAATCATGACATTATTTGCATGCAGTCAAGTGAAAATAATTTTTAAGTTGTAGTAGAGCTTAAACTGTAGCTTATGGCTTTTCTCTTAGAAGCTCAGAAATTCATATGCAGGGGAAAGGATAGAAGAGGTGGATTGAAAATGCATTTAAGTGATGAAGATGTATGTATAATAGATGTGTGGAAGAAAATTTAAAAATACAATTTATGAACTGTAAAGTGATGATGGAAGATTTCATCCCCTGCCACTTTTAATTTGTTTTGTTTTGCCAACATGATGTAAGTTCATTCAGAAGCAATTTGTTTATGATGATACTTTTTGATCTATAAATGGTAAATTTCTTTCATTTTACCTTCATTAATAACAGAGAAATGTATTTTTGTTCTTAATTTTCTTTACATTTTAAGTCCAAACCAAGTTCATGTAAATCAAATGTCCCTTTGGTATTTATTGACATTAAGAATACTGGTGACAAATGATGTTGGTTTCTGTATACTTTTCTAGATGTCAGATATCAGATTTTTCAAGGCAGGGATGCCACTCTTCAGACAAAAGTAGGAATTCCTACTTTTTCAGCATATTTTTAGCCATAGAAAACCACTTTTTATGTACACAAGGGCCCATTCTAGATGATTTTTCCTACTTTTTTTTATCAATTCTATGTGACATCCCTGCAAGGACAAAAAGGCTTGTTAAAATCTTTTGGGTTTTGGGTAAACAAAACCAATGTCATTAATCTGAATGTTATCTTTCTTTCAGATCATAGACCTGCTACAGAAGGTGAACTTCTATGTGATGGGTAACGTGTCATTCTTCCGTAGTGCATGGCCCGATATCAGAGCTAATGCGGCTATGTGTATAGGATTCTTACTAGGTAATCTAACCAAGGACAATCAAAGTCTTATCAGCAAGGATCATGTTTGTGGAGGTATGTCTATTACATATTGATATTACACTTCTCGACAGAGTGATATACGTGCACTTTAAAATAGGTCTAGCCCATTCCCCCTTGTAAGAAATATCTATTCTCTTTTGATTTCAATTGATTACAATTTGTCACCTTTGTGTTTGCTTCATCGATCTGATTTACCCACTAAATAGTGGTACATTGATTGATTAATACATGTACACAGTGGAGATGTGTAATAGTATTGTCAATAAGTTCATCGCATGCACTTTCCATCTCACTCAGTGATTTATTTGATAGCTCATATGAAATGTTCTTTGTGAATGCAAAGTCTGTTTATGAAGCATATATTCTGTGTTCTTTCTTTTTGTCAGCTCTGATACAGCTACTGAAGGATCCAGAACCAACAGTGAGAGTGAAAGCTGCGGAAGCCATGAGTCTTCTCTTCAGCTTCTAGACAACTCAGGTCCCAAAAGGTACTGGCCTAATAGTGTTCATATTATCACATGTTGATCCTATATGTGCACACATCTTTAATGATAGCAAGGTAACATAACTGAAGGGAGTAAGGATAGTAATAAACACATGATGTTTCAAAATGTAATAGAAAATACATTAAAACTATACCCTTTCTAAAATAAGATCATAATCATCAAAACAATTTGAGACTAATGTAGTGCATAAACCTGCCGAATGGTACTCGTGGCTCATTATACCATTATAGAGATGAGGTTCGGTGAACACATTATTCCTGTGCATGTTCATGTGTTAGATTCATAGTACTATGTGATGCCATCAAATTGAATACTCAAATTGAATTGAAATATGTTGGGGATAGTTAATTGCAGATGATTTGCTGATGAATGAAGCATACTGTGTCTTTTTGGTAAGCAGCCAGGGGATGCAGCTTGAAGTCCTGCCCAGGGGACAGAATAATTGATATTTAAAGCCTAATTATTCCTGGTTCTAAGAAAACAGTGACACCAGCTGAACTATTGCGCATCCTATATTATTGTATATCATAGATAGAGATAGCTCAGCATGCATGTAAATGTAAGTTTTATGTGTGCATTGGTTGCATTTCAATGTGAAGTGATGAGCATTGACATATAGCATGTATGCATAGCTTTTATAGATAAATGTGTGCTGTCATACCAAGTCTTTATTGTTAAAAGAGATAAAGAAATGAAGGCTGTATCCACTGGAAATAGTACTGTCCTTTATCATCCCATTATTTGTGCACATCTGAATAAAAACAGTCATATTTAGTCAAACTTGAAACGAGTGGCTTCTCAATGGTTATAAAGTTACCGGTACTTCTTTCTTTGTGCATGGGGAAAGGAGCCATGCACCATTTGAGGAAGCAATGGAAATTTGTCTGGACATAAATGTGATAAGTGGAGCAGGTTCTACTCTTGTGTGTATGGATCCAATTAATAATGTACATGTATGATGTGTGATGTTAGCTTCAGAAGCAAAAGCAATGTACAGTAAAACATCATTGTTTGTTTGTGCCATTGATTAGTTATGTCGTAAGTAAATGATCACTTGAAACTATCTACTATTGTTTAAAGAATCAATTTTTATTTTGTGGTTGACTGGCTACATGGTCTATCATTATAGACTGATGTTTTGTGTGTATCATGAATACAAACACAGATCTGTTAGCACAGGATAAAGTGTATAAAACTTTAGGGGTAGAACTCCTGTGAAACAATGAAATGACAAATTGTGGTTTTAGTGACTAATATGATTAGGTTGATGTAAAGAAGATGTTGGCATTTTAGAGGTTTTCATTACATTTAATATGATGTCTGACATCATGCTTTAAGTAGATTAAACTATCATGACAAGTGGTATCTAATATGACAACTTAAGTAATTTTTAAGGATATTTGTATCAAATTGAATCCATATTTGTTGAAGTCTTTCTAAGAGAACACAGAAAGTTACTTTGCCTTAAACAACTTTAAAGATTTGCTTTTCAACCAATCCAAAAAATTAACTATGACTCGATGATGAAAATTTTAAAGAAAAAAATATTATCCACTATCTGTATCAGTCAGTGTTATCTTATCAAATCGAAGCATTTTCTGTGCAATAATTTTATGCTCTGGGTAATTTTGATATGAATATAGAAATGTTTAAAAATTATTTGTAGAGTAAAGCTCATTTACTTTTTTCTAAATGTTGCAGTTTGAGGTATAAATGATAAGAAGGCCAGCTGTAAACACACCTTTTTTCAAGGGTTTGTGTTTTCTTGAAGCCACTTCATCTTGCAAATTTCTTGTCAATTTCTTGTCACTGTTTTCTCTCTACATGCAGTTATGATCATTTGCTTGTGCTAGAAAATCTTTTTTTTTTGTTTTGTCTATATTATGTATATACACATACTTTTTTTTCTTCCTTTCCTTCTCCCTTGAATGTATTATGAAATGTTTTGTTGTGATTCACATTATTAACCCCTTCCATGCCACCAGATTTTTGAGCAATTATCAAATATGAACTTTCAAGAGTTAAATATTAACTTTCAATGAGATTTTTCTTGAGCAAACTGGGCAAAGATATATTGCATGGGAATAAGCATTATATTGAAGGCACAGGTTTCTGTATGAGGAAGAAATTTCAAGTCATTTGCAGCCTAAAAAAAGATGTTCAACACTCAAATTTTTGGGCGGGATTTGCCACCCACGGCGTGGTAGGGGTTAATATAGCAAAGTAATCTTTCTTTGTATTATCTTGATATAGTTTAAGGGTTCATTGCTAAAGCTGATACTGACACATATACCAGTAATACCATTATTTTTAGTGTATTGTTCATTTAATGATACTTATATACTTATATACTTATATACGTTAATCTACATTTGCCACTCTCCACCCAGGTGTTAAATGGGTACCCGGTAGGATGCGAAAGTTAATGTCGTTTGCTTAGCATGTGGCGCTTTACAGCGACTGGCTGGAATACTCCCCAGGGAGCGGATAAAGTGCACACATTGTGTGCGGGCATGTCAGAATCCAATGACTGGGGTAATAATATATCTGTAAAGCGCTTAGAAACACAACCATTGATGTATTAGGCGCTATATAAAAACGGAATATTATTATTATTATTATTATATATTACATTTTTACATAGATAAGTGTTGATAAATTGGTGCAATTTCGTTTTCATCCAAATTTCCATTATATATTAATGTTAGAAAATGTAGGACTATCAAAGTTGATGTTTATGAGGTGGGAATGAGCTATTCATGTACTTAAATTATATAATACATTTTGTATAAATTTATGCGTACAAAGTTTAGTTTTTATTAAGATTAGCACCTACAAAAAGGAGATATATTTTCATACTTTGTTGTGTTTGATTTTGGCAGCCACATGTACACATCTACAACATCAAGATAATATTGACATGTAGATAGTTGGTGTTTAAAGAAGTTTTAGTGGGTTTTTTTTCTGTAGAATTACATTCCAGCTTCTTGTGAATAACATGTTATTTTATATAAAAATATAAGTATAATCAGTAAACCTTTTTCTACTAAGTTGTTGACTTTACCTAGTTGTTGGAATTCTTAGTTGTATTTGTTCAGGTTTGAATTAAAATCCTTGTGTTTGACATTAATTTTATCAACATTAATAGTTATTAGAAATACAAATAGAAATATATATCTGTAAAACAGCTGTTTATAATTTTTTTCAGAAATATTACCGGTATATGGTATTAATCTGCAAAAGTAGACTGGGTGTTTATTTTATTATTTATGTTAAATAATGACAAGAACTTATGATCATAAATAGGGAAGTTGCAGTCAAATCAGTTTTATATGATTGTTTAAAATGTACTTAAATGCTATTTGCTGTCAGGAAAAAGAGCATTATCTTAATGGCAGTATATTGTCTAAGTTTTGGCTTTGATTTTATTTAATTTTTCTTCAAATTATATCATGTTAGTGTAACGTAATCTTTTTATATGTTGAGAATTGCCTGAAACAGCACATCACTGACTGGACTTAAGGGATTCACAGGCATTTGAAAACCGTCCAAGTCTCATCGGTTGTATCAAAATTCATGAACAAGAGATTTGATGCACAAATATTAATCCAGCATTTTTCAGGCAGTTTACCTCAACATTGCACTAAATTGAGTATTTAGCATTTCATCATTACAGGAACATTGCTGGTGTACTATCTTCATAAAGTTCTCAAACAAAGCAAATCCTGATTCCTTATATATACATGTAGCTCCCTTCTTACATCTTTACTGTAGTGAGAAAACTATTCAAATTCTCACTTTTGATGAAAAAAAAATTTGAATATCATGTCTTCAGTATGATGTCTTCAGAACCAGTGCCTCTTTTGTTCAACCCAAGCAGAATAGCATGTGATCTAAACTGTTTATTTTCTTGAAATTTAACTTGCCCTTGGGGCAACGATTATTGGAGGTAGTTTCCCCTCCTATCCTGTAGCAATTACTGTCAAACTGGAAATGTTCGCGTTCATGAAACTTTTGCGAATTTCTCGAGTGGTCCAGATTCGCGAAAGTTTCACGCCGCAAAATAATAAAATCACAATTAAAGCAACATTAAATTATTGCAATTCGCGAAAGTTTCTTGCTGCAAAATTGGCTTTCATTAACAATTCGCGAAAGTTTTGTTGCGAAAATTTCTGGATTTACTGTAGATGGCTATTAAACAAGGGAAGGAGCTCTTTGGGGCATTTAGTTTATATGTCACCATGGTCTACAGAGACTATCAATATGCCCTAGCTATCTCTAAACATAGCAAGTTTGAATTTTTGAATATTTGGCTGTAACAATGTTTGAATTTTAAAAAGTATTTGGACGGAAATTCTAGATTGAATGTGTTGCATCTGATATGACCTTTGGATCTCATAGAATAGGCTAACTATTCTATGAATTATTCTTCAAAATTCTTTTGACACGCAAACCTCTTGTTTAAAGTACTATTTTGGGTCATTATACTTATGCATGTACTACACCTGTAATGTTATGTAGAGCATCAGTTTATCAAATACATGTATGCTTTTTACATAAACTTTGTGATTAGGCCCCCCACAGTTTACATTCTATTCTCTTTTTGCCAGTTGTTCCTATATCTTTCAAATGTTTCTACCTATTTACGTACATTGTACTTGATTCGATTCGTTACCTGTACATTTTGACATTGACACTTATGCCTGTAAAATCTGAATGGTTTTTTATGTAAAAGTGATACAAATAAAGTTCAATTGTGAAGAACTCATCAAGTTAAAGTATTATCTATTACGAAGGGGAGGAATTCTAGCTGTTATACTTAAAGTACTGTTGCACTTTTGAATTGTTGTAAATGTTAGGAATCATCTTTATCCTTGTCTCTTTGTGGCATATAAAGACATAATTATTATAAAGTAGTGAATTACTGTTGGTTTCACATTTCTCTGAATAGCAACCAAGATTTCTCGTAGAACTAGATATTCAGGTTGTTATGAAGAAAATTATTTTCAAAATAAACCAGTGTTGTCTGTACGGACTTTAATAGTGAGATTATAGAAGTTTCTATTGTTTTAATCATTATGTGAGTTTATGATTGATATGTTATAGAGTCACCAAAAAAAAATTATTCAACCTTTCTGGAGAAAGAAGTTATATCTTTAGGTTTTACCTTTGTTTGAGTACGGACAGTGTTATGCTCACAATTATGATTTTCTTTTAAATTATGTAATCTTTATTATATTATTATACTTTCTGTTTTCTGTTTTACAGTTGAAAAAAAAAACGTTTCCAGTTTCCGTTGACATTGTGATTTCTCATTTGGCAAATTGGCTGTAAAAAGTTATACCTTTATCTTTTCAGCATTTAGTTCTCATAAGTTGTTCGTTCATTGATAATGCTTTGTAATGTTACTTATTTAAACTCAATGCCATTTTTATTACAATAATGCCATTGTGTATTTCTTAGTGAGTTCATGTACTTTCAATTTGACAAAAATTTACAAGTGCAAATCTTGTGAAAAACAAATTATAGTTACTACTGGCAAATGTGTGCAAAATGAATGGCAATGGCCTGATTGACTTTATTCTGGAAACTGATCAATACATGATATTAATATGATTCTCTTTTCATTAAAAACTTGTACTTACTTCGCATGAATGTGTAATATGTACGTTCACGATTTTTTCCTGTAACACAGGCCTAAAATGAGTGTGTAAAATTATCATGTGACATGTATATGTGTAGATTGCCTATCAAATAAACTCCAGCCAGTAAAGCGATACGAAGCACTGTTGTTTTCTCATATTTGTACATTAAAGGTAATGCAGGGGCATTGATTTAATTTGGATGATATCTTTTAAATCCTCACAAATTGGGTAGCTTCTCAAAAGTTTGTTTCTACTCATATGGTGCACAAAATTTGATGAGTGAGAAAATAATTTTTTTTTAAACTCCTTTCTGGCAACTTTTGCCAACACACTGTACATCACCTTCAACATTATTCTGTCAACACATTGTCGTTGCTTTTATTTCTCATTCTGTGCATTTTAACCCCCGTTCACTCTTGCGTTTGTTTCTCATACCTATTTGATTCTCCTTGCCCAACACTTCTCCCTTTTCTGTGTCTCTCCTCTTCTGTTCTCTGAAGTATCTCATTTCATTCCTACCCCCAACCTCTCCTCAAATCAATCTCTTCCTTCTATCTCCAACTTTCATCTATATAGTCTCTGATTCCTAAATTTCTCATTCCTCAGAAATATTATTATGTACTTTGTCTGTTGGAACATATTACTCCACCATTCACATCAAATTAAGAAAATGTCCAGAAATCGATAAAAGCCCCCAAATCCAAGCACATTATTGAAAAGATTTGACAAGAAAATTGGAAAGAAAATCCAAGTTTTATTTCAAGAGGCAAGATTGCATGTACACAAAGTCTATAAATACATGAAGTACAAAGTATACCTAAAATCATAGGATAACAGACATGATAACAAGCTCAGCAGAAACAGTCCTACACCATACAACATCTTAAACATTGTGATGACATCTGACATATAACACCCTTGAGTAAATATCTTGGCTGTGTTTAGACTTTCATCAGATCCAGCATCAATGAATGACAGCTATTTTTGTAAGAATTTACCATAAGAACATACATCAGCCTAAGCCAAATACATGCCGAGGTAAATCAACATTAAAACAGTACGTGTAAGAGGAAACAGTAAGCAAAGTAACTAAAATCATGCAGCATGCAACGCTTTGCCTGATTATTTTCTAAACTAGTCAGAAACTGCCCTATTCTCTTTACTTCTTATTACAAATGTTTTCATATTTGTTCTTTAAAAGTAATTCCTTTACAGATTATTGCTCTTTGATAATCAATGAAAGAAATCTTGCACTAAATCATTTAGTGTTTTGTATAGTGCAGCTTATTTGTTTTTACATTTATCCCGTGATATACCAGAGTAATCTACTAAAGTTTTGCAAAAATAAACACATACATGTAGCTGCAATAAAGAAAGTAATTAAGCCAACATGTGAAGCAACCATCTTACACTAAACATGACTGGGTCACAACTTCTATTTGGATTTGTATTTCTACCAGTGATAGTGTTCTGTGGACCAATGTAGTAAACTATAGCCTGCTTCATGTATAATGGAATAAGTCATGCATCCCCTTAACATCTGAAAGAAATACAATGATGTAAATACAAATACATCTCTGTGTACTCCTGAGTCAAAAACTTTACAGCAATAAGAACAGTCTTAATCACAAATTTACATCAAGAGAACTGTTATTTTTAATTGTTTAAAAATTACTATATGAAGTAAACATCAATGTCTGAATGAATAACTTGCATATACGTACAATAATAACTTTGTCTCAATCAATAATTTACAATGATAGAACTATGTTTCAATTATTTACAAGAACTATGCCTGAATTAATCATATGCAATTATAGAACTATTTCTTTATCAATATATTACAATAGACGACCTATATAATCAATAATTTACAACAGTTTTTCTGGATCAATTATAAATAATTATATAACTCTGTTTATATTAGTAAATTTTACAATAACTATATCTTCAACACTGTACATGTGATTACAGCACTTTCCCTAAATCAATAATTTACAATCATATAATTATATCTGAATTAATAACTTAAGATAATAGAATGTTTATAATTAAATAATTTACATTAATATAACTATGTCTCAATCAATAATTACAATTATAGACCTATTTCAGAATCAACATATTATGAGATACTTTGATACATGGTCTATTACTGATTTGGGGTTATTGCTGGCTATATTACACAATTTCCTACATTTAAGACTGCAAATGTATTTAATTCAAGATTATTTGATATTACTTTTAATTATATGAAGATATTTACAATGCGATATGTTAGTTGTTAGAAACACATGAATATGAGAAAAAACATTTGACTTATCTAAAAAATGTATATGCAGAATGGTAAAGATCACACACAAATATTGATACATCAAAATGCCTTTTCCATTTCTACTTTAAATGTGAAAAAAAATATTTTGATAAATCTGCTTATGCACATATTATGTTTACTTCAGTATGAAGTCTTTTTTGTCTTGAAAAAGACCTATAATACTTAGAAGATAATGCAATAAATACACCAATTATATTTTCTTACGCTTCACTGTGATTCTTTGGCTTCAGTTTATGAAAGTCAATACATTGGCAGACCAGGCCAAGCTTTATTATTTGCATAGTTTACAAGTCTCTCAAAAGTCACAACCTAGTCAAGAAACCATATTTCACATTTGAAGGATGGTCACACCCATATTAAACATCTTTTAAAAACTTTTCATTAATAATTATTTAGTAGTGTAACAACTCCATGTCAGAACTTTAGCAATATGTTTCGTATATCTTGACAGGACATTTGCTCACCTACCATCTAGGTTTTTCAACATTAGCAATTACTGAGGACATTGTTTCCATTTTAAATCTTGGAAGAATTTCTTATTCACATCTCTTTGGCTGTACAGCTGATGAAAGTCATGACTTTAGTAATCAGTGATGCTGTTCATGATGGAAAGCTGTCAACTGTTGTTTCATGGTTTATACCTTTGAAGAATGTCCTCATTGCACCTCTTTTGCTGTGCAGTTGATAAAGGCCATGACTTTAGTTATCAGGTCCAGAGTCTTGTCTTTCGATGACACGTTGACATCCTTCTCCTTCAACCAGTCTACAAGTGTGATGCTGTTCATAGTGGAAACATGTCAACTGTTGTTTCATGGTTTACACCTTTAAAGAATGTCCTCATTACATCTCTTTTGCTGTGCAGTTGATGAAGGCCATGACTTTAGAAATCAGGTCCAGTTTCTTGTCTTTCGATGACACATTGACATCCTTCTCCTTCAACCAGGCTACAAGTGTGATGCTGTTCACCTTGGAAAGCTGTCAAGTGAATGAACTTTATGATCAGGATTATACACTTGAAAGAGTTTGTTATATAGTAACATATTGTGTGTACAGAGCTAGAAGGCATTAACTCTACATAGAAGTATGACTTACACCTTTCTGGCTCTCAGGAGACAATATATTAAAAATGTCTTATACATGTAGTAACATAATCAAAACAGCTTGCCTACTTCTCTGATAAAAGAAAGATGTCTATAACGTTTGCAACTAGGGTCTAATAAAGAACCATTTAAAGTTGTCCTCAAGTCTCATCTTTGATAGACTTAAAGTTTGAGTTTATCATTTTATTTTAAAAATATGTACAACAGCAACACAAAGTAGTGTGTGTAAGGTAAAGAATGAATAAAGTTACTTTAATGGTTTTATTCAATCTTAAAACTCTTGCACAAACCAACAAATTCAGTATTACTCCCATCACAGTAGAACTTCAATGATTTTGACTTCTTACCTGATCATTCTGGGCCATCAGTTGAACATCAATATTTTCTTGAACCTTGGGTTTGGATCGAGGCTTGGATTTCTTGGCTTCTCCAGAAACATCAGCATCCTATCATTAAAGAAAACATTAACAGAAGGGGAAAAAATATATTCAAGATTCGTCCTCATGATCTTACAGCACCATATTGGACCAATATTGACAACTGCTTGTTTTTATGAAAGAAAACTGATTCGATGAATGCCTCTGAGGGACATTCAAAACGTAATTAACTTCATCAAGAGCTATTGATTTTTTGTCCACTTCCCAGTTCTATGGACTGCATGCACACACATTATCTTCAAAGACAGACTAAGGAAGATATATTCATATCTAACAGTAAACATTGTCAAAGTGGGATATTTTACATTATCATTTTCTCACAAATTTCATACATGATATGTATACATAAACATGAGAGCCTAATATGAACAACTTTTCTTAAAATATTTCCTTGTTAACACAGCAGTGCAGAAGATGTTTTATTACCTTAGCTTTTCTCTTTTTTGCATGGTTGGTTGAGCTGGTAGCAACTGGCACTAGAGGAGGATGACTGGATTTGGACATTGTTCCTACTGGTTTGAATGATGATACCTTACTGGGTCCAAAATGAAGTGCTTGTCTTGCAGATGGTTGATGCTGGGTAGAGCTGGAAGATGGAGAAGGGGAACACTGTTGCTGCTGCTGGTGGTGGAGTGTTCCAAGGTGTGGCAGATGATGATGTGGGTGTTGTTGCAGTGATGGCTGGGTTGGTGGAATGATGTCATCACAAGATGTCAGATCTATGGTTGATGGGTGGGTTGCAGGCTTGTGGGTGGGTGTGGCAGCAGCTCTGGACATGAATGTTGATGGCGTCACTGATCGTGGTTTGTGCGGAGTGAACAAGGGTTTGATCTTTGGTCCCTGGGGCATCTGGTTTGTACCGGCTGCCACTGGAACTGAACGAGATGGTTTGGGGTTAAAGATTGGCACAAAGGGTCTTGGTGCTGCAGGATGAGGGTGCTGAGTTGCCTTAAATTCTTCATTTCTTAGAAAGCCTCCATCATTCCCTGGTTGGAGAATTCCACTGCTCTTTGGAATTTTCTGCTTCTGCAGAGGTGGTGGTAAGCTAATGACATCTCCTACAGAACCAACATGCAGACCTCCTTCCTTCCTATAAGCTGGCATACACACATGATGAGGAGAATTGTTGATGTCCTCCTCAGACTGGTTACAAAGCTCAGCAGCCAACGAGAATATTGTGTGGTTCAGATTTCTGGCTGACTTTGGAGCAGACTGAGGCAACTCCTCCTTCCCAGCAACAACAGTTCTTGTGACGGGTGTCAAATGATGAGTTGCCGCATATGCTCCAGTGTGTGCTGGTGACGGGTAAGGATGCGGAGGAGTACAGAACAAACCTTGCTGCCCAGGAGAACCCTGCATCATTTGCATGGCTATTGTGCTCTTGGCTGCATAGGGTGACTGTCTTGGACTTTGATGATCATGATGGTGATGCCGGGAAGGTGTCACCTTTGTATTGCTCCCATATGGCAGTGGACAATGAGGACTAGTCCCCTGCTGTGTATGCTGCCGGCCATCTTTGGACAAGGTCCCATCATGTGGGTACCCAAACTGACTGGGTTGGAGGGCTGGAGTGACAGTAGGAGACATGTTCTGAGGAGTCTTGATGATGTAGCCTGTAGAAGACTTGATGTTTGTCTGGGGTCCACTCAGAGGTCTGTAAGGAGATACCTGTGGCTGGCTGTTGGGATGTTGGCTGCGGCTCTCACCTATGGGTACCAGAACCCGAGCGGGAATTCTCTGTGGCACAGTAGATTTCCTATTGATTAGTGTCATACTCGAATGGCCCTCAGATTCAATCTGTATGTGAATAAATTAGTTGGATCCATACAGTCTCATCCATCTCACGCACTTTAAAAAAAAAAGTAATTTTTATATATGGTCATAGAACGTAACAGAAAAACATTCTTACATAATCTCACAAAACTAAGATCTTCAAGGCTACAAATAGACATTTGTCAAACATTTTTAATAGAAAAGCTATTACAGCCGAGAAATGAGCAGAGAAAGATATAGAAATAAAGCTACATAAGTCCTGACTCACTTGCATGACGCACAGTACCAAATGTGCTAATGTGGCACTTTTCAGTGATGCGATTTCCAGCAAGTTTCTGTTAGTTTGTTTACATTTTGCTAGTCCAAACAACCCATCTTCTTCATGAAAAACAATAAGCAATTCCTCCAATGGTAAAAAATCGTAGATCTGAACTAAACTTACATATCCATTGGCTGAGTTCATGGTGACGGTCGTGTACTGTGGCTTCCTGGTGACTTCTAAAGGGGTGTGGCACATGTGTGGCATCTTCTTCTTGATATCCGTCAGGAATGCTTGCAGGACAGGGGTAGAATCCACTCTAGGAACTGGTCTTGGTTCAACCTTCCTGATGCAGAATTCTGGGTAACTGAATGCCATATTTAGTGAAGGGCTTAAACATTTCCTTTCCTTCATTTTGTTCTTTATATGGATCATGTTTAATAAAAATAGTCTTAATCTTCTCTTAAACAAACCAACTGAAGTGGAATGTATGGCTAAAGGATTATGAATAGTACATAAATAGGGCCTTCTCTAAAAAGAAAGGGAAAGTGAACATACTATCATGTTGAAATCCAATATCCACACCTCTAAATTGTATATGTCTGCAAATCTTATCACATATTTAGAGTAGCAAATATGCCAAAGCATTCAGTATCTTTTTTGTTATTGAAAACACTGAAGATATATTATTTACTATGGCGCTCTTAGGTTCCAGTGTCATCTTGTTGTTTCTTTTGCTTAAAAAAGGATACGTGAATATTGTGTGTGGTATCGCAGGAAAGAAGATATTAATGTACACTATGCCTTTTCCACTCTCTGGTAGTCTGTAGCCATACTGTAAAAATACAAAATGGAGCGATATTTAGAGTAGAACTTTTCTTGAAGGATAGATAACCAGGATAATGTAAGAGCTGAGATTCTGTTTGATAAATTCAAACAAGTAAAAAAAAAACATAATGGGCTGAATTCATAAAAGAGGTTTACTTTAAACCATGGTCTAAACCATGGTTTAAACCTCTGCAGTGGACTAACTTGAGCGTAAATAAGGGTATATAAGCGCATTTCTGTCTGCCCATTGGACAAGAGGATATGCGCATACTACGCTTATGGAGGTTTAAACCATGGTTGAAAATATTCAGGCCATTGCTTTTATGCGAATTCTCCATTCTAGCAGCCTTTCATAATATATTGTGAATTGTGTGACAATTCTTTAACATTAAATAAGACTCATATCTAGTTATACTGCCAAATGATGGACAGTAGTCCATATGTTCATGAGGATATTAATGGTCTTTTGTAGTACAGGTATATCTAAAACTGATTTTATCACAATTAATTTCTTTGCAAGTTCAAATCAAATGATGCAACATGCAAATCTTGGGAGACTGGACTTACATTATTTTTCCAGTACTTCCTCAGATCACTGTAGGATTTGAAGGGACTGGCAAAAGGGATATGGTGCATGAGGCTCACAACCTTCCCCTTCTTCATACTGCAAAATGAAATGAAATCGACCAAATTACATCTACAACAGTTATAATGTACAGAGAGGTGACTTTACAAGTAGAATAATTTGCAGTTTGCCATGCTTGCCTAATAAGCATTCATCTAATCCTTAAACTCAAGACATAACATGAGGCTGATTATCATTAGCCCTTTGTAGTTAGCACTTACACTGATTCTTCTAGAAAAGGAAAAAAATACAGTAAAACTAAGGTTTGCAATTAAATAATACAGCACATATATTTTAGAGCTCCCTGAAAGTTAAGAAACCAAGAAATGCAAAATCTTACCTACTACAGACAATCTTTTTACTTTACATTCATTTCCAATGGTTCTAAACACAAATTTTCAATTAACAAAACAAGAAATTACTTAGGGAATTTATCCAACTATCTTCATTAGATGTGAAAGTACAGTCAAACAAGCTTTAGCGACCACCTGTATAGAAAGACCACCTGTCAATAAAGACCACAGTTTTCATCTCCCTTGAAAAGTGTTTCTCATTGAAATGTGTATTAAAGGAACCCGTCCATAAAGACCACCTGCTCTTGTCTCCCGTGAGCAGTCTTTATAATTGTACAGGCTTCACTGTATTAGAAATTAAGATTTCCTTTCCCACAAGATCCAGGAATAGATAAGAATCAGTATAAAATATAGATATAATGCACATATATTTCACAAATGATGCAGAAATAGAAAGGGGAAAATTCAATTTTGAATATTCCAAGAGTAAACGACTACTCAATCGACATCTTGAATAAACAGATTTAGTCGACTATCTTCATTAGATGTAAAAGTATTAGAATTTTTAGATGTCTCTTCCCACACAATACAGGGAAAGCTAAGAATCAATATAAAATATAATGCATATATCATTCACAAATGTTCCTTGCCATGACACTTAAACTTGTTTTTCCTTTGCGTAACAACTTTTCAGATACAATATCTTGTGAAAGTTGATGAAAAAAGCTTGCCATAGCGCAGAAACAGAAAAGAGAAATTTACTTTTCAATAATCCAAGAGTAAGCAACTACTCATCTTAGACCATGAATACAAAATATTCATTCGACTATCTTCATCGGATATGAAAGTATTAGAATTTAAAAATGTCTCTTCCCATAAGGTACAGGAAGAGATTAGAATTAATATCAAGCATAACACAATTAAAGGCACTTCATCCCTTTTGCAAAACATGCACAGGTTTAGTAAATATCCTGTAGATACTGCCTATGAAATTTTAAGGTCACAGGTTCCATAACTCCTTGTAAGAAATGAAAATCTTTGCGATGAAGATTTTTTTTTAGTAAAAAAAAAAAAATTGTTGTTACTACTCACTTAAAAGCAAATTATAATCCTTTTTACATCTGCACAAGTTTTCCGATTATAATTCTTTTGTAATTTATCACCTTCTCACACAATTTCAAAATTTAAGGCTGCAAAAGGGATGAAGTGCCTTTCAGCATGTCTGCAGTTCACCCAACATGGCAACAACTTGGATAGGCAACCTGTTTTCGAAATATTTGAATACTATATCTTGTGCAAGGTGGCAAAAATAGCTAGTCATGATGCAGAAGCAGAAAAGGTTAAATTAAATTTTTAATATAGTCGAGTTGAAGACTGCACTTATGTTACACCATGAACACAGCAGATGACAAAATCAACCTTCTTTGCCGATATTATTTAGTGCTAAATTCCAAATTAAAAATCATGAATGCCTTGTTATGTGTTGGTGACATAAATGGTGACATAAAAAGAAAATATGTGCATATCAACAGCACTTGTATATATCATCAATTTTTTATCCTTACCTAGGCAGTACATAGCACCACTTGTCATCTACTGAGTACTCTGAGATGATATAGTTGATATCCATCAGAAAGTGATTGATGATGGGTGGACAAACACTGAAATCCTGTAGCTTGTTGGGGAAAAATTGTGTACTTATTTACCAATGTTTTCATTTTCATTATTATTAATATTGCATTGATTATACAGCATTCTTACTAGTATGTGCAAATCTTACAGTTACCAACATGTAAGCTGGCTTTCAGCCATAGTGCTAACCTAAATTAATACAGATCTTTCATCTTTCAGTGTTTGTCTATTTAGTATTTTATCGTTGTTGTTTTACTGGATACCCTGTTTAGTGCTTAACATAACTACAAAAAGGCCTACTGTACAAAAATGAGATATGAGATTTTCATTTTCTGCTCCGTCGACAGTAATCATTTTAATTGTTTTGTTCAAATTTTTGTTTGAACATAAAACACTTTCATTAAATATAAATTTTAATATTTGAACAAGGCAGGAGAATCAGTCATACAGTATAAAAAAATATATAAATTAGATTTGAATTAAACTGTAGAATCAGACGTAAAGTATTTTAAAGTATTATTCTTTAATATAAAAAAACACTCACTGTTTACAACTTTGTTTACATTTTTTGTTGTTCCATTCCTATGTAACCTAGGTAATGATTTCATATCTTCATAAGACGTATCTACACTACCACATGAGATAAGTGGCTATCCTATTCATACATGTATAATATTACATCAATGAAATATTTTGAAAATCTGCTGTCATGAGACTTACTGTGCAATGTGGCATCTTAAGAGTTAAAGGCTTGACTGCAAGGCATATTTCACCATCTGTCACATTTGTTTCAAGATCTATTAAGAGAACAAAGAGACAGAACTAATATAGCTGAATGAAAGCACGTTCTGAAATGTGCTACTATAATTTAAGTAAATTAAATGATTTAATCTTTTTCACAATCGCTAGACTGCATCTGTCTTGAATCTACATGCTGTAACTTCTACAGATCAACATGGCAAGTGGCAAGTAGTGTACATTACAAGGATAATATATGAGTCTTGTTGCAGCCGAAGAACATAATTTGTCTGTCTCTTTCTACACCATATGCAGCTGGAGTCACTTACAATCAAATCAAGAATTCTATCCAATTTTTAATATTTACAAGTTTGTAACATTAGAAATATTCATTTACATGAGGGCCTTAGAATAGTCTGACTCAAATTCATTCCACACAGATAAAATGAATCATGTCGATTTCATGAAATAAGACTAAACTAGCACTGCTCATATAGATGTGCCTGAAAAGTTATGCCTCTTATCAATCATGCTATACCACACATACATGTATGTAGAACAGTTATTAATTACTTACTGATAGCACCAAGAATTCCAGTACTAGTGATGAAATCTCTACCCTGGATGTAATATTCTCCAACTTTGTTCCACAATGGAGCCAGCTTTGCCTTCAGTGTGTATGTAAAGCAGGCTTGAAACACTGCTGGAATCACCCGGATGGGATTCCCAACCTTGGATAAATTTACATGTAATAGATCAATGATACAGCTCTTTTTTATTTAAAGTCTATAAACATGATAATGACTGTAAGATTAACTGTTTATGTAAATTGTTGTCACATAACTCAGGTGTAATTAACAAGTTAAAACCTTTTAGTACCTTCTTATGTTATGCTTACTCTATTCTGTCTTGATCTTGACTTGTATGTTTCTAGTGAAGACGATACTTCTATTCCGTTTCGCTTTTTATTGCATTTTAATCAGAATTACTTACGTTACTCTAAACGGGAGCCTAATCATTTACAAGCTATATGCTTTTATTTAGGTTCCCCACATATTACATTTTCTTCTTTTTTTGCCAGTTGTTCCTATATCTCTCGAACATTTCCACCTATTTACCATACACTGTACTTGATTTGAGTTCTTTACCCGTACGTTTTGAAATTGACATTTATGCTAGTAAAATCTGACTTGTTTCTTAGGTAAAAGTGGAACAAATAAACTTCAAACTTCATTCCTTAGATTTTCCTACCGAATACAAATGCCAAAGAGTAAAGATAATTAGGAAACCATTTGGGATAATGTTCAACTCTCAATTATTTGTTTAAACAGCAAAACAAAAGTGGGGGTGTCGGAATACTGCCCATTCCTTATCTATATCAGTTTTATTTTATACATTTCCCGAGATTTTGAAGTTTATTTGCTGTTTGCAGCTATTTATTCAATGTGTACATAAATCCTAAAATGTGTACCTGTAAGCTCATCTTCCGACATCTCTCTTGGAACTTGCCAGACTGCCAGAATTCAGAAGTGATGATCACATAAATATTGCCTTCCTCTTGGAGAGATGGTGAGGCCAAAACACTGGACTCTGTGAATATCAGTTCTCTGTAAAGTAATAATCAAGATGGGGTTATAATCATGAATGTACATGTATATCTCCCTTTTTTTCCATCTATTTTGTTTCATTTTTACTTAAAAAAAAACAATTTGACCTTCAAATATCACAAAGATTCCAAATTTGAAATACAAAATCATGAAATAGAAATCTAGACTTAATCAAATGAAGAAAAAAATTCTGATGCAGAACAACAATCAACCTTTTGATTAATGTCTTAATAGTTTTGTTAAATGATATAATAAAATGACAAAGATTTTAGGGACAATGATTTGTGATGATGACATAGACCCATATAAATACAGTAGATATCCTAGATTTCTCATTCAATTCAACTTCCTTGCATCATACATGCAGGTATGAAACACTGCTAGGATACCTAGTAGTATATGTCAGTATTTCATGCCAGCTAAATACAACATCTGGCTAAATTGGTCTTGAAAATAGAGTGCAGTCTTTTTTTAGAATTCAAAATGAATAAGTTTTTTGATCCATCTTGCAGGCAATCTTTACAGATTAAAAGACCTTTGAGGTCCACAATCCCATTAGAATAACAATATCTAAATGAAAACTGACAGCTCTGTCTTTAAATAAATCATTTTTGAGAAAAGAATAGATCTATCATCTAGTTCTCCTGGACCAAGTGAGATAGAAATATGCACATCTCTTGAATATATGGTTTCAACTGGAAGCACAAGTCATGGCGGCTTGTTTAACTCAAGTCCGATACATCTAACTCTATAAAAACATAGACCTAGGCCTACATCATATATTTTGGATTGATATTTTGGTTAAAAGAAGAGGTTACTAGTAATTCAAGAGCAGTTATGTTACCCACATGTAGCTAAGCTTGAGATAAGTCTTACTTTAATTATCTATGGCTGGAGTGCCCATTAACTGCACGATTCAGATAAAACAAAACGCGCAATGAACACAAATTAATCGTCTTTATCATATCGAAAGATATTCATGCAAAGAACAAGTCAAATCATAGCATAAAGGTCTTATTTCAGTAATTTTATTCATCACTATCAGCCTCAAAATCTTGTTTTAACTTCGAAAATCCAGAACTGTGTGTAAAATGAATGAGTGCGCAGACATGCATGGGCACCATTGAATTTGATGAGCATTTTTCTAGAACATCCACAATATAATCATAAGTTTATGCATTTAATAGAGAAATATAAAACAAATTCTTGTTCAATTTCAAGTCAAATCTTGAGTAAACAGACATAAAGTCTTAAAGAGCTCCCCATCTTACAAGAAAATAAGTATATAATCAATTCATTCTACATTTATTTAGACTTTTCTAACTTTTAGTTGACTGTTTTAAACTTTGGATTTTTAACTAAAACCTTCCTGTCGTGCGTAACTTATTATGAAGCTAGGCACCTTTAATTTTTAAAGTTAGATTTTTTTATTTTTAACTTGTGTAGGGCCTACTATTAGTTAAGATTTGCCAATAAGTGAGAAATGAACATCAACCAAACAGATGTTAATCAAAATCAAAACAAATAGCCTAACTATTTTGTTAAAGTACAAATATTAAAGAAAGGAGAGTTTAAAACAAATTAACTAGGTAGGCCTATTCAATCTTTAGTTAAAAAACTTAAACTTCACCTAGTCACAATTTTCAAACTGAAAACGGATCAAACTTAACCTGCATTTCAGAACATTACACTGGCCAAATTTGTTAGTATCCTGGGAGGGGTTATGGATGCCTGATGAGGAGCCTGATCCCAAATTAGATGCGGGTGGTGCACTATTTTCGAGCTGACACACAACTGAGCAAAGAAGACTGAAGTCTGGAGCTTTGGCAAAGAAGATCGAGGAACCTCCTGCTGTGTTGTGCACCGGCATTTTTCAACTTGATCAGAGCCCCAGAGCTGTTAATCCCTCCAGATTCATGAAATGCTGCAGATCTAATTCGATCTCTGATGGTTAAATTGTGGCTCTCTACCAATCAACTAAAGTTTATGGAGCTAGCTTCATCTCTCCATCTACATCAGTCCCTTTAAAATTCAATGAATAATAAAAAGTCGCTTTTTTCTTTTATTTTTTTCCCCTCAGCTCAGCATGCTCTCAAAGCGATACCGATACCACAGCGATAGCGTATATCGGAAAATGAGTATCGACGACCAGTGGTATCGACTTGTAAAAAAAAGAAAGTTGAAGTCGAAGCGAAGTCGTAACATGTTTCTGTCATTTTAAAGCGAAATTCACGTCATTTCACCATGAATATTCTACCAAAGAAAAGGTAAGATAATGCCTTATTTTCTAAGTTGTAACTTTTAGATTAATGTCTTGTACAAATACGTTAATAATGCAATTCTAAGACTAAGCTTTTTTTTAATCGTAGTCCCATCTGTTTGTAATTGTGTCGTGTAACTGTAAGTGTAAGTGTAAGTGGTAATGGAAGACCAAGACTACATCATCATGAGTAGACTTTACTGCGGCAGCCCGAACACGTACGTCGTAGTGTTCGGGCTGCGCTTCGCAGTCCTTTGATCGCATGGATGTCACATAATTACAAGGTCGTTTGTCAAAATGATAGCCATGAAACATGAAATCAGTTGATTTTAGGCTATTTTAGGTACTTACAATACTTTACGATTGACTGTCGTCTTTCTTTTCAATGAGGATGATACAAAAAAGGCATATTTATCTCGAAGAGCCTGTAGTAAAAACTTCCGAAGGTCGGTGTTTTGCTTGCAATGCGCATGCGTCAGCAGCTCCAATTATAATACAGACAAGAAGGGAGGATTATGAATATTCATTAAGACGAGCTTGAGCGAGAGCGCTAGATCTATACGCTAGCGATCGGCGGATTACAGTGGGTATATGAATATTCATTATTCCATTGACGAAAACTATGCCGTCATTGTAATAAACATTCATAGGCGCATGCGCAAGTGCCTATTTTCAATTTGGCTTTAACAACATGGCGAATGGGACTGGTTTCGAAAATTGAGAGTAAAAAGTGACATTCATCGATTCTACACATTTTTTAGGAAAAGCTGAATTGCGTAAAGTCTGTTTAGGTAAGTGGCATCGTATATATGATACTTTAATTAAAAAATAATAATTACATGGCCATTTTTTAAATGGTCATTTGAACATTGGTAGATTGTGAGACCCACCGAATCGTACTGGTTTCACTCAGGACGCTGCCACTTCGTGGCAGCGTCCCGGGGCTAGAGTAGACTTAGACCGAAATTTTCTGTCTCCAGTACGTTAGCCTGTTATTTGGGTAGGGTCGGCTACTACTTGGAGACAGAAGCCGTCCTATCACTTTGCTGTGCAAAATTTGTCTATGGCGTTGTGCCGTTCTAGTCTCGTACAAGGCAAAATACGATAAATTCATTACGAACTCGTGCACATTGATTTCAAAACGGTTATTTCTTTAACATTAAATATGTTTGTTTAGTGTTAAAGAAATAACCGTTTTGAAATCAATGTCCACGAGTTCGTAATGAATTTATCGTATTTTTTCCTTCATAATCATTTTGCCTTGTACGAGACTAGAAGCTCGGGTAACAGTTTGAATACGGCTGCAGGTTTTTCGAACGGAGAAGACCTTGGACCCTGAATTACATGAAAAAGGAGCATTAAATGGATCATTTGGTCAAATTGGTATGTTGAACAGATTAAGTATATGAATTAGAGCCTAGGCCTTATGATTATTTTAAAAAAAATACAGAGGAAAAATGATTTTTTCCTACTGTTCCAGCAGGCACAACGCCATAGCCTAGGCATAGCCATAGACAAATTTTGCACAGCAAAGTGATAGGACAGCTTCTGTCTCCAAGTAGTAGCCGACCCTACCCAAATAAGAGGCTAACGTACTGGAGACAGAAAATTTCGGTCTAGAGTAGACTAAGAGAGAGTGTTTACTTTATTTAGCTTTAGGGAACCTAAAGCTACGCACTTAGTTTCCAGCCCCATGAAAGTAATTTTATTCAGGGGTTTATGCGAATTTATTCAAATGTCTTGGTTTTACATATTCTGAAGTTAACTCGCTGAAAAAATTTTGACGGAAGAATGTTGATAATATTTTTAATAATTCATTTTCAAATTCAAATTCAACTTAACTTTAGTCAATATCAATTGACAATGTTGATGCCCATGTCAAATTTGTTCGACAAAATGAATTCAGAAAGGGTCTAAATTAGTAAATAAAGCTATGCACACGTAAAGAAATGAATGCAAATCTTGATTTTGAAGCTGACTGATGTTAATTTCACCCCGATTTTCAAATAGAGCCTAGTAGTGATAATATTAATTTTTAAAACAGGGGAATTACTCATTCTTAGTCTTAGACCAAAAATTCTGTCTGTCGTTCGTTAGCTCTTCACGTAGAGACAGAAACCTTCGTATCACTCTGCTGTGCAAACCGGAAAATCGCAATAATTTGATTTTTCTTCATATATCTAGATCTACATATTATTGAGGGTCCAAGGTTTTCTCCGTTTGAAAATCTTGCAGCTGTATTCAAACTGTTATAGTGTGTAAGTCAATGTGTACATGTATTCGGTTTGCACCTCAGAGTGATATGACGGTTTCTGTCTCTAAGTGAAGAGCTAACGAACAAGAGACAGAATTTTAGGTCTATCTTTTTGGCAAATGTAAATGATAATCTTGTGGCTTAGTTTAAAGTCACAGCAGAAATTTGGCGCATTAAACGCATTTGCGGGATGCATAGCTTTTGGACCAGCCATACATGTAACTACAGTAACTTACAAGTTTATCTTCAGATAAGCTTGTACTCCACAATGGCTTTAATGGCTGAATAGGCTTCAATAGGTTTTGTGTGTATCAGCGGGTATTTTTCCAGTCTAGCTCTTTCTTTCATGAGAGGAAAATAATTATTTAAAATTCCACTTTCCACTTTGAAGCTCCAAATCGGGGTCTAACATATGTTTACTTTATTTTTATTCATATGGGGGTCTAAGAGTTGAAGAGTCCAAATTAAATCTTGCTTAGAGCGATTTTGGTGTCTGTTTTACATGAGTGAAGCAGTGAATTTGCGACAAAGTCCCACATGGGCTTGGTCCCGTGAGTGGGATGTGCCCACTCTTAGAATTTTGCTTTCCTTTTGCTTTTGGTAAAAATTTGATCAAAATAAATGTAAATTATGAGAAATCATGGATCAAATATTCCATTCCTAAGAACTGTAAAATGTGCATGGATTTTGTACATCCCCTTCATAGACCCTTTATGTCTGGTGATAATGCTGTGATGCTATATCTTTTCACGTTAGACTGCAATTCAAAATGGCCCCAACGTACATGCAAGAATTACTCCAACCATACACACCCCAGCGTTCCTTAAGATCTTCATCTAAATCTCTTCTATGTGTTCCTAAAACACTGGTATCATATGTTAATAGGGCTTTCTCTGCGGCTGCACCAATTCTTTGGAATGCCTTACCCATTTCTCTTAAATCCATAGACTCTCTTGAAAAGGTCAAAACACATCTTAAAACACATTTATTCAATACCGCCTTCTCTGATTGACTTCTCTAAGTTTAAGTTTATACTCTTCATCTATGTATTTCCTCTCTTCCACGCCTCGGAATAGGCTACCTAGATAGATGGCGCGTTATAAATGTCTATTATTATTATTAATGGTCGAAACCCCTGGTTGAATTACCTGGTTAGCATAGTATGTTTCTGTTAGTGATGCACTATACAAGCAATATTCATTACTATTAACTGGCAATTAACAGAACAGCAGACCTATACCTAGAAGTATAGAGAGTAGAGAGTGTTTTGACATTTACAATTGTGAGATATTTGTATTTAACTATGGTCTATAACAATGTTCACCTTTTATTTTCCAGTTGGCATGTTCGAACTCGAGATAACATTGCTAAAGTCAAGAGGGATGAAGCCAGAGCCGCAGAGGAAGAGAAGGAGAAGGAAGCAAGGATTGCCCTGGCTGTAAGTACTGATTTCATACCTACCTAACTCTTGAATAAGTACTCAAAGTTGTCTCTTGGCATCAAAACTTTCTGTAGAAAACAAACGGCCATGATGTGAAAATTTCCTCAGAAATTGATTACCGGTACCGGTATGTAAAACTAGAAACTTGCAAAATTATACTAAATAATATTCATGATGAAATACATGTAAGTAGAGGAGAGCTGATAATTTGGCAAATGATGCAATGTGTGCACAGTTCATGATTTTTTTTCACACTAATAAAATGATTATTAGATCTGCATTTTTGAGAAACATTTGAATGATTATACTCCAGGATAAAATGACTTTGTGTTTGGTACATGTATACCCTATAAGAGAACATGGATCAGTTTTGGACATGATTGGATGTGAAAACCTGGAATTCATCAAATTGCAATATATGCAACATATTGGTTGCATTGGCAAAGAAGTAGACTGAAAATTTTCCTCTTTGACTGCATTGAATTAGAACAATGAGCACAAATCTAGAAAATTGTGAGATTTTGCCGTATTTTGGTGAAAATTGAGCACATATATATATATATATATACATGGTTTTGAATTATCTCTTACAGGAGCAAGAGGCACGTACTGAGAAGCTCAGGATAAAAGCCAGAAACCAGAATTTAGGCAGCACCAGCTATGGATTTGACCAGGAGGTGATCGGACCACTACCGATGCCTGATGTAGCACCTCTTGAAGCTCCCACATCCCAACCCCTGCCCAGAACTCACATCAACTTCTTTTCTGAAATAGAGTCAGGGGTAAGATAATATCCTGTGACTTCAGCTGATATCCTAGAGTTTGTATTTGTGTGTATACCACTGTGTTGATAGAAAAGAAAATGATATAGCACTGAAACCATTGGTTTATGTAGGTGAGGAAAGTAGATTGATGTATAAGGTACTGACTGATGTCAGGGACTTCAAATTGATGTAACTTGTGATATTTGATGTAAAGGTTTTTTTTAGGGAAAGAGAGGATGCAGTTGTTCTCTGGGAGTGATACTCTGTACTTCGTGAGGGATTTCCTTTGATGATGTATTATCGATAACAGATTTTTTTTTTTCTTTTTTTTTTAAATTTCAGTGAACACGTACAAATACCAATTTTCAAAATGTGTAATAAGCTTGTACTCTTTTTTAGAGGTATTGTTTTTGTTTTCATAAAACAAACCATGTTCATGTGCATTAAAAGATCTGAGGTATGGTAAAAAAACATGAGAAATCCATTAGTAAATTAAACTACTACATATATCATACTGTTACTATTGTAACTTGATTAAAAATGCTCTGTGCCTTTAAAGATAAAGTTGAGTTCTGGTCATGAGATTGAATTGTGAAAGAAACTGTTCAAAGCAATTGGGATAGGTTGATTATATAGCAATTAAGAATTAGTGTATGCTGTAAGGTTTTAGAAGCAAGAAAATGATAAGAAATTGACTCAATCCTGCTGAGAGTCACATGCACTTCACACAGAAATGTGTATATGGGACTACACACAAACGTTCGGCACGAACATTTTGGCTGTCTCTTGTCATATTTTGAATGTGAGGGCATTTGAAGAGCAATCCTTTTCAGAGGACATTTCTACTATAATAATCTTCTAAACTAACATAAATAGAATGAGAAAGCTCACAAATTATTTACCTTTCCCAGAACACAACCTTCCATTTGATTTCATTCACTTTACATACATGCAGTTGTTTTTTTCAGAGCTGTACCATTCAGTGTGTAACTGCATCTAATGATAAACCTCCTGTCTTTATCATGACAGAGCAACACAAAGACAGGTAACAAGGACCACGAGGCTGAGAAGAAGCAAGAACAGGATGCCTATGAGAAGAAGATTGGTCTTCTGGTTGGTCTTGGGCAAAGTGCCATAGAAACACAAACTGTCAAACCTTGGTATCAACAGAATAGAGGAGATCGGGACAAGGAAAGGTCAGATGCTACAAACACAGAGTGAGTTCATCATGTTTTTATCTTCCTTGTTTTTCTTTATTGCACAAAATGTTACTCCTTTCTTGTAAAGCAGTGGTTCTTAACCTGGGTTTGAGGCTCCCATTGTGTCATGTCTAGGGGTAAAGGATGGGTCTTAACCCTAACTGCACTGGGGGGGGGGGGGGGCCTGGGAGGCCCCCCCTCCATATTTTTGGTGATTGCATCACGACCGCTGGCAATTTCGGATTCTCACTTCATGACTTTTTTTCCCTGAAGTCTTGCGCACGTTTTGATACCACATTTGTCCATATCAGACATACCTAGGGGGTGTTATATGCTAATTAGTATGCGCATGTCATTAAAATTACTAATCATAAATAGTAAATTTGCATATTATTAGTTTATGCAAATCTGTTGTACACTTACAAATATATAAGAATTTATTTATTTCACATTTGGGAAACATTATTCTTCATTATTACAGTTTTCATTTAGTTTTCTACTTGTTTAGGCTGAAATTATGAAAATATCCCCAAAATGCATAAAATATGCATATGAATAATTAATTAGCTAATTATTAAAATTAATCACACCATCAGATTCAGCATGTGAAGATCTATCGACATGCAAATTTTCAAGTTCATTGGACATTGCGTTTCCGAGATCAATGGGGGGGGGCCTCCCAGGCCCCCCCCAGTATTTTCATGGAGCAAAATAGCCCAGTTCAGTAAGGGTTAAAGATCACATTACAAGAAAATTCCATCAAAATTATCCAAATTCAACGCTTGGAAACATTTGAATTAATGATTATTATCAATTATAAAACGGTAAAATACAGCCCCCGATATAGCAGCTGAAGAGCTCCTCGAACGCTGCTGAGATGTGTGACGACACACCAGGGACCAGTCCTGTCTAAGCAGACGATGTCCCATAACATCTTACACATTTTTCAGTGCCTGTTTTGTCATCTCCTCTTCACTTATTTCTCTTACTTGACTAGCGTCAGTCTTAATGTTAGTCTGTTGCCTCACTCTTAACTTAGTGTATGGTATTATTTTGATGAAAAATGCAGCGTTAAAAAAATAAAAGAATCAGTCACTTGTAAACAAAATAAGACGCCATTGTATTTTCAGCTGCTTGCACCGGGGCATGTTCGGCGTTTCAAGAGGGAACGAATACCATCCGTGCTATTATTCGGAGGGCTTTTCAATTTGAAAGTGGGGTTTATTTCATTGATCATTGACCCTTCTCCTGTGTATTTACAATCAAACGGTTTTAGTTATCAGAATCAGTTTCACTTTCCCTTTTAGAATGGTGTGAAATAAGGTCATGTTTAAATATACAAAACTCTTTATAATTTGATAAATAATTGCATTGCAATTACGTTCATTCATTATAGGACGTCGTCTGCTTAAGCAGGATTGGTCCCTAGTGTGACGACATCAAAACATCGCTATATTTCTGGCGAATCCTCGGATATTCCAGATGCTGAGAAGAGCTTTTATTTATGTTGTTTTTATAATCATCAGATACGCAGTTGACATAAAACTTATACGATTGCCATCTGTAAGCTTCCCAGTTTCTAGTGATACATTAATTGCCATATTTGTGATTTTCTTTGGATAGCTACTTTAATCACAAAAAAAATCCCATTTAACTTGCGTGTGCATGACAGGGGTAAGAGTACTGCCCAAGAATTGCACTTGTTGGGTCACAGTACTGACAAGGAATACCAGATGGGTTAAAAATGGGTACAAGAACTACTTTTGTAAACTGTAGTAATGTTAATAGAGACTGATTTTAAATTTTACCTGCGTATGTTTTAGTCAGCCATTTCTGGTATTTTACATGTAGTGTAATTTGTTAGTATTTCATAGCACTAATGAAAGCATTCTCAATTTTCATGTATGGACAAATGAGTCACAAGACTAAAATAAAATGATAAAGAGATCTAAGGCTGTACACATACACTCATTTTTATGTCACATGCATGTAATTTTCAGTGAAGTGACATTAAAACATTGTTTGTTCCTGCTGACATGGTAAATAAGTACGAGATTTCAGTCTGTAATCTTTCAAGATTTGATTTTGTAATTTCTGACTTTAACTTCTATTTCTTCCTATGTCTTTGAATTTTCAGCACAAATGAAATGAAGAGAAAGGCATCAATGGATCCAATGAATGACATGTTGAGGTACCTTGGGAAGAAACCAAAGAGTGTGACTGATACAAAGACTAATAACCAACAGCATCCTTCGAAAGAGAAGGAATCTCAACTGAAAGGGGTATGAATTTACGAAATTTAATTTAATTTCACATTTTGTGTCTTTACCTTGGGTATCCAGTTCCTTTATTCCAGCTCTCTCATCTGTTTTTCACTAATTAAGATTTGTGATGTATGATTTTTTTTTGTCTGTATTATCTTATTTCCTTTCTTACATCCCCACCCAACTTCTCATTTTATCTGTCTTTCTCTCTATGACTTTGCAAACAATTTTGTAGATCAATATCTATACTTTCTTTCACGCTCCCATCTCTCTCTCTCTCTCTATCTGGAGAAACATACGTGTATATAATTGCTTCATATTTAATTGCTTTGTGTTAGATTTTTATGTAGTAATGTTTCAATTCATACTAGAATATCTGTTTGATATGCATTGGTAATATCATAACAGTTAAAACATATCACTGTATACAAATTGTTCTCCTACATGCAGGGTCTACCAGGCACAACAAGTCTGATGGCGATGTTCAGCAAGTACAAGAATAAGGCTGCAGAGGATGAAATTGGAAAGGAAAGCTCAAGTCACAGAAAACACAAAGAAAAGAAGAGAAAGAAACATCACAAGCTAAAGGAAAGCAGAAGAGACTCCAGAAAACATAGTCACAAGAAATCCAGTAGGAAGCACAGAAAACACTCCAGACATCGCAGTGATAGTACAAGCTCAGAGAGTGAGCATGAAAGGCAAGAAGCAAGACTGTCTAGAAGGCGTAGGAAGCACAAGCGCAAATCAAGCAGAAGTGACAGTGATAGTGATAGTCAAAGCTCCTCTAGTAATGGTAGCGAGGAAATCAACAACCAGAAGTCTCAGGTGCCTTCCAAACGTGCTCCCACGATTGAACAGTTAAGAGCAGAGAGGATAAGGAGGGAAGTGGCAGAGAGGACCAAGACAGAGAGATTTTTGGCTGGAAAGCCGCTGGTAGAACAACCTGCCTCTGAGGTGGTGATTACGGACAAATTGGATGGAAAATATAACTCACAGTTCAATCCACATCTAGCAAGAAAGCATCAACCAAAAGCACCTCTATTTTAGAATACATTCTTGGTTGGTTTGTTTTTTTAAATAATTTTTTCCCTTCCCATGATATGGTGTTGGTCAAAGTCAAGACTACAAGAGGACAGCATGGATCAGCTTAATTTGAAATGCCAATAAAATCTTTCTTTACCCATAGAATGCACCGCACTCCTTTGGCAATGCCGATTGCTTTGTTCAGGGATTCACTAAACATAATTACCAGTGAATCGCCACGTCTAGAGATGATACCATCCCTGAGATATAGATAAATGAACAATACTACCATGAAAGTTATTTATCAGCAATGGATAAATCCTAAACTGAAGCTGTGATTTCTCAAAAATGCAGGTGTTCAAGATGAGGTGTATTCAGAGGTGTATCCCAAATTAGGCAACGGTGAAAATCTCGTTTTTTACCGCTTCAACGTTTACCAACATTGTGTGTTACCACAAACTTTCATGCTTCTGTCCCTCTCACTCTACCTTCCATGCTATGAGTAATCACATAATATACCGTCATTGCAGTGTACAATCCCACATAATCTTGTTTGTCATAGATTTCATACCCGATATGGAAACTAAAGATTAAATTATTTTGAAGAAAGTAAATTCCAGTTAATCTTCGCTTGATATTACATGAAACTTTTTTTGTTTGTATGTGTCCTCTATTTCAAACAATTCTTTCATGATTATGGTAAATTCAGTAATATGGAAAAACTTGAGACTGACACAGAAAACAAATTATACAATGAAAGCATATTACAAATATTTTTGTTTCTATTTTACATAACATACACTTACAGTTCAATATACATACACAAATGAGGAGTTTTCAACACAAATACTTTCTAGGAATGTAGAAATTATCTGAGCTGCAGAGAGCTAATGATTGGTTTTTCATTATGTTTTGTTTAAAAAACTTTCCCACTTTCCAAACATGAGATTTATTTAAATTTCTCAGAAGGATCAGTTGTAAATTGATGTGCTATTATTGACCATCTGAAATCGGCAGTTTGTTTTAAATTGTATCCTGCATTGATACCATCAAAACAATATTTCTTGGGAATTTAATGAAAACTTTCTGAAAAAAAAAAAGAACTTCCTTATTTCAAAATCATTGTATCTCATCATTGGGATAGTTCATAATTAGATCTCACACTTGACTGACATGACTTATTGAATTACTAACAATTAAAAACACAAAAGTGAAATGCACTGACATTGCCAATCATCTACACATGTACTCAACATCATTTGATATGTATTGTAAAGTAGAATTAATGAAAGGGTTCCAATCCCCCAAAACATTTTGCTCTAAATGTTAGGGGTTCCATGTCACGATACTACAGTGAAACCTGTCTATAAAGACCACTCAAGGGAGACAAGAAAAGCGGTCTTTATGAGCAGGTGGTCTTTATATGAACAGGTTCCTTTAATACACATTTCAATGGGAAACATTGTTCAAGGGAAACAAAAATTGTGGTCTTTATAGACAGGTGGTCTTTCTATACAGGTGGTCGCTAAAGCAGGTTTGACTGTATATTCAAAATCGTAGCTTCAAATATTAATTCTATAAAACATATTGCAAATTTAAATACACTCTCAATAATCATAAAAGCAACTCGTGAGAAGACTAGTTGATGTACCTGTAAGCGCTCACACGGAATAAGGCATACACAGATACCAAGTCCAACTTGGGTGCCAGGCATGAGGTTTTTATAATCCTCAAATGTTAAAAATATAATGGCAGGTAAAAAATTTTCAGGTTGATTTTATACATTCTCACTTTACAAATTTCTTTTTTTATTGATCGGTACCCTTTTTGATGGCAGTCTACATTATCTTCTTTTTTCTTTTTGTGTAAACAGCGTAAAAAATGAAAATCACTGGCATGCCCCTAAACCTGAGATTCGTACCCAAGCCTACACCACACTATTATGACAATATCAGCCTATTCTTCATTAATAATAGCAAGAAGCCACATGTATTAATTCTAGGGCAAACATGATTGTCCTCTGGGCAAAATATTGTAACGTATGAAATGTGATTCACAGAGTTGGTCAAAGTCATATCTGTCAACATACATGTACAGCCCTGGAAAAAATTATTAGACCAAGCTTCTGTAATAAAGGTACTAAAATATGCATTCAAACTAATGAAAATGATTTGTCTTTGTATTTCATTGAATGAATAACAAATTCTAGCAAATTGTACCTTGCTTTTATGATATTTTATTTCCTTCTTACCACAAATATAACACTTTCAGTAACCATTCTTGGTCTAATAATTTTTTCCATGGCTGTATATTTTATTGCGCATCAATACCTAAGCTCCACAACTTTAATCATTCTCATAACATTTCAACCAGAATTCAAACAGCTTTCAAACCATCCTACATGTCTAAATTGCTATAGTATGACAACTGGGCCTTTCCATTTGGTTAGAGTTGGAATAATTAATAACCGTATCAATTTGAAATTCATCCCTGGGGACTGTAAATTCACCTACACATGTCCCAGAGTTATTCATAGGTGAGAAAATCTAATTGTGGGAACCAACAAAAAGAATGTCAGCAATGAAACCACGATTCATTTAAATGCTTTTGTTCCAAAAAGGGCAGTCTGAGGGTAACGAATTACCCTCCTATATGTAAGAGTATGAAAATAATTGACAAATAAGCAATTTATTTCCTACCCCTGTGACTAAAAGAGAAGATTGAGTTCTGGGAAAAGTGAAATATAATTTGTTAGGTTTCTCATTCCTTTTATGTCAGTTTGGAAGAAATGTCTTAGGAGAAATGTCCCCTGAAAAGGATTTCTCTTTAAATGCCCTTATACTCGAAATATGACGAAAAATAGCTGAAGTGTTCGGGCCGAACATTCATGCCACATCTGTGTACAGTCCCATATCCCCATTTCTGTGTGTGGTGGATGTGCTTTTGGGCGAGTTTGGGTTAATTTCTTGTCATTTTGATGATCCCAAAACCTCACAGTATACACCAATCCTTATTTAGACATGATCAAACTGTCCCAATTGCTTCCAGATGGTTTCTTTCACAATGTAATCGCATGACCAGAACTCAACTTAATCTTTAAAACACAACACTGTGCCCTACATTTAAGAAAGTCCAAATTCTAAGGAGATATGAACTATCATAATCCAAATGATGAGGGCGTTTTCCTCCTTGGCGTTGAAGTGGAGGATTCCTCTTTCCCACCAGGAGTAGCGATCTTCATTCTGAAAGAAAAGCAAGATAAATATACCCTAGTATTAGGTGACCAATATGGACAGGGTGTCAATTGCTTTGCAGTTTAACTACATGCATCCACACATTCTAGATTTTTTTTCATGTCTGATGTGTAAAATCATTTGGTTTCTGTAGAATATGAAACCCCTCATAACAGTTTTTTTTTTCCGTTCACTGATCTTTATTACATTAAGCAAACTATCCTTAGGACAAGTCAAATACCAAAATTTCTGTCCTGAACCCAACAGTTTATAATGAATAATGAACAAAAGTGGACATCAAAGTTATAACTTTACTTAAGGTCTATGCATGTCCTCAAACCAGAAGGGCTATTAATTTATGCAGTCATCGTGTGAAGTAAAATGTTTAATTCGACTGGTTATTTATGGGACATGAGAATGTTATTGCTGCTTACCTTCTAGATGATTTGATTCTCTCAAGAACTTTGTCTTCTTTCCTTGCCCTGAGTTCTTCTGTAGCTAGGGCCATCTCTTCCTCCATGTTTGGTAAGTCAGCCTTGGCTGCCTGACGTCCTTGCTAAAAAGTTTTATGAAAAACAAAGAAATGTGTATTTCAAAACCAAAGGCTAATACTAAATATCCATTATTATTAGCTGAGGTAATCTATGGAACTAATATGCGATGTATCATAATGAAATTTGATTATAATCAGGAGGTATTATATCAAAATCTCGCTTAAATTGTTGCACATGTATTGGCCTCAGCTTTTCTTTGTTACACCTGTTTAACAAATGGCGGGGGGGGGGAAGAAGATTATTCTAGAATTTAATTTGTTTTAAAAATAATGTTGCATTCTGTGCCTGCACTTTGAGTTGACATTGTGTCATACCCCTAAAATGTTACACATAACTTATAGACAAACATATATTATTGCTATATTATAAATGAAGTTTTAGCTAAATGTATGAAGCAAGCACATTTTCCATCTCAAAGACACCATTGATGAACTTTTATGACTACTTCCAAGATGTGAATTACTAGCCAGTTTTCATGTGCCGATTATGAGGGATTAGAGGCATGTGTTTGAAAGATTAACAAATTTGAGGAAACCTACCTGTCTTGTTTTGCCTTTCTCTTTGATGCTGTAGAACATGGGTCCCAACTCAGCTAGCCACTCACCCTCCACAGCTGTCACACATTGCATGTATTCCTGGAATGAAATGAAAAAAGATGATAAAGCTGTATAGAAGGACAACTTAATGGCCATATATTCTATCTCCACTAGACCATTGTAATAATCATGTTTGACTGGGGTATACACTTTGATTTTCAAAATATCAACATGTTTTTAACATTTGTCTTTTTAGAAACCCCAATAACAGGTGGATAAATGGAGATGAAAATGGTACACTCTGGCTAAACAGGACTAGGCTGATACATGTCTCTATAATCCTAACAGAAATAAAACTAACCATACCTTTGAGGTCATGACAAGTTCATGGTAGATGATGTACTCTGGTGTGAAACCCATGCCAAAGAGGGCGCTCGTCGGATGCAGATGACACGGCATACCAGTCCTGACATTGACATACTCTCCTATGCCCTGATTGGTCGAACATGAAGTAAGAAGGGTACAATTAGGAATATCATTTTTTGTTTCTTATCACTTCATTTGACTTTCTCTGAGCAAACAAGAGAAACAGAGATTGATACAAATAAATTCCTTCAGCAAGTATCTTAAACAATCGCAATATTCTATACTAAACACATTTAACATTTAGCAGTCTCAGGTACACATCCCCCTCAAAAAAAAAAATGCTGAACATTTACAAAGTCAAAACCAATAATTCACTTTTAATGAACAAATAAACCCCAAATCATAATACAAAATTATCAGGTTCATCAAATGCTACTACATACATTTGTTACACAATCAAATGCGTAAGTGCAATGCTCTCTGTGTGACTACTGAAACTATCCATGACATAATCACTGTTGATGTTAGTCAAAATTAGAATCAAATGAAACCTAGAATTAATGAGCTAAAGCAATGGACCATTAAAGCTGTATACCACCTGAGGCAGTTTGTACAGTACCAGACAAGACAATCAATACTGACCTTCAGCTTAGCAGCATGGTGGAAGAAAGCAGAGCAGATGCATTTCCTGATGAGATCCCAGCTCGACCCGCAGGAGACCAGCTCCATCCCCTGTTGATCCATGATGTCTTTGAGCTGCTGTCTGACTTCACGTACCTTACGCATCGCTTTCACATGGATGAAGTGCTCAGAGGACCAGCTTGAAGAGTAGCTGTTTTCATTGCAATGATGAAATTAATGTTGAAGAAACACAAATACAGTAGAAACTTGCTAAAAAGAGCTCCGATATAACAAGATTCCTGATATAACAAAGTAATTTTAGTGGTACCAGGTCCTTATGTTATTTTTTTTACCATGATATAAGGAGACTTCTGACAAAACAAAGTAATTTTGATGGTCCCAAAAACTTTTTTTTTTAATTTTCATCCGTAAAAATGACACACATAATCATCACTATATTTATGCTCCAATTAATACCTTAGAAATCTAACATCTTTAGGGGCTAATTTAGATTTTAATACATCTTTCCATTTTCTTTGATATACCATGGCAAGTTTCATCAAAATATCTATGAAAATTCATCAAACTCCCCAGGATAACAGTGATTAAGTTTGATAAGATAACACAAGGTAAGTAATGATGTAAAATATTTTGCATAATATAATTTGTATAATATAATTTGTATTGAAATAAATGTCACAAATTTTCAAAAGAAACAGGCATATGAGAATTGTGAGAATTAGAATATTTGCTTGTTACTTACTGGTTATTCTTCCACTGTTGATAGACATTGAGAAAGGTCAAATGGTCACTCTCTGGGACTGAGAACTTCTCTCTGGCCTGGTCACTGTCTTCCTCTCTACCCTTAGGCCGGTAGAAGATGGACGGAACGGACAACATGGACACAATGATCTGTGGCAAAAGAGAAATCAGTGATTCCTTTATAATTCTTTTTCCCTTATTCTTGGGTATGCACTTCACTGATCCCATTTATGAAAAACAATTAAAATGAATACTAACCAATCTTACTTTTATTCTAACCATTGCCTATATATCCTTTTTCTCATGTTAGAGTATTCTATTTTTGCGGTTATTCATTCATACATTTGTTTTCCTTGTAAAATAATGGTTAAAATGTGATTAAATTATCCTCACACAGGTTTAAGAAAAATGTGGATATAAACATCAAGTGAGCAAAGAAAAAAAACTTTATTCACATATTTTTTGGCCGAAGAGTCATATTTTGCCATCATTTTGCCCCAATATATGCATGTTGAAAATACATAACGCACAAGTTTACAATCAAGTTTTATTGATACCACTGTGCTATTAGAGGTCTCGTAAGAGGTAGGCATCATACAATTTGTTGAATGTTGTCCATGAGTGCACCTTTCTGATAATTTATATTATAGATGTTTACTTACAAGGGCTTCTGAGCTGCACCCCATCTCACATGCCACTATAAGGAGCTTAGAGAGGGCAGGATCTAGAGGAAATTCTACCATCTGTCTGCCGATAGGTGTCAGCTGACCAGTATTATCTAGCGCTCCTAAGATCCAGAGCTGGTACATGGAGTTCAGCATGTTGTCCTGAAAAGAAATTATTGTTACGAAAGGATTAAGTTTTTAAATTAAGTGTGTTATGGGCATCCCAAATCCATGGCCGATACATACATATATACACTGAAAGCAAAAACAAAAAAGCAGAATATTAATGGATTAAAACTTTCGATATAAATCAATATAAATGTATATTATAAGGTCCACTCAAAAATCATTCTCCACATGAACAACATTAAATGAAAATCCTCTAATTTGTACATCTATATTTAAAAAAATATCACTGATTGATATAAAAATTTGAAGAAAATTAATATTAATTCAAAGGAAATTTAATAAAGACTAGATGAATCTTCGACCGCGCGCGGTCGGAATTTATGCCTCCGCCATCACCAGATTGGAAATGTATGGCATACATGTACACTCTAAAAAGGATTGGTCCAACAAAATGACAAATCTTTTCACTTAAAATGCACAGGAGACAGAAAATTTAGTTCATTTCATTTTCAAATAAAAAACTTACCATTGATGACTTACAATCATCAAATACACCAAGGAAATAGATATTTTATAGCAAATAGACCACTGTCCCCTAGAAATTTCTAAAATAGGTAGGCCTAGACTCCATACATCACGAACCATTTTTATGTATATAATGACCTCTATGACCTTTGAACTTTGACCTTGAGACCCTAAAATCTAATCAGTTCATCGTCCCTCACATATGCATACATGGGCCAAGTTAGAGGTTGATCTGTCAAACAGTTCTGAAGTTATTGCGAGAACTAACCATTTTTATGTACATAATTACCTCTGTGACCTTTGACCTTGAAACCCCAAAATCTAATCGGTTCATCGTACCTCCCATATGCATACATGGGCCAAGTTAGAAGCTGATCCGCCAAACGGTTCCTAAGTTATCACAAGAACGAACCATTTTTATGTATATAATGACCTCTATGACCTTTGACCTTTGACCTTGAGACCCCAAAATCTAATCAGTTCATCGTCCCTCCCATATGCATACATGGGCCAAGTTACAAGCTGATCCGCCAAACAGTTTTCAAGTTATCGCGAGAACGAAAAGGGGACGGACGACCCGAAAACATAATGCCTCCGGCACCACCTACGGTGGGCGGAGGCATAAAAAGTGATATTACACACTCATAAGTTATACACTCATACTGTTTATTTTCTGACCTGAGGGGGTGGGTCCATGAAGTGGAAGAGCAGAAGATCATCTACTCCTAGTGATTTGAGAAGAAGCACCACATTGGCAAGATTTGTCCTCTGGATTTCAGGTACAGTCGTCGTCAGGAGCTCGTTCTTATATGCACTTTCTGTGTAAAGCCTATAGCACTGCCTGCAATTGCAACAACAAAAAAGAAGAATGGACTTAACTAAGTGATGATAACTTAACAAATCTTTATCAGGGTAGCACTGCTCAAGCCGAAGTAATAATATTCAGCCCTTGGTATCCTCAAGAATGATTGCTTCATGAATCTAGTGACTACCATCATCCCCCACCCCCATTATCTTCTCACCTATCCACTTTAAACTGAAAGAATGCGTACAGAAGTCTAAAAAAGTTTAATTACGACCAAATGCAGGTAATATTTTTATCCTGTATTAGATAGATATACATGCACTATCAGCACTGTGCTGTGAAAGAGACTTACCCTGGCCCAGTCCTTCCAGCTCTGCCAGATCTCTGTCTGGCATTGGCCTTACTGATGGGGTACACCTGCAGGGCATCCATACCTATACGAGGGTTGTACACCTTCAGCTTACAGTAACCAGCATCCACTACAAACATGATGCCATCGACTGAAAGGAAAGTGGAGGGGAAAACATAATAGAATGTACCACAGATCAAGAAGGAAGTGGTCTTCTGGTATATCTAGGTGCAAATGCTCAGCAGTGGATGGAGCCCGGAGATCTTTGTAACTCTAATAAGCCCTATGAGAAGTAATTAATCTTGAATAGGACTTCAAACCATAGGTTCTATAAGTTCTTAACAACCCAAATCTATTTTTAAAAATCATCTCCTTATTGTGCACTTGCTCTAACACAAATAAAGTATATACATTGCTATAATTAATAAATGAAATGAAACTTAACTAAATCAAAATTAGTAATGATTGGACAGATTTGATTGATGTAAAATTGAGCTGAACTAAAGTTTATTCGGCTGTAATTAAGCTTTATGGAAAAGAGACAAAATGGCTTGAAATAACCAGAAGCTAAGTTATTGCACTAGAATTAGCTGAACTAAACTCAAATTAACTGATACAAAATAGTCTGAACTTCATGTTATATCTCACCTGTGAGTGAAGTCTCAGCAATGTTGGTAGCCACTACACACTTTCTGACCCCATCAGGGGCTTTCTGGAAGATCTTAGCTTGAAGGTCTGAGGGTAGCTGGGAGTAGATGGGTAGAATGGCAAGCTGTGGGGCATTGTCTAATTCTCCTAGACGCTCTGTGGTGTTGTCAAAAAGATTTTTTTTTTTTAAATATTTACAATGATGTCAGCACATTTCCCTTTCTACAATAATATTAGTCAAAAGTGAGATAATTCATTACAAATTCAGAAAATCACGAGGGGAACTGGAATGGATAGGTAGAATTGCTAATCGATGAGTGCCTTATGATTTTGATAACCTAGATGCTTTGTCATGGTCAAGATTGGAAACAAACACATTCACAATATACTTCGCAAAGATACTTCATTCTACAATGAAGGACATGATTACCAGAAACTCAATCAAATCATTACTGGAAAAGATGATGAAAGTGGCAAATGAGAACGGAAGTATTGTTAAGCACTCATAAGTTTATAACACAGAGAAAATCACCTAGCATCAATAGATGTTTGCTACCATGAATATTTTTGCTAGATTCTTACAATTACATATAGACTTACTAAAATATGAAATTTCAGAGCAAGCAACCAGATCCTTTTCCATATATTAAAAAAAATCAGGATCTCCATGGATATTATAAAATATACAAGTATTTCATTTGATGTTGACCCCTGACCTGCAATAAGGTCACATGTGACCTCGATGTCCTCCTGTCCAGGCATGAAGACCAAGATATCACCAGGAGGGGGTTGAAGATGGATCTGAATGGCCTGCTTGATCGCTGCATCTACATAGTCTTCTACTACATTCTTACTGAACATGGTGTCCACAGGGAATGTCCTGCCAGGGATCTAGGGGTTCAAAGAGAGGAAGGGTGTTTGATAGTTTAGTAAACATCTGTGTCTGTGACAGTCCTAGTTTTAATAGTGCCATGTTTGTTTACGGTACAGGAGGGTGGTGGTAACGATGTCATAGTGGTAGTAACACTGTCACCCTCGTGATGCTAATGTTACGTCTTGAGGTGTGTAACGGCATGGCCTTGGTGTAAGTGACAGTGAAGGAGTTGGGGTAGGTGAAGGTGTTGGTGTCAATGACTTTGTCACTCACGTTCCTACTTTGGCACTGGCCTTGGTATAAGTCTCTGTTTAGGGATTGCCACGGTAAGTTTTATTGCACAGTCTTACAAAAACGTCAATGCAATGAGATACATATGATACATGCTTAGATATTCATGTCAAATAGAAGTACTCTCAAGGTCTTATTTACAAAGAAACAAATCTTTATGCATTGTATAGCATATCACAAAATGGTGGATCCAGTATTTTGCAGATGAGGGAGCCAGGACTCTGGCATGCAAAACTTAATTTGTACTGTAAAGGAAGCGCATGTATCCTGCTACCCCCTCTACCCACCACTGTCACTGCCAAATAAACAATATAATTTGACAGATGTTTTCATGATTTGAAGATCTGTCTACTGTTTTGTAATCAGTAATGTGCAATAACAGTAACTCCTATACTGAACTAACCTCAAATACAGGAACATTAC
The DNA here is from genome assembly GCA_025617745.1 of Heliocidaris erythrogramma. Classification (NCBI taxonomy): domain Eukaryota; kingdom Metazoa; phylum Echinodermata; class Echinoidea; order Camarodonta; family Echinometridae; genus Heliocidaris; species Heliocidaris erythrogramma. The sequence goes on along the minus strand of CM046866.1, from coordinate 37,271,256 downwards.
CAAAGAATTTGGCAAACTTTTCTGCATCCATTGTAGCTGAGGTGACGATGAGCTTGAGATCAGTACGACGAGCGACAACCTGACAAAGACAGACGCAAGAATGTTTCAACCTGTAACATGTGCTATCCTATGAACATTCATTGAATCAATAGCATGAGCTCATTAATTGCAAAAAAACAATATATACATGTATATCTACTTTAGTAAGCCTTTCGATGACATCTTGAAATCTATACAGGTATCTTAAATCATCTTACAATATTAACATGAAATAAGTACAAACAATACATGTTCCCACACGCATTGGCAGCTCATATTTTTGTGTTGTTGAATCCGCGACCTACAACGATTCACAAAAATAATAGTTTTTACAGTAAAACACTTTGCAAGTCTCACCTCTCTGAGTAGCCCAAAGAGAACGTCTGTATTGAGTGATCTTTCATGAGCTTCATCCATGATGATAGCACTGTAGTGATCTAGGTCAGACTCACGGAGTGACTCTCGAAGCAGGATACCGTCAGTCATGTATTTGATCAACGTTTTCTGAGCGATTCAAAGGAAGAAATTGAAGAAATTACTGTGAAACAGGTTTGATAAAGCATTCATAACTAACAATTTCATCAAATGTATTCTCATCTTCATGGCTAAAACATTGGTCTGCATTAAATGGCATATACATCTAAAAGATAATTTATCATGTTATACAATCCATGGGGGGATGGGACCATATTGTCAAATACATTCATATTCATTCAAATATATAATAAGTATTAACTCTTAATCTAGAGCTTTAATTTAAGCCAAAATGTTAATCTTGCAGCTTTTAATTAGTTAAATTTTCAAAATTATGAATGAATATCTCTTATACACATATATATTCAATGGGACCAATTAATTTTTCTATAATTATCAATAATAAAATTTGTTCAGTATGGAACAAAATTTAAATCCATTTGCTTTTACATGGTATATTCAGAGGCATTAACCTGTGAATGATAATCAACTCTCATAAAATACATCATGGACTCTACTAATGTGAGCTTACATCGCTGGTGACATCTTCAAATCTGATGGCATAGCCTACATCATCTCCCAGTGGTACATTCATCTCTTCACTGACTCTCTTAGCGACTGACATGGCTGCCACACGTCTAGGCTGAGTGCAACCAATCATACCAAATTTGCTGTAACCATCCTCGTGGAGATACTGAAATATAGACAAATAGAAAATGGAAATGAAGACAGTAAATGTGCGTATTAGACAAACAGATTTACAAGAAATGCGGGAAAGTTTGTAATTTCTTAATCAGTAAATGCAAGTTATCCAATAACCTCCCTAATAAGCATGTGTGTAAATACTGGTTTAAGAAGCATGAATACTGCTCCATACTATTCTTCATGCAATTTTATTGGCAGCTTCAAGGAAATTAAGTTGGGAGCATAATAGAAATAATACCCATCTTCTAAATTTTAAAATGTGGCAAACAATGGGGGAGGGGATGAGGCAGGTCCCTAGGAAAAAACAATTTTCAGCAACCCCTCCCCCCATTTTATGGTAACACACTGAATCTATCTTCTTTAAAGTACGCTGTACGCTGCACTTGCGTGTAAATGCCCAGTGAACTTCACAATGATACAACACCCTACACAACACTACAATGCATTTTCTAGAGGCTTGCTGTATACAAATTCATGAAGGATCAAACTATTGCCTACCTGTGTAAGCTGAGTAGTTTTACCAGACCCCGTCTCTCCAACAATGATCACCACGCTGTTATCTCTGATCACATTAAGCAGCACCTGACGAACAGCAAACACAGGCAAGTACTCACGCTGCTCCCGTAACGACTTCAGCTTGGCAAAGGCACTGGATGCTTCTGTCTTCTCTTTCATGTGATCAGCGAACTGCTGCTGGGACTTGTAGTTAATGTTCTCTTCCTCAGTTCCCTATATTTACGAAAAAGCAAAGAAAAAGAATTTTTACAAACATCATACTATTATTGTAAGAAAAAAAGAGGAAAATATGACCAGCAAGGAAAGATATGGAGATGTTTTATGACACACTTTTAAGACAGAGAAGGAAGGATAATTATAAAAGAAATGAAACTTAACCCTAATAGAGCCGGGTTATTTAGACCCATCTCACAGCCGGGGGGGGGGGGGGCTGATTCCGCCCCCCTAAGATCTCGGCCGTCCACCGCGCATTCGCAATGAAAATCGGCACACACGTCGCCGACCACGTAATCTACAAAACCGTATAGTCAATTTCTCCGAAAAATGTCACAACTAATTAATTATGCTAATTTATGCATAAAATTAATGGTTTGCTCTAATTAATTAAATAAAGCCTGCTAATTTTTTGTATAGAGACTCTTTGTCAGATTCTGATCAAATAAACCAAAAAAAAAATTCGGTAAAATCCTTTTTTTCTTATGTATTTTATTGTTTTTTTAATTTCTTATGTATTTCTTTGTTTTTCGACTTTTTGTTTTTTATTGTTTTTTCGATGGAATTCGTCGGCGACACTATTTTAATCATAAACAACATAAAATTAATTGTTTTTAAACAGTAAAAGTAAAAATAATGAAACATTTATGAATTTTAGCTGGAAACACAATTTGCATTGGATTTGTACACGAAATCACGTTTTTGAGCAATTTTGGGTCTGACATGCACTTACGAAATGTTGCGTAACTCCGGAACCGCACGCGCGGACATCACAAATTTGGTCTCAAAAGTTGCGCAAGACTTGAAAGAAAAAAGTAGTGAAGCGGCGTGGTGACTGATTTTCGGGATGCGAACATATTACGCGAAACGTCGAGGGGGGGCGGAAACTTTCTGACTCATTAATATTCAAACGGTCCGCCGTTTGAATATTAATGAGTCAGAAAGAAGAGGATCTTGGGTATTTGATTCTAGTTCATCGTGACTTGGCCGTGAACCAGAATAGCCTGGTGGTTAAGTCGCTGCCCGGCAAGCAGTAGATGACAGGTTCGAATCCCGCTGGTTCCAATTTTTTCTGACTTGTGTTTTTCATTACAGATCGAGCATACGATCTTTAACACTGGGAGTAAAATGCCTAAAGATTTGTTTACAAATTAAAAATTCCTCCCCAGTCAAGCTTCTTCGTTTACTAATCCCTTCCTTGTATGAAAATAAGTTACAATAATGATGATTTTACATGTTCCATATGGAGTCAAACCATGTTTTACATTATTGAAGCAAAAAAATGAAATATATGATATTTCATATAATAAAATAAATAAGGAAAAGTGAGTGTGTGACATCATCGGTTCACTCATTTGCATACCGCCCATGCTATGCATATCACTGTTTCATGAAATAATGCAAAACTTCAAAATGCCGTAGCTTTCTTAATTTACATCCGATTTCAGTGAAATTTTCACTGTTACGCTTGTTTAATTTTACTCTATTTATTCAAATCAACTTGATATTAGGGTGGACTTGGCCTTTAAGGGAGAAACCAAAGATAGAAGGATGTATTTGAAGTAAGATATACTTTCAAAATGGTGAAATAAATGGAATAAATGGAATGAATAGAAAGAAATAAAGGGACAAAGAGAGATAGATATAGAAAGAGAGGGATTAAAGAAAGGAATAACTAGACCTATTGTAAAGACATATAAACTGTCTGATAAACGGATTGAGAAAGAGATGGAGAGAGAAAGAGACAGTGAATAAAATAGAGGGAGAGAGAGTGTGCGAGAGAGAGGGAGAGAGAGAGAGAGATAGAAAGATATTAAGAAAGATATATATACCTTTTCATCTTCCTTCTTCACTCCCATGATATCTCCTAGCTTCGTACCAGCCAGCTCCCAGTGTTTGTGTTGTGCTTTCTTCCTCTCCTTCTGCTCTCTGTGTTTCTTCACTACATTACTGCCTTTACGAGATATCTGAGCCATGTCAGATGTATTATCCTACATGTACGAGGGAACAACACAAAAATAATGGTTCATTGCACATCGATTGAAAATACAGACAGCTGCCAATGCAGAATCAGGGCTAACTTAATAACCCCATCCTGAATATATGGACCGCCTTTGAATAAAATAGGTTGGATGCATTATCCTGCCAAGCAATTACTAAAATACAGGCATTCCTGGTTTCTTAGAATATATACATTAATCACTCAAACAATCTTCAAATAGGATAAAAAAGAATGAAGCTCCATTGGGGGGGGGGGGGGGCTGGGGGTGGCAGTATCATTTACAGGTGCCTTCACACTCACTTTGACTGGTATAACAGGTTCAGGCTGTTTGGTGAACACTATCCTTCCATCCAAGAATGGAGGTACGATGTTGTGCACTAATAGATGGACCCTGTTGACCGTTTCCTCATCAACGACGTCCTCATACTCTATCCTCTGGACCACGCCACTGGTCAACATCCGATTGGTCTCCCACTTCTCATTGTCCTGAATTCAAAGTACACAAAACAAATACAGGATAAAGGATGCCCTGAATTTCACAGTTTGAAATGGCAATCCACATATCAAAACTTGAATGGAGGAAGTGGGTGTAAAAACCTATATTGCAGATTCACCATGACAACTGCAATATGCCAAAGAGCATGGAAATTAACAAGCAAATATTGTCTACTTATTTTCAGTGGGTGGTTCCCCCCTCCAGATAATAGTGAAACAATATTTTTGTACTACTCGTGCAATCTTGACTAATACAGGAAGTCAATATGTATGAAAGGTATGAACACAATATTGTTGAACTGTTTTTTACACCGCTTTGACACAAAATGTCATTTGATGTTTAGAATGACCATTATTTCAGAATTACAATACAGACAACAATTATCTATCACTGTCATTTTATATCCAATCATAATCTTGAATAATAAAATAAGTGAAATACAGGAAAAGAAAAAAAAATCTATCTCTGTTGAGACATATCTTTTACATATTAACGACGAAGAGATAGAATACATACCACATTGATTTGTCTCTGTTGAGCTGACATTCTTTTAGCCTTCTGTGTAGCGAGGTCACGCTCCTTCTTTTCTGCGTACTCGGCTGGGACAGCAGCAAAGGGATTATTGGATTCATCGTAACCCTCGTCTGATCCATACCACTGACGATCTAATCTCTGAGGGAGTAAGAGTAAGTGGGAAAAATTAAACAGGATATTAAAGAGAGTACATGAACAAATAGTTATACTTTATACCAGGCTTAAACAAATTGTGTATGTAATTGGGAAATAAGTATCAATGTCCCTTTTCCATTATAAGGTCAACTTCGCAGAGATGAGGGACTGAGATTCAGAGACACAGAGATCAACAGAGAGAGAGGGAGACAGAGAAGAGGTACAGACTGTGAGGAATAAAGGGGAGGATAGAATTGAAGTACAGGGGTTAGGGGAAGATTCTACATTAAAAAAAGAACAAATCCAATACCAAGTTAAGATGTATAATGTCATAAAAAGAAGAGATACTACCTAAAGTGTAGAAATTATATACCTTGCCTGGAATGACTTTTTTTTTTTAAATTACTCACAAAAGTTTCAAATATCTTTTTACTTTTCCATTTATCACGTGAAGCAAAGTTGAGAGGAAACAATATGTGAAGAAAGAAAACACAGGAAATCAATAAAAGAGAAAAGAAGATGCATGACCCCACCATTCTTTAAAACAAAACAAAGCAAAGCAATTGTACTAGTTACTCACTTTCTGTTCTTCTTCCCATAACTCCTGTTCTTCTTCTGACCTAAATCTAGTTACTGTGTCTCCACCTGAAAGGAGATACAATAAACAGGGCCCAGTTTCATCAAACTTGTTATCAATAACAAGTTGCAATGGCTGTTATAAGCTACTGAAATCCTTGAATCTGATTGGCAAAGAGCGAATTTGTCACAGAAATGGGGAAGTTATTATTGATCACAAGTTTTATGAAACAGGGCCCAGGAACATTCTATCACAACAATAGTTAATCATTATGCGGAACACTACCCTGATATGCAGTATCCAGCAAATCCTTGCTTTTATGTACATGCTCAATTTTCCATCCTCTGAACAACACATAATCTTGAGCTCATTGATGAATTCTCGCTACCTCAAATATGCAGTTTTCGAAGTAGAGGGCAATATTATGCATGGAAATGGTCCGCATCTTCGTCAACTTCACTTCCGGTCCGTATTGAAATACTACGGCTTATGAATAAAATGAGTGCTAAAACGCTTAATTTTTTGATCGCATGACATAAACCACTCAAATTTTGAAAATGCAACCAATTGTCTCAATAAATCATGGTATCTTTTCAAACATGTCAGTTAATTTATACTCAAACTCGAGGATTTTTGTAATACCTGTGTACATTTTCAATGCAAAAAGACAAACACTTGTCGACCCAATCGGGATATTGTCAGCACTGCGCATGCGTGGTTTGCATGACAAACGCCATCTGTTGGCGAAATTGCGTATTTGGGGTAGCGAGAATTCTACCCCTGCTTCAAAGCCTTCAATGCCACAGACTTGGTTGAATTTGTTCTCACGGAGTACATCCGTAAAAAAAAAATAATTTCTGACAAAGATTAAATGAAGAGGTTATTTCACGCCAAATACTCAAAACTAACACAAACGTAAAAATCTCTTGCAATCAAATATGATGTATTAAACTGACCTTTGACCTGTGGTGTAGCACCACTCTTCTTGCGATTGCTGGCCCATGAGTTATAGCGATGAGCTGGAGTCAGCATGGGCGTTTCATCTTCCTTTCTGCTATGACGGGACCTAAATCAAAGGAAAACATTATATTGGTAGTGTTAGGCATTTGGAGAGCCTAAAGCCGAAATCCTTTAAAATTGAAATAAAGAAGTGAAAAAATAAATGATCTGCATATAACAATAAATAATTCATATTAAATGAAATACATTCTTAAAAATCAAAGTGAGAAAAAAATGACTCATTTCTATATATTTCAAACATCTTTCAAATAATCAGAAAGTTGAAAACATTTGATGCAAATCTACTTCAAAAGCTTGAAATAGTTAATTCATTATTAAAAAGCAAGAAGATTAAAAAGTAATAACGCTGTAAAACAACACAGGCCAGGATAAGTTAAAAACTCTTAAAGATGCCATGAGTGGGTCGTTCAAATAATCAGAAAGTTGAAAACATTTGATGCAAATCTACTTCAAAAGCTTGAAATAGTTAATTCATTATTAAAAAGCAAGAAGATTAAAAAGTAATAACGCTGTAAAACAACACAGGCCAGGATAAGTTAAAAACTCTTAAAGATGCCATGAGTGTTCAGCAGAATTCTATAATAATTATCATAACTTTTCATCTGCAAATTTCAATCATCATCATATATTTTAATGCAATGAGTTTACAACATGAACATATGTTGTTTATATTTTCACTGTCTTCAAAACTAGATGAATAGTAGATGAATAGTAGTTTACACATCATTAAAAAAACAGCCTTGATGTTGAACATGAAAAGGTCTAAAGGAAATAAGAAGAGAACAGGGCCCCATTTCATAAAACTTGTTTTCAATAACAAGTTACAATAATTGTTATAAGCTACTGAAATCCTTGAATCTAATTGGCTGAGAGCAAACTTGTCATAGAAATGGGGCAGGTGTTATTGATAACAAGTTTTATGGAACAGGGCCCAGATATATCATCAAAGGAAATAACATAAACAAAAAAAATCTTTGATGACAAAATTGAATAGGAAATATAACAATTTGAGTTTTTGTCCTTATTCTTTTCATACCTGTCTCCATCTTTTCTACTGGAATGTGACCTGTCCTTTCTCTCACTACGTTCACTCCGATCTCTTCTCTCACTCCTATCTTTCCTCTCACTGAAATCATTCTGTCTGTTTGATGTCTTGGGCGTCGGCTGGTCCCACTGTGATGGCGCCTTCTTTGGTACATCGTCTTCCTCCTCCCAACTTGTACGGGACGGTGTGGCAATTCCTGAGAAATTATGGCATACAATTTGTATCACTCCACAATATATGCATATTCCACAATGTTGTATTTTTCACAACTGTCACATTTATGTCATACAAATAACATTACAATGTGTAATATTTCATGATGCTAGTTACATTTTACCTACAATATATAGAGTAAGATTGTAAAAATGTATCTCCTTATTTACAGAGAAGGTGGAGTTCCGGGAAAGGTAAAAAATAATTTGTGAGCTTTCTCAAGAGTTTGGAAGAACATCAAGGTAGAAATGTCAACTGAAAAGGATTGCTCTTCAAATGCCCTCATAGTAAAATATATGATGAGAAATAGCTGAAGAGTTCAGGCCGAACATTCATGCCACATGTGTGTGCAGCATATATGTTTTTCAGCAAGATTTGGTCAATTTTATTATCATTTTGATGATTCCAAAACCTCACAGTATACACCAATTCTTATGGAGTCACAATCAACCTTTCCCAATTACTTTGAGACCATTTCTTTCTCCTTGTATTCGCATGACCGAACTCAACTTTATATTTACATTACCTGTTCAAAATAATCGGTCAATTGTGGTATAGTGTATGCAAGGTTGTAAAGTAATACAGTATGATCAGTATAAGTTTCAAACTTCTTATAGCATTGCTGAAATTTTGATTAAAAAGAAAGTGTCCACTTCAACAATTTGTTAAATACAGTGAAGCTGATATCACCACTGAACACCCCCTACCCCCCCCCCCCCCCTGGATATCTAATTACTACTTACCTCTAGAAATCCTTGGAGTAAAGGGTTCATCATCAGCCCGGGGAGTACGCTCCCAGTTGCTTCTATCACTTCTATCACTTCTATCACTCCTCTGACTCCTCTGACTGCGACTCCCTCGCTCTGAATCTTGCCCTCTATGGTCATCGCGTCGATCACGATGTCTATCTCGCCTGTCCCCGTCTCTGTCCCTGTCTCTGTCTCGATGTCTGCCTCCTCTGTCTCTATCTCTATACTTCTCTCTTTCATACCATTCTAAAATAAACAGAGAGTTAAGTAGAAAGTACTTTAATGTGTCATGGATACAAAAATCACCTTTTTGATTTCTTTCTTTGACTTTTTTCACTCATATCATGAAGTTAGAAGCTGCTATAATAATAATAATATATGATAACACCTTCATTGCCAGTGTCTTTGAAGTTCATCACCACCTGTTTTTTTTTTTTTTTGCTTTTTTTCCACGTCAAATATCCACTTAACATCACATACCTAGTTTGTGTACACATTCAGGTACAAATGATAAATTATATCAGTCTGCGACACAAGCTTGTTGGGAAATCTGGTGCACTATTCTCCACTTTCACTTTTACTAATTTCAACAGACTTGATTTAATCACACTCACCTCTTTCCCTGCCTTTCCTGTCATCATCATTAGAGGAAGCATAAACTCCTCCTTTCCTACTGTCCTTCTCCCTTCGAAGCTGTCTCTCTCTGGCCTCAGAGCTAACACCTCCTGTGTGAGACGGCGTCTCTATGCGAGCAGCACGGTAGTGCCTGAAAGAAAAAATGTACAAATTATGATCAGATTGCTTGTGCTATGGTAATCTACATGTATTAATTCTTAAGAGTGCATAATTATCAGCCAAATAAAATGTCCCCAGTTACTTGTTCAGATATAAGCACCCAAAGCTGATTATTTCACATATCGTATTATAAGTGAAAGTTTGGAATATGTATTTGGTTACATTAATGCATCATAACATGTTCTTTTTCCTGGAAAGGGGGATGGAAGCATGTGTCATTTACTTTTTTTTGGTTGCTCCTAAACTGCCTCTAATTTTGCTCTCTGAACTGCTTAGAAATTCCAAGCCTTTCACATGACTTACATATGTGACCCGCCGCCTCAAAACCTACAATAAGTCGCACAGACCACAACGTAGCAAACAGCCCAAAATAGTAAATTTGCTTGGATCAGTCGATTTTCTGTTTTTGATAGAAATGGGTAGTTTCATTATCATTCTATCATGTCTCAAAGTTTGTGAGTCGTAATTCGACTTAGAAATATGTTTTTGGGGCATTTTAAAATGACTCCTTTTTTCACCTGTGGAGCTAATGAATGTTTGGAGAGCTTTTGTAATACTTTCATTCAATGCCAAATTACTACTTTACCTCTAAAGGTATTAACTTGATTTTTGGAGTGAGTAATGAATAGGGCCTTTGGAGCAGTGTGTCAAAATTCAGCCTAATCTGATAATCCCTTCATACCAGTTGCTATGGTCATTTGAATAACCAGTTTTACTTGGGCGCACACGGAGAGCGAAGGTTTAGCACTCTTTTGTTCCGAACTTAAATGGCCATTTTCTCTGAATAGGAGTTATTGATTGCTGGTTACATACTGATTCTAAATGTGATATTTTCCAGTGATTAAATGGATAGTTATAATCTGTGGGTGCCAATTGATCATCAATTCCTAAAAAGCTCAATCTCCTCATTTCACCTCCTTGCACTAATCATTACAGCCATACCTTTCCTGTGCCGAATGCTTCTTCTTTAGTGATCCTCTGTCCTCATCATCTGAATCACTGCTGTCACTATCATCAGAATCCTCATTCTTCTTCTCCCACTCATCCCTGTAAGATGTGACCTTTGACCTCTTACTCTTCTCCTCCTCTACCTCTCTTTCTGAGACATCCTTCAGTTTGCGCTTTTCCGCGGCAAGGACATCCAGGCCCAAGACCGAGGATCTGGAAGTTGGGGCTTTGAATTCATCGTCAGGGTGTGATTTCTTCTTCTTGACTATCAATCCACCAACCTGGTTAGAAAGCCCTTCAAGACGGTGGATGGAATCAGCCATGCTTCTGAAAGAGTAAAGAAAAAAAAACTCCTGCAGTTCAATAAGTTTGCTTACTGTTGTATGGCAAGGGGTCCTAAAGCTACGCTGGTCCACTCATAGCTACATTCCTATACTTCGTGTGTATAATGTAGGCAGTCATACACCTCATCTTTTTAAAACACCACTGCACAAAAGCCACCAATATTCACTCAAAATCGGCATTTAATTTTCAAAAACCGACCCCAAAATATCCAAGAAATACAATAAATTCAACTCACCAAAGTTGGAAAAGATATTTCCAAAAATGAAATCCGTAATTTACTGTTGATTCTCGCGAAACGAGCTATCGGAGTCATTGTGTACATTTCCTGGTCGCCGCGGGCGCTGACATCTCCCCAAAAGAGTTTTGTCCTCAAAAATTCGGTCCCTATGGCGTACACGGAAAAGTTCAGATTTTCTGTGTGCGCGATCGTATAGATCGATGTGCGCTTGCGATCCCGAGTTTCTTCGTGGACAAAAATTATATTGGCCGATTTTAGTCTAAGACATCGGCAGTTTGTAAACAACACGCGATCGCGAAACAAATCGGCGGGGAATTCTCCGGTTTTGGACAAGATTTTGACTTTGGATTTTGCTGAAAATATCAAAAGTTCTTCCTAACGGCCATTTGAGGTAGGAGTGAGATTTTTAAGGGCTGAATTTGAAAGCAAGTATTTAAAATATTTATCTTATTTTCCCCCCCATACCTTTAGTACATGCGACAGAAAATACCAACTATTTTACAGTAATGTACCCGTGAGTGCGCTGGTCCTAAAGCTACGCACCATACAAATCACATACACGCGCAATGCAACGCGTTCAAATCAGGCTAAAACACACACGCGATACACACAGTCAATTTCAATATCAAGATTTGCATTCATTTATTGCATGTGCGTAGCTTTAGGACCCCTTCATTTTTAAGAACAAAATTTGACATCGGCATTGATATCGACCTGAAAACGTGCATTATTGACATTCACCCATCGTAATTTTCTCCACAAATCAACTTTAGAATATCCAGAATCAGGATATGGAATGAAATTGGTGACAAGCCAGTGATTTATGTGACCTTTTAGCTGCTGAAAACAAAGTGCGTAGCTTTAGGTCCCCCCATCATACATTTAATGGTTCAATAGAACATCGCCAGTACAAGACAAATGAGTCAAAATAAGGGTATAAATTTCAACTTTTGACTGCCAAAACCCGTCCATTGAGGTATCGCTTCGCGACAGCGCTGTGTATAGGTACGCATGGGTGTGACCTATCAAAATGTGCAGCGCGATTACATTCCATTATTACGGACTGTGGCCATGTGGGCAGATGACGCAATAAATCATCGTTTTTGGCAAGTTGTAAGTTGGTTGACTAAATTTAACTTGATGAATACACTCAATCAATAGTTTGTTTTATTTAGTTTAATTTTTAGATGAAAAATATATGTAATTTCAGCGAAAAGCATGTAGTCGCACTTTTGTAGTCGCGGTTCGCAACGCTAGAGAATGGCCAATGGGCAACTCGCATGACTCGTACAGCGCTGTCGGCTGTCGCGAATATCCACTCCCGTATTACTACATACCTGACATAACACGCAAGTATGTGTGTACACACTGAATGAGTTGCGACTTATTCCACGATATAGCCCTTTGTTGTATGTATGCTTACTGTATGTCTGATAATGATATTTGTGCAATCTTTTTTTTTTAGAATAACAAACAAAATAATAATGCTATGGGACTGGCCTGGGCCTGGGCAGGTACAAAGCAAAACTGCACCGTCTCTTTCACATCATTACATGTATTTAACACAATCTATTTAAATAATATCGTAAACACTACCTATAATGCGAAACTTACAAGCAGAAAATGGATATTCACACTTCACAGCCGCATTTCAAGTTTTCGTCGACAAAACGCAAGTACTGGTACCGGTACAACTCGACCAAGGCCGCGCCCGCCTCGCAATGCACCGACCATCTACCATCGATAGCTCGATTAGTCGAGTTGTCATGCAGTGCGCGCGAATACTCAGCCGTGCTTCCAAAACTGACCAAGTTCATTGAAAATGGGGCAATTTTTTAGTTTTAAGATATGAAGGTTTTAACTAATCTAGCGAAATTCTGTCAGGGGATACTGTCCCTCCATGCTTAAACATTGTACAATATATAATGTTCAAATATGTTTTTTTTTGTGTGTGTTGAGAGCCAGAAGGGCGTTAAGTCATATGTTTTAACACAGAGTTAACGCCCTTCTGGCTCTCAACACAAAATACTGATAGGTGCACCTACTATATTTTGGGTTGTTTTGTTGTAGTTTAGCTTTGTTTCATTGCTTTTTACACTTTTATTTAATTGATTTTATACATGTAAATTGTTTGCTATAGCCAGGCAATATTCCAGTTTTCATTACACCCACGTTACGGAATAAGTGTCTGTGCAAATCAGTGCATAATATTCCGGGATAATATTGTACGCTTGTTGTAGTTGTGTTTTGTTTTTGTTTTGTTTTTTTACGCAGACATACTGTAAATATTGTATATATTTGTATATAGTTGTTCATGTGTATACAGACTGATTGTGAATTGTTTCTCCAATACCCTGGAAGGGGTGACATGGGAAATAAAATCATTGTCATTGTCATTGTCATTGTCATTGCCACACAAAGCCTAATATAGTATGTATCTCTATGATATTACCATAGAGTTAAATATGCGTATGTAACTCTACGGATATTAGTCAACACACTTTCTCATGTCGAACACTCTGACATCAGTGGCGGATTTACATAGGGGAGAATCCGGCCCGTGCCCCCGCCCCTTTGAAACCCAATTGGCATACCTTGAGTAAACAATGAGTCATGAGTGTGTACTTTTCCGGCTCTGTGCCCCCTCTTTTACAAAATCCTGTATCCGCACCTGTCTGACATCATGAATTAAATTATGATATTTCGCTCTGTATTTTGTTATCACAATTATACAGAAAAAATAATCTTATCAAAACCAGTTTTGACAATCGTGAAGGGAAACAGTATAATTTGGGATTTTATTAAATTTTCACTGTGATTATACCGCGCACCCGAGGAAGCATTCTTTCTTTCTTGAAAATGTTGAGCTCTCTTCCTATAGATCGCTTTTCATAATGTTCCACCAGAAAATTCCAGTTACTTTCTCTAAAAATTATAATGATTCTTTCTCGATTTCAGCTTCAATCGTACCATTCTACCCCTCCTATATCTTTCTCAGGGACCACGGAACCGGGGGGGGGGGGGGGGCTTCAGCCCCCACTTTTTTCAGTATAAACACGTGCAAACGTATGGCAGTGCAAAAAATGTGGTATACACGCAGCCCCCCACTCAGCCCCTCCACTTTCCAAGACGTTCCGCAGCCCCTGTTTCTTACTCTCCACGTAGGCCTAGTTATACCTATTTATTTATATAACCAATTAACCATTCTACATCTATACATGATTGTATTCTTTAGCTCTGTATCAGCTCTCCAAGAGTCCACAATCCGGTGCCCCCCCCCTCTCTCTCTCTCCCTCTCTCCCTCTCTGTCTATAGGCTTCTCCTCTCCCTCTCTCCTCTCTCTTCTGGCTTGATCATCATTTGCAAAATGAACTTCATAAATCCTATATGAGCAAGCTATAAAAATATTTACCAATTCTGTTGTGATGTCGTAGAAAGCCTACATGCTAATAATTCATGTATTACATACATTTAATAATTTTGTAATTATGTATTGGCAATAATTATGTATTGGCAATCATTTTGATAGAGCATGGACAGAGTATGACATAGAAAGACTGTCTTGATAAAAATAACATTTGAATGCAGTTCAAAATAAATGAATATCGTAATAAGTCTGAGCGCCCATGCATGAATCAACATTAGGCCCATCTTTTGAATTTCTTCACTGATAAACTAATTTAAGAGATTCGACCAGCAGTACAGATCTTCCTATTTTATATGTTTCCACTACAACCCGATAATGCACACACCCTTTTTCTTTGTGCATTTTAAATTTATATATTAATTGTTTTTCATGTTACCTTTAAATCAACGTTTCATAATTAATACCTTTTCCCTTTTTTTTTACATGGTCATTTCCCTTTCATTGTATTTTCTTAACATATTTTTGTAAATCAAACACACAACAGAAGAAAGGGAAAAGAGAAGAAAAAAACACCGGTGTATTGCCCCCAAATGAAATTGTATCTATTTTCTAAATGGTGATGCATTCATACGAAGCAAACTAATGTAATTTTGTCAGAAAAATTGCTAAATATGAAAATTACAACGAGACCATCTTGTTGCCTAAAATATGTTACCGTAGTTTCCAAATCTCGATGGGATGCGCAAAGAGATATTCGGCGCCTCGATCCTACGCCTATTATAATGAAACAGAGGTTATAAATGGCAGTTTAAAAAAGGGTGAATTTTATACCCGGGGTACAATATAGAGCATTACTCGTGCACTAGTATAATTTATGTAGACAAATTATAGTCGTGTATTATTATTTCCACTCCTGCCTTGCATATTTTGTCTTATTCAGGTTGAAATATGCGCGTCAAAATGCTATGAATAGCAAATGTGTATTTTATGCAGACACAACAATGGCTGATGTGCATATTCAAAGTAATATAACCATCAAACTCAAAGCTATTATATTTCCCCATCACTTTTTAGATTATTGCAGTGGTGTAGCTTTGGTCCAGCCGTTGAGTGGACGATGGTGTCATGGGGGGGGGGGGGGGAGGGAGGCTTTCGGTATTTCGGCCGCGGAACCGGGGAGGGGCGGGGGCTGTGGGGTTGCAGCCCCCACACTATTTTTTGAATAGACACGTTCAAAAAATCCCCGAAAAAGTTCGAAATTGTCATTATTCAAGTGAAATCAAATCACCCCCCACTTTCAAAAACGCCCGCAGCCCCTGTTCAAGTCGTGATAAAATGCGAGGGAACAATAATTTAAGGTCATCGTTAATTGAGTGAGGGGACGTACAGGAGGTTGTATCATTTCGCATTGCCTTTCCCCGTCTCCCCTTCTTTCCCTGTGTGTCTCCCACCTCCCCCCCCCCTCTCTCTCTCTCTCTCTCTCTTAGGCTCTCACCCCCCCTCTCTCTCTCTCTCTTATATTTTTTTGCGCTTCAATCAGGCACTGGTAGACTGCCTGTCTACGCCAATGCCTCCTAGATCCACAGTTGGCTTTAATAAAACTGATATTCTCATCACACTTTGTCCCCGACATTGTCGATCCCATATTCCCAATCCGTAAACCATCTGATTTGATTTGATTTTATTTTATTCGTCAGGTATATTGCAATACAAACATAACCAGGTACCATGACAGGATAGCCCATGAAAGCCGAAATGGCTTATTTCCAATGGGGTCCTTACCTAAATAACTGATTAAAAAATACACTAAGAAAACACATTAGCACGGCTACAAGACCATCGTACACGTACGACAAGTAATAAGAATGTACTAAAGTAGCAAAATAAAACATAAAATTTTTATAAAGAAGGCGAAGATTACATAAATGTGAAAACAAGACTTATTCAACGGAAAAAAATATATACAGAAAATCATAATGAAACTATCGAGCTATATTAGGGTAAAATTTGGGTAGGATACATTGTTTGCGGTATTGATTCATGGGTAAATTAACAGGTACATGTAGTTTAAATTTCCTTATACAATAACCCATAGTTTACCCCATTTCCTTTTTTGCCCTTCACTCCATACATTTACTCAAACTGTTAAAAAATGTATACTTCGTAGCACATATTGCAGATTTCTTTTTTCTTTATACTTTTTGTTTATCTTTTAGATTATTTGTGTATGTTATAATTTTTATAATGTTATAATTTTTGTTTATTATTATTATTTTTCATTTATAATAAATAATTATGAGAAGGAAATAAATGTGTTTTGAATCTGAATCTGAATCTAATCTGCGGTAGATATTGAATGATTTTATTGAATCTATAACTGTTTCCTCGACTTTCTCCACTTTTTCTTCAGACCTCTTGTTTCAATAGAGAGATATAATACTACATAAAGAGGCCTACATAAAGGTGGATCCGAGGGGGCCCAAAGGGTCCGCCCATCCCCTTTTGAGAAAATAATAATCATAAAAGAAATATATCAGGCAGGGCAAAACTTATAAGTGGGGGAGTCTACGGGGGGGGGGGGGGGGGGGTTCACTCGCAGACGGAAGTGGTACACATGCGTGTAAAAACTGAATGCGACTTAAAAGGGACTGATTTCCGACCCAATTAGGCGTCGACGCCGTTGGGGGGGGGGGGGGGAAGGGGTGTTTTTCAGTCTTACATTCAACGTTTCTGGGAAAAGGGGTGTCTTTCAGTCTAACATTCGACGTTTTGGGGGAAAAGGGGGTTTTCAGTCTAACATTTGACATTTTTGAGAAATAGGCGTTCTCCGACTTTTTTGGGAGTACATTTTCCTACGCCATTTAGGGGTATATTTTACGTAATACTATCCGCCATTTACACCATATAGGGGTAGAATTTAACACCAAGGATTACTTCATTTAGGGTCCAATTTTGAGATGCTTGGACGAGCATACATGGGTACCACTTCAGTCTGCGAGTAATTATGAATAGCGAGCTTACCCCCCCCCCCCCCCATTCTCGAGAATCATAGTACTTCAATACTATGGATCCAAATTGATTGTAAGATTCGCTGTGCTACATCGAAAAAATCTTTTGCTATTTTGTACTGGAGGCTTAGAAACAACATTAATTGAATTTGTCTAGTCCCAAGATTCTACTATTCTACTTGCATTAACATAATCGTTATACTGGACACACGTGCTCATGCAGGTCTGTCTTTGTGTTATTGTATTTTGTTTTTCGCCCATGATTATAATGTGTATATGATCTTGTTTGTATGTGTCTCATTTTTGTGTTATGCAGGGCCTGCAAGTATAACAGTGTGTTACTCAGTGATGTGGTTACCCTGGGTAAACAACACTAAATAAATAAATAAATAAATAAATTATATCCTCTGTAACACTTTGTTTATCATAGTTGGTAATTACGTAGTATACGCAAGGAAATAAATCTGTTTTGAATCTGAATCTGATCTGCAGTAGATATGGAATGACTTGATTTAATTTATAACTGTCACTTCCTCGATTTTCTCCGCTTTTCAATCAGACCTCTTGATTGTTTGAATGTTTTAGAGGGATAGAATTACATCACGGGTCCTCCATATAACGGTGGATCCGAGGGCGCCCAAAGATTCTGCCCATCCCCTTTTGAGAAATGAATAAATAAAAAAAGAAATATATGTCGAGCAGGGCAAAAAAATACACGTGTATATAATAATAATAATAATTATTATTATTATTATAATCATAATAATAATAATAATAATCTGCATTTATATGGCGCCTTTCCAGTTAGTAACAAAGCGCTTTACAGTGTATTATTACCCCGGTTATTGGATCCTATTACGATTCTGTACTTACATATACTTACCTCCCCTCCCACTCCCTCCCCCCCCCCCATCCCCCCCCAATCCCCCCCCCCCCTTCACATTCTCGAGAATTTGTAACACTTTGCATGTTATGTTTGTTTATAGTTATTACGTATAATCTAGGCCAAGGGACGGAGCTGGGGGAGGGTGCGGCGCGGAGAGGATTGTGTAGTGCAGTGTCAGACTGTGTCGTCAGATACGTACACGCACGCCCGCACGCATTATGATATGCAATACAAACACAAATATGGTGATGTAAGGTACACATTGCCGCTGTAACGTGAAACAGAAGCAAGATCCGAGCTGTCAGGGTCAGGGAAAAGTAAAGGTAAGGTTCTTCTCGAGTAGATCCAGTGGATCATAGTAAGACAGCATGTACGTTACCGGTACATGGAAACCCTTTCTTTTTCTCAGATTTTTAACTGAAGACATCCTAACAATTAAATGAAGCAAATGAAACAACCTAACTTTTACATCGGTGCTACCACTGCCGCACTGTCTAGGCGCCGACCGAGTGCCGAGCTAGTGCGTGGCCGCTAGCCTTGCTCAGTCACCCCGGTGATGCATGACGCTGACGTCAGGCGGTTGTTCAAGTTGTATGCCCAGACGTTTGTGTGTCCGGACAGGTCACTTTTAAACCGTCGTATTACACTCAAGAAAATCACAAATATGGCAATTAATGTATCACTAGAAATTGGGAAGCTTACAGATGGCAATCGTATAAGTTTTATGTCAACTGCGTATCTGGTGATTATAAAAACAACACAAATAAAAGCTCTTCTCAGCATGTGGAATATCGAGGATTCGCCAGAAATATAGCGATGTTTTGATGTCGTCATACGAGGGATCGATCCTGCTTAAGCAGACGACGTCCTATAATGAATGAACGTAATTGCAATGCAATTATTTATCAAATTATAAAGAGTTTGGTACATTTAAACATGACCTTATTTCACACCATTCTAAAAGGGAAAGTGAACTGATTCTGATAACTAAAACCGTTTGATTGTAAATACACAGGAGAAGGGTCAATGATCAATGAAATAAACCCCATTTTCAAATTGAAAAGCCCTGCGAATAATAGCTGGATGGTATTCGTTCCCTCTTGAAACGCCGAACATGCCGCGGTGCAAGCAGCTGAAAATACAATGGCGTCTTATTTTGTTTACAAGTGACTGATTCCTTTATTTTTTTAACGCTGCATTTTTCATCAAAATAATACCATACACGAAGTTAAGAGTGAGGCAACAGACTAACATTAAGACTGACGCTAGTCAAGTAAGAGAAATAAGTGAAGAGGAGATGACAAAACAGGCACTGAAAAATGTGTATAATGTTATGGGACATCGTCTGCTTAGACAGGACTCGCCCCTCTTGTGTCGTCACACATCTCAGCAGCGTTCAATGAGCTTTTCAGCTGCTATATCGGGGGCTGTATTTTACCGTTTTATAATTGATAATAATCATTAATTCAAATGTTTCCAAGCTTTAAATTTGGATAACCTTGTTTAATTTATGCCATCTATGCAATAATAAGTATTAAGCCAATATTTAAAATCATCAGTGTTCTACTTTAAACCGTCTTAAATCTTTCAGGCTATATCATGGAATAAGTCTCAGCTCATTCAGTGTGTACGAACACATTTGCATGTTAATGCAGTCACCAACACTGACCAAATAAACGACAGTGAATGGACTGGTGACAAAATAAATTTGCCACATTTGCCATCTTTCACAAGGTAGGTGGACAATAATATGAATTGCAAATTCAAATTCATTTTTTTTTGTAAAATACAATGGCAAAATTGACAGGTTAATTTTTGTTAAGTATCCAGACACACAACCTCCCCCCTCCGTCCTACCGGTAGGATGGGGGAGGGGGGGGGGGGGGGGGGCTGTAGGCCTAGTGTGTCTGGACAGTTAACAAAAATTAACCTGTAAATTTTGCTGTCGGTAACACTAAACCCAGTGAATATTTGCAATTCATAATTCTGTTGACCCATCTTGTCCAAGATTGACGATAATTTTCATTAAAACTTGTTCGATTTACTGTTTAAAAGTAACCTGTCTGGATAACCATCCTGTCCGGACACACGACGTGTGGGTGTACATGTGTGCGAAGCAACATTTCACAATATTTGGTGTATGTGTAATCAGGGGTGTAGATCCGTTTCTCGGATAGTGGGGGGGGGGGGGGGGGGGGGGACAAGATGTCATATTAATATTAGTATCCTCCATGATTTTTTAACACTTCTTAAGGCCAGCTTCTCCACGGTTACATGAAGCAGGGAAAATTAGAGAATGTGCTCAAAATTGATGTCTGCTCATGTATACCTTTTGTATTTCACTGTTTGGAAGGTTTCATTCCTAGCATCATATTTCCTTATTTTATTTTAAACCTGATTTATGGGGGGGGGGGAGGGGCATAACGATATGTTTGCCACCCCATAATCAATGCCCCTGTGTGTAATACTAATAGATGGTCTGCTTGCTTTTTGCTAGAATTAACAAATTATAAAATGAAGATTATCGAAAGTAATGGAAAGTAATGGAAGGCTCTGAGTGAATTATAAAGCAGGATTCACCAGTCTTTAAACAATTTGCAAAAGTAACAAGTGCAATGCCAGTGGTGAATAGGATGTCTATAGAAATCTACAAATTTCTTGCTTAAAATTCATGTAATTTTGTTGTGAACCTGCTGTCTTGATATGTCCCCAACTAACCTATGTTCTTAATCTTATGTTTTCTTTTAGGTCTTGGCTACCACACATATCAAGCAACAAACATACAAATTGCATTATAATTTACTGCAAGAAGGTTTAACCACAAGTATCAGGAAAAAAAAGAAATTAAGATACAAAGAAGGAGAGAGAGAAAAAAAAATATCAAGTAAATTGATAGACATACATGTGTAGGAGGCTGAGCTTCATGAAAAGAGAGGGAGCTGCTGTGTAAACAACAATGGGAAGGCGACTCAACCAGTTTGGTCTCCTTCTATGGAAGAACTTTATTCTGCAAGTAAGACTTGTTTGAATTCAAATATTACTTACGTGTACATGTAGTAGAATAAATATACTGTATAAGCTGATATTTTCGCGTACAGATATTTTCGCGAATGGCGACCTCTGCCACATATTCGCGTGTTGTTAAATTCGCGTTCACCACCACACAACAGATCTAGGGAAATTCCCTGACATCAACTAGTACGATCATGCTGTTTGTAAACACTTTCGCGTGTTGTTAAATTCGCGAAATTCGCGAAAATAAAACCCTCGCGAAAATAACAGCTTATACAGTAATTAAGAGTTTATATAATTCCCATGGGGTTCTCTCTTAGATTATGATATTGAAATATTGTGACAGTCTATCAAGTTTTATTGAATGTGGCAATGGTTATTCTTGGTCTTAAATAGTAGGTGAAAATGATAGATATATGGATCTATCTGTTCTAACCAATTACATGTATACAGTCTTGTTTTACTTGATTACCTACCTCTAATGTGTATCCTGTGTCAATAAAGTAAAATACTGTAAAGTGGAAATTTTCACGCGATTAATTTTTTGCGCTCGGCCGAGTAAGGTGAATTTTGCACGTTTTTTGTAATTTTGCCGCCACACTACATGTAGGCTCATGGGCCAAAGAATACATAAACAAAAATATTCTCATGTTTTTATCTTCATGCCGCACGAAATGCGCAAAAATTTCCACACCACGAAATTTTCCACGTTTACAGTAATAATTTATCTAATTGAGCTTACAGCAAACTATAAAAATTGGTTTTATCATTTACACATAATATTGTTGTTACCCAACTTGTTTTTAACCTGTTATTATCATGGTCAGTTTGTTTTAAAGTACTTATTTAGTTGAAATTTTGAGTGAAATTCACTCAAAATTCTAATTGACCATTAATTTCTATGCCATTGCAATTTGATATTTCACTGTTATTTTATAGTTTCGGAGGCCAATTGGAACAACCTTTGAGATTTTGGTCCCTATTGCTTGTGCATCACTCCTTCTGTTAGCAAGGTAGGCAAACTTCAGCTTTGATATTTTGAACAAGTAATGGTCAC
This sequence comes from Heliocidaris erythrogramma, assembly GCA_025617745.1. NCBI lineage: Eukaryota > Metazoa > Echinodermata > Echinoidea > Camarodonta > Echinometridae > Heliocidaris > Heliocidaris erythrogramma. Next base: position 37,248,882 of record CM046866.1, on the reverse strand, counting down.
AGTAAGTTATACTATACAGTGCGTCCCAGAAAAAAAGAAACCAAGATTTACTGATGTTTAATCATATGTTGATCACAATTATGATTAATAAATGACACATAATTTTAAAGCTTGGATCCTCCTCTTTCAGTTAATGCCACTCATATGATACATACTTCATGCATGAGTGAACAAAGACAATATGAAGCAGGGCTACCAAAAAGTCGTTTGGCCAATGATATCTGAATTTCAAAGAGATAATCACATTTCTAGAAAGTTCATTTTCTGCCCTTCCATATGACACCTCAATGGGGAAAAATGGTGTCAATTGACGCTTGCATTTCCATGATTTATTCAAAGGCTCAGATCGTCCCCATTCTGTTACCAGAAATACCAGTTGCTCTGTTGTTAACTGCATGGTCAAAGTTAATAAAAACGTACCTCACTAATCAATCAGCTTTTATCAGTTTGTACTCACCACTCCATTTTGTTGACGATCAGCGACGCATGAAGTCTTTTGTCTTGTTTGTTTATTACTAGGACAGACAGCCAGTGCAAACAGATTCGTTTAGTAAATCATGGAAATGTAAGCATCACTTTACACCAACAGAGCTTTGTCATCCCTTGCTCATTTTTCCCCATTGAGGTGTCATATGAAAGGGCAGAAAATGAACTTTCTAGAAATGTGATGATCTCTTTGAAATTCAGATATCATTGGCCAAACGACGTTTTGGTAGCCCTGTTTCATATTGAGGTGTCATATAAAAGGGCAGAAAATGAACTTTCTAGAAATGTGATCATCTTTTTGAAATTCAGATATCATTGGCCAAACAACTTTTTGGTAGCCCTGTTTCATATTGTCTTTATTAACTCATGCATGACGTATGTATCATATGACTGGCATGAAATGAAAGAAGAGGATCCAAGCTTTACAAATATGTGTCATTTATTAATCATAATTGTGATTAAGATATGATTAAACATTGTTAAATCTGTTTCGTTTTTTTCTGGGATGCACTGTACAATGCATGCTTAAAAAGATTTCAATATATATATAACTTAAAGACTTGCGAGTACACCAGATGACACACTCGCATAATATTCCGGCTAATCCGGTCTTTAATCATTAATCACTTTTTACATATTTTAGCATTTATTTTAACGCCTTTTGACAATATTCAAATTATTATTAATTTTTTTTTTTTTTTTGGGGGGGGGGGGTGGGGAGAGAGTGAGAGAGGGGGAGGGAGTGTGAGAAATACATGTAGATACTGAGAAATTCACCCTACATGAAGGAGAGAAGAGAAAATTAACCTATTAAGGACAGTTAATGCATCTTTTTCACCGTTTTAAAATCTTGCTGACTAATGGCAAAATATCAGGAGAATCAGAATCAGTTATTTTCAGAATAAGACTCCCATCACCATGTGTGATTCTTTGTTTTATTATGCCTCCGCCCACCGTAGGTGGTGCCGGAGGCATTATGTTTTCGGGTCGTCCGTACGTCCGTCCGTCCCCTTTTCGTTCTCGCGATAACTTCAAAACATTTTTTTGGATCAGTTTGTAACTTGGCCCATGTATGCATATGGGAGGGACGATGAACTGATTAGATTTTGGGGTCTCAAGGTCAAAGGTCAAAGAGGTCATTATGTACATAAAAATGGTTCTTTCTCGCAATAACTTCAGAACTGTTTGACGGATCAGCTTCTAACTTGGGCCATGTATGCATATATGTGAGGGACGATGAACTGATTAGATTTTGGGGTCTCAAGGTCAAAGGTCAAAGGTCACAGAGGTAATTATGTACATAAAATGGTTAGTTCTCGTGATAACTGAAGAACTGTTTGACAGATCAGCTTCTAACTTGGCCCATGAATGCATATGTGAGGGACGATGAACTGATTAGATTTTAGGGTCTCAAGGTCAAAGTTCAAAGGTCATAGAGGTCATTATATGCATGAAAATGGTTCATGATGTATGGAGTCTAGGCCTACCTATTTTTAAAATTTCAAGGGGACAGTGGTCTATTTGCTATAAAATATCTATTTCCTTGGTGTATTTGATGATTGTAAGTCATCATTGTAAGTTTTTTATTGTACGGGATGGATATGAAATGAAATAAATTTTCCGTCTCCTGTGCTTTTTAAGTGAAAAGATTTGTAATTTTGTTGGACCAATCCTTTTTAGAGTGTACATGTATGCCATACATTTCCAATTTGGTGATGGCGGAGGCATAAATTCCGACCGCGCGCGGTCGAAGATTCATCTAGTTCTTTGTGTTTTAAATCAGATTACGGATTATGTATTGCACAATGGACATGTAACTGATCTCCTAGAGTAGCGGCTTGGCTTGTGTGAAGGCTAATGTTATATTACTTATTATTTTAAAAATAACTTGTTGATCATAATTCTTCTGTTGGTTCTGCCAGTGGGACTTCTGCAATAATGATAAATAGTGCATGCAAATTGAAGAGTGTATTCAATAAGTGTAATTGATACCACTTTGGGAGTGCATAAAAACGGTATATATCATGATTGGATATGCTTCATAGATGCATAGCAGCATCATTAAAAATATGGATTATCATACTTTACAACAAGTGATGTAGTTGAATGCATCATTGTTCATTTTGTTCATGATATTAGCAGTATCTCTGTACTTTTACAGTGGAATTGAATTGCATGCTAAAATTGTACAGAAATGAAATTTTAGCAGTTTTCTTTCCGTATAATATTTTGGTTGTTTTTTTAGATCAGAATATCAGTATGACAATTCCAATATTCAGTACCTATTGATACTGAAATAAATGTACAACTTCAGGGATTAAAATGTTTTTCGTTGAATATTTGTGTGTAGGGCAGTGACATAAAACGAATTATGTATTAACACAAAATATCCTGAAACTGAAAGTTCACATTCAATTGCATTATGGAAGTTACTTATACGGTACCTTGCCTTGTTTGTTATGTTTTGTTTTATTCAAAATAGTACAGATATGGCTGTATACAGACCTTCGTCAAAATCAATTAATTACCTATAGTAATTTCCACCATTCTAAAACACACACACTCAAGCACACACACATAAAGACAGTGTTGATGTAGGCCTACAATAAGTAGTGTCATGACAGGTTGAGATAGCTCCATTATTGATCTTTTACTTGAGCTGCTGTCTAGCAAGTCGACATAAATGTTTGTATTAGGAATCATAAAAGCCAATATTTAACTGATCATGTTCCATAGTGTAAATGTTAATTGGAGAAAGGAAGTAATACAATTACATGTACATACACATTAATATGATTTTATTTCAAATGAGAAGATGAAAGAAAATAGAATAAACACTGTAAAGTGGTATTAAAGGGCAATCCAACCTTAATTTGATTTGTGTGAAATCAGAAAAATTAGAGAAGCAGATTGTTGAAAGTTTGAACAAAATCGTACCGACAATAAGATAGTTGCGATTTTTTTGAAAGTTGTAATCACTATATTGGCGGAATCGGTGTGTGATGTAGCGGCGGTAACTTTCTCATTCACTCCAACACACAAAATGACTAAAAAGTCAATATTTCAGAATGCATGAATTTTGTAGTTTTTTTTTTTTTTTTGGAGGACATAGGCTATAGCAATGTGCTATATAATATATATTGAGTACTGTCCTGAGGGAAAAGGCGCTCCGGAGGAAACCAAAATTTAATGAGATGGTGTACGTCAAATAGCTACATGTGTAGTTGACCGTGAAAATATTTAAATTGATTCACCAGGTTGCCAATTTGAGACTCTCATACATGTAGATGTAGCGATCTAATTTTCAAAGATTCGTAGCTTTCTTATTATTTGTCCAATTTCTTTCAAACTTTCTCCATCATGTTTCTCTTATTTTTCTGCTTGTGTGGACCTACAAATTCAACACAGACAATGGATTTGTTTCAGTGTCTGAACCATCCCATCAAAGTACTCATAGCAGTCCTAATGATGTTATTCAAACTCTGTCTCTCACTTGTAAATTTTCATTTTGGAAAACTTGTTAATTTTGTTTTACGCTTGTACTTACAGATCCCTGATCAAAATTGATGAGAAATGTTTCAGTAAGTAATTCATATTATTTTATGCTGTTTATTATAAGAAGATTATACATGTACCTGTAGATAATGTGTATGTTACTTGCCAATGTCTCTCTTACTGTTTCTATCACATATTTTTCTTCTTTCCATAAAATCTCACTGCTACTTTTTCTCTCTCTCTCTTTCTCTGTCTCTCTGTCTCTCTCTCACACACACACACACACACACTCTCTCTCTCTCTCTCTCTCCCCCCCCCCCCCCCCCACGCCCTCTCCCTCCCTATGCTCTAACATAACAAATTGTATTTTCAGCCTGCGTCTGAAGTTTGTTTGTTTGTTTGACTTACTTGTAAAAATTCTTTTAAAAAACAAAAAAAAACAAAGGAAGGTGCATGTTTTGTATTGCATCAAGTTGACATGAACATAGTTTCCTACTAAATGCTATTTTGACAGAGAAAATCATGTAGGTTTGTTTTTTTATGGCAGAGCATAAGAGAATTCAAAGTAAATAAATTTTCTCACTTTTTTTTTTAATACATAAACAAATTTTGATTTGGAGTTATTTTGTCAAATTCTAGAACATTGCAGGTTGCACAATTTGTCTGACTTCTTATTGATCCTGCAACTCTAGAGACAAGGAACCTAACATATTATAATATTTATTTCTCATTTTCCAGCTACTTTTGATGAAGAATTTGTGGACACTGGCCATGGATTTAGTCTGGATGATTTAAGTGTGATACAGGGTTGTCTAGTAAATGGAACATCATGTCCAGAGATTGCTTTTTATCCAAACAACACTGTTAGTAAGTACATCTACATTATTATATTTGGACATGGAACAGGATCGCAGACTTTCCAAAAATCAACTCGGCCACTTTCTGTATTCTAACATCCCGTAGAAATCATGTTCGGATTCTGTAGTACGTAATTATATTGTTTTAACACATTTGAGTACATATTGGACAAGGATTTTGAAATTGCCATAGGTTGATTTTTCAAAAGTATTTGCGATCACACACACACACACACGCACTCCTTCTCTAACCTCATTCATAATTTCCCATCACTTACCCCTAGAATAAATATTTAAATTCTAAAAATGTCCATGACATCTCTGTCACGTCATTGGTTGCCTGGAGCCAGCATAATATATAAAGCCAGTCTTGTTTGCCTAAGTATGTGAGAGACCGTTTTGTTTACTCTCGATAGAACTCAAGATATCGCACATCTGAGAAAATTGTATGAAATAGTGACTTGAGGTTGAATATTAATGAGTTATTCAAGTGACGATGCTGTATGTGATGCAAAATGGCATTTCACTGTATGTTCAGACCCAAACCATGGCTATGGAGTTGATGCAGGCTTGGCTCGTTATCACAGTGGAGTGTCAAAATGAGTTTCACAAAAAATTATCAAAAAACTATGGTTGGCCCGGTGTTAATAAATTTAGACACCTTCTGAAAAGCTAATTGTGTGTAGTTCTACTTGAAATTCCGAGTACAGATTTGACCATCCTGAGTATGGTAGAAGAAGTGGAGGAATTTTTTTGTTATTTCCATACCATTTGCTTTGTACTTATCCAATGCCAAAATAAAGTGCAACCATATTAAATTGTGTTTACCTTGCCATCCAAAGTCAAGGAATGTGTTTGAGGTTTTTTTTTTTTTTTTTTTTTTTTTTGTAGTAGATAGGGATAATTTTTGTATGCTTAGGCTGTTTGTAAAAAAAAAGGGGGGTTTGTGTCCTTCATAGCTTAATATGAGCAACAATATAGTTTATTGTACAATGTGTATTCTCTTCAAGCATATTGTGTAATCGTGCACAAGATGTCAGTGTGAGCATTGATGTAATAAATCAACAGATTCATGGTGTACATATATGTACACCATGTTTGTGTGCATCTTGAACTTTTTTATTCTTCTTCAAGGAATTTTGTTGCTATAGCAATGATTCCATCACGATACCGAAGCCCAGCCACAATTAATTCAATAATGACTCAGACTTCCTGTACCCAGTTACATGTATAGCGTGTAACTATGGTGATATGTTAGAGATTTTTACAAAAACAACTCATTTATAGTCTGCTCAGAGCATTCAGTCTGCTTGTTGTGTGTTCTGTCCTTCATAATCTATGAGAGACAGGTTTTTTTTTTTAAATTTACTCTCCACTAGCAATTGTTTTTCAATTTGCGTACCACACCCTGAATTAAATTAATGACAGGATCATTCTATATGGTACTCCTGTTGCATTGCAAAGTTTTCTGTTTTTTCTACTTGATGAACCTCAGTAATTACTCAGCTTCAGGCATCCTCCATTATTATAAAATGAACTCAATCTACATGAAATGGCTAATGTTTTTAACCATTGACTGCTGAAACCTCTCATTTTCCCTAGGCTTAATACAGGGTTGACCTGGGGAGTGTTTCATCAAGTGTCTTGTCAGTGATTTTTACTGACAAATTTGCTTTTAGCCGATCAGATGGAAGGATTTCAGTAGCTTATAACAGTTGTTAGTAAAAATCACTGACAAAAAGCTTGATGAAACACTCCCCTAGTTTCAGGAAGAAATGGGTTAAGATAGAAACACTGTACTCCATTTGTTACTGTATTTGCAGTGCTTTAAAGTAATACAACTTGTTACAATAACAAATTGCTTTGCGAGTTTGCATCCATTGTCAAATAGATGTGATACACAGAGAATATGTACCATATTAATTCAAATACATGTGTCATTGGTAGAAGGAACAAAACATTTGGTATGCCAGTAAATATTAGGTGATTTTTTTTCTTCAAAGCTTATATTTTGCAAAGATAATCGGGGTGATTGTAGAATTTGCCATGTACCCTAATATTCACTTTATGAAACATTTTACATACATGTACTTTTACTCCCTGGGGAGTGGAGATGGTGCATATATTGCGTACTGATGATGACCAGGGTAATAAAAGGTCCAGAGATACAGAAACATATATGAGTAAAGGGTATGAAATTTAGATTATTCTGAATTATTTTCAACTTGAAAATATTGTGAGAAGGATAATTGCATACTTACAAAGACAGATAGATTACTGAATACTGGAAACAGAAAGCATTTTGCATGAAAATGAAAATGGCTGATTATAATGATTTAGTAATTCTGAATTTGAGTCCTATTGAAACACTAAACCTTTAATTTTGAGAAGATTTATGCCTGTTTCTAATGATTTGTAATATGTTTTCAGTGTTTCCCACTTCTGGGATGTACATACAGTATCTAGTCTTTTCTTTGATGACTACACATATCAGTTGTGCTTTCATATCTTTGCCATTTTTATTTAAAGTGCTATGTCATGGTTATTTATAGAACTTTTCAATAATAGGACCTCCAGCAAATAAATCTGTTTTTGGAGATCTTGGTTTTACATTAGATGTCGCATAAGCTACATGTAGATATACTGTATTTTTTTAGGAATGGAGATTGTGTGCATTATGCAGGCAAGGAGCTGATGACTAAATTATGAAGTTTAACAGTATCGCTTAGTGTCAGTGTTGGAGGTCTCGAGACCAGTTTGGCAGTCTTGGTCTTGGTCTCAAACATCCAGGTCTCGGTTTTTTAGGCCGAGTCCAGCAAATGACCAACAATATAAATGCGCTTTATGATTTTACCCGCACTGCACTGTACCCCACTCTTAGAAAAAATATAACTGACCCTACATGTATTTTCACAGGAGTCAGATCGTCCGATATGCGCGATGTCAGGACATCGCCACACATTGAATGGAATGTACATGACTGTACAGATGTGTGTACTGTTACTGTTATTTTGATATGTATGATGTGCCCCTTTTCCATTGTAATAACTACCCATATATTCCCTCATACATGTAAGTGTCCCTATCCCTTTTTAATAAGAACCCCTTCAATCTTAACCTCATATGAAAGAATTAATAAAATAAACAAATATTTTTCTTTTACAACTTTTGAAGGAAATGAAATCTATCTCTGTCCCCTTTACAGTATGTAATTGATTTGTACATGGAGGCCTACTGGGTTATATGCGCTCATTGAACCCTCACTCTCACACTATATTTCTAGCATACAGGTACATGATACAAGAAGCACACTTTCAATATGTAATTTATGGCATTTGTCATTTTTTCTCAATAAAATTCAACATAGAAAACTTATAATTTCTTCAAATCATGTTATGATTGACCCCAGTACACAGGAGAAGATAATCAATGATTATCTGGGAAATGTATGTATAACGAGTAGGCCAACTACTACTGTACTTGATTAATGTCAACTTATTATAACGAATCCTTGGTTTTGGGTCTTGGTCTTGATCTCGGACCCCTGGTCTTGTTCTCAGACCTCTGGTCTTGGTCTTGGTCTTGGATTGGTCTTGACTACAACACTGATTAGTGTACCAAAGGAGTATAGCTGAAATAGTACAATGAAGCTGATTTATAGCATACATGTTTTTCAATTATTTGTATGAAGTAGAAAAGGATAAATGTATCCTCCCGATTGAAGAGAGAGCTGAAAGGTATTTCGCTCTATATATTTTCAACTTTAAAGCACAGAAGTTAAGAAAAATTAGTTAAGGTGTAATACAAATATATGTACACAGTGAAATCATGCACATATAGGCCTATACATGTATTATAGATGTGTATGCACATTATGTGTCATGAAGTACGGTAAAGCAATAGAAAGGCCTACTTTTCATGTTAGTAGACAGGTTTTGACTGGGTAAGACTTGATTTTTTAAGAAGCATGTGGCACATATCGGATGTATAAAGTAAGTTGTCAATTCATATGTTGTTGATGTCACCAAGTCCCACAGTAAATTATATGGATAATCCTCTTTGGTTTGAAAAGAGTAGACACAATAGAATTATTGATCCAAAGCACCCTCGTACCAGGACGTACACGTGCCTGGCTAAATGGAATGATGATGTCACAAAAGGGAAACATTATGTAGTCATGCCCCAGTGCACTTTCTATCTGGTGGCAGGAAATAAACTCTACTGCGTGAATGAGAGGAATTTTCTGAGATGGGAGAGAGGAGAATTTTTTATATAAATTTGCTATTGTCAGCCAGGGAAAGGGATCACTGCATGTTCTCTGCTTTCATCTCCATCGAGCCTTTTTCGTTTGCTCTCTTTTTGCCTATTCATATCTCATTTTCTTTGTCTGTTCACCACCCCCTCCTAGGGAGCGTTTCATCAAGTGTTTTGTCAGTGATTTTTACCGACAACTGTTATAAGCTACTGAAATTCTTACATCTGATTGGCTGAGAGCAAATTTGTCGGTATTCACCTTAAATGTATCTTTCTTTCTCTTTGTCGACCTTCTCTCTCTTATCTTTCTTCGATTGCTGTTTCTTTTTGTATCTTTATCAAAATGGTTACATGACTTTTACATGGCATGAAAAACTAATGTGCATCCTACAATGAGATGATATTATGTTTTCAGTGGATATTCTGTTACTTTAAATCCGCTTTTCAATCAGTTGTATTAGAGTTGTACTCTCTCACTTTTATCCGCTTTTCAATCAATTGTATTAGAGTTGTACTCTCTCACTTTTCTCCCATGTGATTTCTTTTTTTCAAACATTATATCAGTCCCTTATAAAATAATGCCATGATTTTCAATCTACCAATTACCCCCCCCCCCCATTTAACCACATCAGTATGATGAATAAATTATGTGAATATCGTACACGGCCGAATCCTCCCTATCTTTATTTATTTCTGTCTCAATTTCTCAGTTTTCTTTTTCACTCTCGGTGTCAGTCTTTTCCTCTTACTCTTATATTTTTCTTCACCCCCTCTTTCTTGATTTTCAAAAAATATCCCATTCATGACATTTTGACATTTAAAGGGATAATTCACCCTGACAATAAGTTGGTTTTAATAAAAGCAGAAAAATATGAGAAAAATATTCGTGAAGGTTTGACAAAAATCCATCAAATAATAAGAGAGTTATGGGTGTTTTAAGGTTTAAATTTGTGACGTCATATGCGAGCAGCTACCCCATACGTCATGTAATATAAATTCTATAAATTCCCATTTTTTAATGGTTCATGATGACTGAAGATATTTTTCTTAGAGGAGAGGATATGAAATGATGTTTAAGATGTTATATTGAATGCACAAGTAACACCATTTCCATTTTTCTGAGAAAATGTCATTTTCTGGAATTTATATCACATGACACATGAGGGAGCTGCTCGCATGTGACGTCACAAAATCCAAATTTTAAAATCCATAACTCCATAATTCTTTAACGGATTTTCGCCAAACCTTCACTCATATGTTTCTTTTGTTTCTCTGCATTTATTAAAACCAACTTTACGTCAGGGTGAACTATCCCTTTAACTAGTGCGTAGCATATGTACATCATACATGATGTGTATTTCTTTGTAAATTTTATTTATTATGTTTTCAATATCCCATTGTGCAAAATTTATACTTTTGAGACAATTGACCACATTTTGTGGTTTGGCTCAACAACTTTTGATTCAAAGCTCTAAAAAATATACCAGATGCATAAGTAGAAAGAGCAAAAATTTCTACACACACTATTTCCATTTTTATTGCTTGACCATATGGTGTTTGATGCCAAGTATTTAAAAAACAAGAATAAGCTTCAAAATTCTTCAATTGGCAACACATTGAGAGGTTCAAAATCATTATTTTTCATCAAAATTGGCAATTTTTTGAGCTTTTCGACAAAATTCCTAAACATGTATATTGTTCTCAAAGACATTACACCTTATTAGAACAATGTAGCACTAAATGAAAATATTATTGTTGCCAAATTGAAGAACGAAATGTGATCAATTAGCCCTTGAAAATTCCTGTCCTAAAAGGGGTAAGCAGTGTATAGCCTACATGTGTATATGCATCTTACATGAATTTCTTGGTAAATTCTATATTTAATTTCTTGGTAAATTCTATATTTCCTGTTAACCTTTAAGACACAAGTGTGCTCATTATCTTTATTCAAATCTCTGAGTGAGCTTCTTGCTGTGAAAATAGATTAATAGCACATTGTATTTTATGCCCTCAATGAGAACTAGAACCATAAGTCCTCTATTACCATGGCAACCATATATTACCATGGCAACCATATATTGGCAATTGAATTGTTGGGGATCTCTGATGATAGTGTGTGGTATTGAAGGAGAAATCTTTTAGTACTATGTATTTGTATTTTGCCTATTACTGTACTATGAAAGTTTCAAGCAAATGAAAGGTTTGCAGTATTAACAAGAACATTTCCATTTGTTTCTCTGTGTGATAAGAGCACATGCATATAGAGTAATCTGTTTAATAGAAGGAAATGAATATTGCATGCTGTATTGAAGGAGGAATTATTTAGTACTATGTATTTGTATTTTGCCTTTTACTGTACTATGAAAGTTTCAAGCAAATGAAAGGTTTGCAGTATTAACAAGAAAATTTCCATTTGTTTCTCTGTGTGATAAGAGCACATGCATATAGAGTAATCTGTTTAATAGAAGGAAATGAATATTGCATGCTGTATTGAAGGAGGAATTATTTAGTACTATGTATTTGTATTTTGCCTTTTACTGTACTATGAAAGTTTCAAGCAAATGAAAGGTTTGCAGTATTAACAAGAAAATTTCCATTTGTTTCTCTGTGTGGTAAGAGCACATGCATATAGAGTAATCTGTTTAATAGAAGGAAATGAATATTGCATGCTGTATTGAAGGAGGAATTATTTGGTACTATGTATTTGTATTTTGCCTTTTATTGTACTATGAAAGTTTCAAGCAAATGAAAGGTTTGCAGTATTAACGATAAAATTTCTATTTGTTTCTCTGTGTGGTAAGAGCACATACATGTACAGTAATCTGTTTAATAGAAGGAAATTAATAATAATGCATGCTGCATTAAAGAAATTATGCAGTACAATACACTTGTATTTTGCTTGTTAAGGTTTCAAGCAATTGAATGGTTAGCAGTATTGAAGAGAAATTTTCCCTATGTTTTTCTGTACTTTTTCTTTTTCGTTCTCCCACTTTTTCTTTTCTCTTTCTCTTTCTCTTGCTCTGTCTGCCTGTCTCTGTCTCTCTCTATCTCTCTCTCTGTCTCTCTCTTTCTCTCACTCGCTCTCACTCTGTCTACAACTTGGCAAGTGTACCCAGAGATTGTATGTACATTTACATGTATATCCATATTTATCACTTTTGGAGGTGGGGGGCGGGGGGGGGGGGGGGTGTTTTGCACAGTTTGCTTTTATTCTATTTCTTTAAAAAAAAATTATTTTGCATCATAGCCCCTTAGAAGTAGAATATCATGTGTTTGTTTTCTTTCCTCTTCAATTTCCCAGCATTTCCAATAATGGAGCTGGTCTCTGGGATTTCTCAGTTCCCGCTCTCCACAAGGAATTTCTCCTCTGCCTCCGAAATGGCTGCCATAGTAACGGAGGGAGACCTTGAATACTATGCAGGTAAGCAAGTTGTTCTTCAAAGTGTGAAGGTATCAGAGTAAGCTGATGATGAGGATGATGATGACGGTGGTGGTAGTGGGTGATAATAATGATGATGAGGATTTTGATGATGATAGTAATTGTGCTGAAAGTGTCTATGATGATGATTGTGGGGGTGGTGTTGATGATGTCGGTGTAGATAATGTCGGTGTAGATAATGAGGATGATTACGATGATGGTGATGATGTTGAAGGTGATGATAGTGTTGATGACATTGTTATAGTGATGATGATGTTGATGACAATGATAATAGTGATGATGATAGTGATACTAGTGATGATGATGGCATTGATGATGGTGTGAAAGCTGATGAGGGGGAGGAGGGGAGAAATCTTGAGGACTATAAAGAAGATGATACAAGTAACAGTTTCGGTAAGCATATATTTTCCCTGTATTCATCTTTGCAATGTCTTTTTCATGAGAGATGGTATGATGGGGCTGTAGCTCACATTTGTATTGTCTTTATTTACTGCAGCTGTGGAGTTTGACATGGACAAAGATGCTATAGAGATACCATTGGTTATGAAGTACACCATTCGTCTGCCCCATGACATTGCTTATTTTGGCTCCTGGTACACTGAGCTCAATGTCTTCCCTCGGCTTCGTCTCGGTCCATCTGATATCAAGTAAATATCTCTCATTTTATGTAATATTTTACTCCATTTTTTTTTTTTACTTATCTTATTTTATTATATTTGCCTCATTTTAGTTTACTTGCCCCATTTTGTTATCTTTTGTGTGATATGGGATTTGTAGCACATCTTTGTGCAATAAAATATTTAAATGATTTTGTATGGCTTGGGCCAAGCAACATTTAAAAAGAATTGTAGTGGATTTGGACTGAATCATTATAAAGTATAACTCAAGTCAATTTTAGCTGTATTATTATTGCATGATTTACAATGTATATTTAATTAGGTAAGTATTCTATTTTTAGGGTAGATTTTTGTCAGAGTTCCTGGTACCATATATATCTGCTATATGCAAGTGATTTGTCTTTGTGCCAGCATTAGTAAGAAATTGTGAGAGAGCAAACAAAACAATTACTTTTAATATTAAGAGTTTCATCTGTGTATAAAGGCAGAAATAGTGAAAGCAACATACACTCGCATGTTGTCTGAGCCAGATTCCTGGCTTCAAAATGTAATATTTTAAATCGAGTATGAGTTTAAGTGATTTGAAGCACTTAAATTTCTACAAAGAGCAATGATCCCTATGTACAGTAGTCCTGGTAACTGATTTAAATAGCTGATTAAACTCCTTCGTTTTCAGCTTAGTAGAACAAAACATAAATGGTTTCATTTCCTGTTTTCTATTGTCCAAAGTACTCTCTTTTCCTGTTTTGAATTATTTGTGTGCTTAATTTTACTTTTGTTCTCCTTTACTTTGCTTTTATGGTTTTCCTGTCTTTCCAAAAAATTGGGATGCTGATTTTCAGGCTGATGTCTGAATCAACTGTTATCCCAATTCATTTCAATTCAATTCAATTCAATTCAATTGAACGTTTATTAGAACATATCTTTTCAGCCAGATGGCTGAATTGTGATAGTTTTACAAATAAAATTAAAAAACATGCAAAATAACAATATACAAATTTACAGTTACTATGAATATATGGCAGTTTAGCACATACAAAATCAATTGAAACACAAATTAGAAGTATAATCTTAACCTGCAATTGTGAATATGCTTCTGAACTTTGATTAAATTTAATAATCCTGCTCAAATGTGAATTATGCAGGGTACACACACTAGAAAATGATTGATGTGGGTTCTTAGAAATAATGTGCCAAAAAATGTCAGTATAAAATTATCTACAATAGTCGCTTCATGTTTTTATGATACCTCACTTCCTTATGAAAGCATCCTATTCTAGATGAGTTATGCAATACATTTTCTGGTAAATTATATTTTCTATTTTTCTCTCACAGCAACTACAAGAAGCGCTTCACACTGATCCAAAACATCATTGACCGTGTTGTGATAGCTGCTCAAGCATTTGCCTATTCTTCCAATCCTGCAGTGTCCAGTGCTGCATCAAATGTAGAATTTGGAATGCAAGTGAGTTAGTTGTCAGCCACATGACAAGTTGTAGGGTTGATTTTAAATCTCATCCTCTTGCAATAGACCGCTTCGGTAATTTATGCAAATTTTATGCATACCTTCAAACAAAGTGACAACCTGAAAGCTTGCCGGACATAGCAACAAATAATGTATGCAAACTGGATTCCAAGCATTGAGGTTCATTTATAAAAAGTAGGTTCATGGAATAGCTCGTCACTAGGTGCTCAGAGAATATACGTGCATAAATTTGTATACATTACAGCAGCGGTCTATTCTGCCCTTATATTTCATGAACAGGTACTTAAAAAAGAGGAGTTTGCAGTAGTTATGCAATTAGGAAGTTTACTTAAATATCAGAAAAATACTTTAATTTCTGAATTGTTTGTTTCCAAATTTGTCAACTGTTTTATTTGAAATGCTTAGAAATGTAAACATGTTAGTTCAAATTGACTGTCTATATGATATAGGTAATAAACAGGGTGGAGAAGGTCCTGACTTTAGTGGAAAGGTGTTCTTGTAGTCTCTTCTTTAAATTCTATCTGTAAGAGAATCAATCATCTAGATTATTAATGTTTTTTTCCATATGGTTATTTATAAACCCATCCCCCCCCTCTTTCTCTCTTTCTCTCTTTCTCTCCCTGCAGCAATTCCCGTATCCAGCCTACACAAATGATCCATTCATTGTATCTATTGAGAATATGATGCCTCTCCTCCTGTTCTTAAGCTTCATCTACGGTGCTGGCTCCATTACTAGAGTATGTTATTTGGTTTAGCAATAATAATCATCTTGTACATGTATGCGCATGGGGAACCGACATTTGCTCCGGCGGCAATTGCTCCTGCGACAAATGCTCCTAAAAATACGACAATTGCTCCGCGACAATTGCTCCGCGATAATTGCTCCTGCGACAATTGCTCCGTCGACATTTGCTCCTGCGATAATTGCTCCGGCGACATTTGCTCCTGCGACAATTGCTCCGACGACATTTGCTCCTGCGACAATTGCTCCGTCGACATTTGCTCCTGCGACAATTGCTCCGTCGACATTTGCTCCGCGACAACTGCTCCGTCGACATTTGCTCCGCGACAACTGCTCCGTCGATAAAAATGCATATATGCGACAATTGCTCCTGCGACAATTGCTCCGTCGACATTTGCTCCGATCGAGCGACAATTGCTCCGCGACAACTGCTCCGTCGATAGAAATGCATATATGCGACAATTGCTCCGTCGACATTTGCTCCGATCGAGCGACAACGGCTCCGTCGACAGAAATGCTTATATGCGACAATTGCTCCTGCGACAATTGCTCCGTCAACATTTGCTCCGATCGAGTGACAAATGCTCCGCGACAACTGACTGCTCCGTCGATAGAAATGCGACAATTGCTCCTGCGACAATTGCTCCGCCGACATTTGCTCCAAAATATGATTATTGTTCAGTCGTTAAAAATGAATATGCGACAATTGCTCCGCGACAATAAACTCGGTAGACATGGTAGATAAAAAGGAATATGCGACATTTGCTCATCGACAATTGCTCCGCCAACATTTGCTCCATTTGAGCGACAATTCCTCCGCGACATTAGCTCCGTCGAAGAAAATGAATATGCGAAAATATCATTGCCTCGAGATATCTCTAATATCTCGAAATACATGTATGTCGAGACAATTACTACCGTACCTCTAACTGCTTATTCCACGAGAGTACGATGACACTGGCGTAAATCCGTTTCGAGGAGTGGGATGGGGAATGAACAAAATATTTTGCCGAAATTTCTTGCTCACATTAATTTGACTATACACACCCCTCACCCACACACCCCAAGACACATACTTTTATTTATTTTGCGAGCGAGCCAAAAATTACCATATCTTGCCTTAAAAGAAGTCTCGTTTTTTTGTCAAAATACACTCTGGGCTTATAAGATATTTAAATGGTATATTTGGTTACCTCACTGCCAAATATTACATACTTCGCTGTTGCAAATGTTTGCTGTCCAAAACCACACTGTTTCTAAACATTGCGAGCAAGGAAAACGCACTCTCTTGGGGATAAAGTATCATTTCGTCATCAAAATACACCACAGGCCTATAACCTTTCTAAAATATATTCGTCCGCCTCCAGTTGCATGCCCAATTTGTTTGCCTTCCCAATAAGTTTCACTCTAGCTTTTCAGTGAGCGCAGCGAAAAATATTATGATATGCGGGCATCCGCAGCTGGAATAAAAATGATTGCTAATCGAAAACGTCTTGTTTCTAGATTTTATAAGCGGGCAAATATTGATTTTTTTTTTAATACTAAGAACAGGTTTAAGTGTATTGTTACAATCCCTTCTCGTGATTTTAGTAACGTACATTTATCGGCATCTTCCGTTCACACAGAGAGTATGATCAGGGTGTGATGATATGAATAGGCTAATGGTCACAGGCGGTCATGTCCTGAAAATTCATCTATTTTAGGTCAACTTGCCGCTCGAATCCTTGCAGACATAACTATCACTTTATGAGTTAAAGAATTAAGCATAAATATTGGATAAAAGACAAGATGCAAACCTATTCCCTTTCTTGATAATATAAATATAACCGGCATAGGTTAAGATAGTGAAATCAAGCGAGCGAAGCAAGCAACGCTTTAAATTAAATTAAATTCAATTCTTTTCAACTCAGCTTTATTCAGATTCATATATAAAAGAGTATCATTAACATTAACATGCAAGAAATTATGATATAGTTTAGTGTGTTTAGACGGGCATAGTCATTAAAATTGCATGTAATTATTAAAACATAAAAAAGACTGACAATAAAAATAGGAACCTGGTTGCTGTATAAAAACCCTTGTGGGTTTGTCTTGACAGCCACGTTCAGGTTTTCCCTTCATTGTCATTCCTCTTTTTCCTTTCTCTTTTCCATTATTATTTCTTCTTTAAAAATTGGGGGTATATTTTTTACACGCCATTCACCCTTCTTCCACCTCTACAAGCGATTATTTTAAAAATGTATTTATGGCTAGACAGGGGCGAATGGGGGGCTCTGACAATCAGCCCTGGGCACCCCCCCCCCCCCCCCCGCACAAAAAAGTGAAGATGGTGAGTGTACAATATATTTTGATCTAGTCCTTTAACCTTTAGTGTGCACATTTTCTCTTTGCATTTATATGTTTTTAAAGAATCCATGTTCGGGGGGGGGGGGGGGTGAGGTGTTTTGCCCGAAAATGACATTTTCTGGTCCAATTATCACACCTTTTACCCAAATATCACATTCTATGGCCATAAATATCATTAATTTTCAAGTCTCCCACAGCCTCCTGGGTCGTAGCATATGTTTCTTTGTACTCTGTAATTAATTTCGCTTTACAAATAACCGTAAGACAAGCATATTTATTAATGCTTCGTATCCAATCTATAAACTTTTGATATGATTAATTGTTTTTTCAGACTTTCATAAATGATTTTTAGCTCACCTGAGCCTAAGGCTCGAGTGAGCTATTGCGATGGAAATTTGTCCGTCGTCCGTCGTGCGTCGTCCGTCGTGCGTCGTCCGTTAACTTTTTACATTTTCATCTTCTTCTCCAAAACCCATGATCGGAATTCAACCAAACTTGGTAGGAATCATCCTTAGGGGTAGGGGACCCAAAGTTGCTAAAATGGTACATGTGGCCCCCAGGGGGGCCCAGGGGGAGGGCCCCCAATTGTAAAAGCTATGTAAATTTCAAACATCTTCTTCTCCAGAACCAGGCGTAGCTCAGACTTGGTATTGTGTATGGAGATACCTCTATAGATGAAGAATGAATGTTGTTCAAGAAATTTCTCTGAGTGGCCCTATAGGGGCCCTGTGGGGGTAACATACTGGAGAGGGGGGGGGGGCGCTGCCAGGCAAAATGTACATTCTGATCTTCTTCTCCAAAACACATGATCGGAATTCAACCAAACTTGGTAGGACTCATCCTTAGGGGTAGGGGACCCAAAGTTGCTAAATTGGTACATGTGGCCCCAGGGGGGGGGGGGGGGGGCCAGGGGGAAGGCCCCCAATTGTAGAAGCTATGTAAATTTCAAACATCTTCTTCTCCAGAACCAGGCATAGCTAAGACTTGGTATTGTGTATGGAGATGCCTCCAAGGCCGTACGCAGAAATTTTTTCCTGGGGGGGCAAGATGATCGCTTTTTATTATTGGATCATTTAAAAGTCTAAAACCCTATTAAAAAAAAGTATGATTTTGAAATTTCTGGGGGGGGGCAACTGCCCCCCCTGCCCCCCCGCTGCGTACGGCCTTCATGCCTCTACAGATGAAGAATGAATGTTGTTCATGAAATTTCTCTGAGTGGCCCTATAGGGGCCCTGTGGGGGTAACATACTGGAGGGGGGGGGGTGGCGCTGCCAGGCAAAATGTACATTCTGATCTTCTCCAAAACACATGATCGGAATTCAACCAAACTTGGTAGGAATCATCCTTAGGGGTAGGGGATCCAAAGTTGCTAAAATGGTACATGTGGCCCCCAGGGGGCCCAGGGGGAGGGCCCCCAATTGTAAAAGCTGTGTAAATTTCAAACATCTTCTCCAGAACCAGGAATAGCTCAGACTTGGTATTGTGTATGGAGATACCTCTATAGACGAAAAATGAAAGTTGTTCATGAATTTTTTCTGGGTGGCCCTATAGGGGGTCTGTGGGGGTAACATACTGGAGGGGGGGGGGGGGTGTGGGGCAAGTTGTCCGCCATCCGTAAACTTTTTACATTTTCAGCTTCTTCTCCAAAACCCATGATTGGAATTTAACCGAACTTGGTAGGAAGCTCAGACTTGGTATTGTGTATAGAGATACCTCTATGTTCATGTGCTAGAGAGAACATGCACCAGATGTGAATTGATCCACCTCAGGTGAGCGTCGTGCCCCCTGGGGCTCTTGTTATTGAATACCACAATTTTGTGTCAGCACTATGAAAACAACGAGTAGAAAATTGTATGACTGAGATACGTTTGCCCGTTTGCTAAAAAAAAATACAAATTTTATAAACTGGACTGTATCACTCTGTTATCTAAGAGTTCATTTCATCCTTTTTGCATTCAACTTTGTAGAATATGAACAACTGTTTTGAGTTTGTTTTGAAAGTTTAGTTGTGTCTCCTTGTTTGTTTTCCTTAAACAAACGAAGCATTAATAAATACGTAAGATTCATCATGAATCTCAAAATAAGAATAACTCTTATACATTTGTATAACTCAGTTTTTTCTGACTGTTTCTTTGAACCCTGTAATAATTTTCGCTTTACTCAAACTGTACGACAAGAATATATTCAGACAGATGTCACAAAAAAGTTTACGTTTTATTTTAAGATAAAAATGAAAACAAACAAGGAGACACAACTGAACTTTCAAAACAATATAGGTGACCTTCGAAACAAAGTTTTATCCCACCTCTAGTTGTTGGTAGGACCTCCATGATGTTCGCCATGATCAAAAGCCCACGATTAGGTATGCATCCCCACTGCCTTGTCCAGCGTGATCGGCGCGCACGAACCGGAAGAGGCTAAGTTTAGAAGACGGATGAGGGCGCGAAGGGCCCGAGCTGGGGGGGGGGGGGGGGGGGGGGGCTAGACCAGATTCTGGCCGTTTTAATTTGTCCCTTTTCGTAAGCTAAGTTTCAGAAATATATCCCACGGATAAAAATAATTGAGAACCCGGGCCCTACATGATTACGAGCGAGCGAAGCGAGCAGGCCGAAATTACTACTCGGAAAGGGCATTGAACATGAAAGTGAGTGAGATTAAAAACATCATTTATTTGAAACAGGCATTTTGACATGAATACTAGCGAAGTGAGCAAGCTTTAAAAATAAACGTTTCATTTTTTACCCCATTATTAACCACATTTAATGGGGGTGGGCAAACTTTCGTCCATATCACTTTCATGGCGGGTAGCAACTGCCCCCCCCCCCCCCCCCCCCCCCCCCCCCCCCCCCCCCCCACCACATGATCTTCGACGCACCTGCTTCATTTCTTTATCTATCTTTCATTTTTTACTTCTTCCTTGCCCTTTTCTTTCTTTCTTCCTTCATATTTTCTTCCACATGCACAGCCGAATGCATACCGACACGGGCATTGTAGTACTAGTACCAACGGCAAGTTTTGAGGGGGAGGACACATCCACAAGTCCCCCCCCCCCTCCCATACGCCACTGGACTCCACGTACATAGGCCTTTGCATGTTTTTATTTTGATTGTTCTTTTACTTTATCATGGTTTATATATTTCCTTTCACTGCCATACGTTTGACGTTTGCTCTGATTCTTGTTTCTGTGTGTGTGTTTTTTTTTTATAGTTTTGTTCTTAATAAGCCGACACCAGCTCAGCGCGGCAGGAGCCGGGGAGCTGGTTCCAGGCATAATTATGACCAGCTTAGAGAGAGAAAAAGAAAGCTGTACAGTTTAGTCAATATTTGTTTGTTTTTGTTTGCAAGGCGTTTGTCAGCTCCACGCTGAGGGAGACCCGGGAGCGAACACTTAAACGCTTGACCAGTTTAAAAAGTTGAACTTGGCAACCCAGAATGATTGTCGTACTTTTGTATTACTGGTATAAATTATTCTATCTTTCACGTTTGTATTATTTTTGTTTATATATATATATATATTTAAACCATGCAGTTCTGCATCGGGGAGTCAGGGAGCTAGAGGCATTATTATGATATTTTCTGTTTGATAGAGTACTGCCATATTAATAAGTATAATACATGTATATGTCAATTTGTTTTGTTTGCGAGGCATTATGCAAGCTCCACGTGGCGGGAGGCCCGGGAGCGAACACTTAATTCCACCAATTCCCCATATTTTGGGCGTATATTCCCTTCCCCTCACTATTACAATATTAAATTGAACCTATGAACTTTAGCAATTCGCAACAACACACATACAGGACTGGCTTGTTTTCCCCACCAGCAAGTGTCATGACTAGTAGATAGAATGGCTATAATTTAGAAATAAATGTTCGCCATCATTTACTCAGTTGTGTTAAAAATGCCCAAGATAAAGAAAGAGAGAGAGAGAGAGAGAGAGGGGGGGGGAACAAAATAATAAAACATATAGATGAATAATTAATAGGTATAGGCAAAATCACAAGGGAAAGTGGTAGAAAAAATCTTTAAAAAGGTTTATTTCCAAATCCCGAAACACCAACAACAGCTATTGTTCTGAATTCGTTGTGTTCGCTTTTGATGAGGATTTTATATAAGGTTGTCGTTGGAGCAATTGTCACATACATAAGCATTAACGACGGCCGACGGAACAGATGTCGGCGGACAAGTTGTCGCATGAGCAATTGTTGCGGAGCAATGATATTGTCACATATTCATTTTATTTGACGGAGCTAATGTCGCGAAGGAATTGTCGCTCGAATGAAACAAATGTCGGCGGATGGAGTGCTTTCCGCCGGAGCTAATGTCGCCGGAGCAAATGTCGACGGAGCAATTGTCGAGGAGCAAATATTTATTTCTATTTACTGAGTTTATTGTCGCGGAGCAATTGTCGCATATTCATTTTTATCGGCGGAGCAATTGTCGCATATATTCATTATTATCGACGGAGCAGTTGTCGCGGAGTAGGTAATTGTCGCTCGATCGGAGCAAATGTCGACAAAACAATTGTTGCAGAAACAATTGTCGCAATTGTCTCATATATTCATTTTATCGACGGAGCAATTGTCGCTCGATCGGAGCAAATGTCGACGGAGCAATTGTCGCAGGAACAATTGTCGCATATATGCATTTCTAGCGACGGAGCAGTTGTCGCGGAGCAATTGTCGCTCGATAGGAGCAATTGTCGACGGAGCAATTGTCACATATATTCATTTTATCGACGGAGCAATTGTCGCTCGATCGGAGCAAATGTCGCGGAGCAATTGTCGCAGGGGCAATTGTCGCTTATTTGCATTTCTATCGACGGAGCAGTTGTCGCGGAGCAATTGTCGCTCGATCGGAGCAAATGTCGACGGAGCAATTGTCGCAGGAACAATTGTCGCATATATGCATTTCTATTGGCGGAGCAGTTGTCGCGGAGCAATTGTCGCTCGATCGGAGCAAATGTCGACGGAGCAAATGTCGCAGGAGCAAATGTCGACGGAGCAATTGTCGCAGGAGCAAATGTCGACGGAGCAATTGTCGCAGGAGCAAATGTCGTCGGAGCAATTATCGCAGGAGCAAATGTCGACGGAGCAATTGTCGCAGGAGCAATTATCGCGGAGCAATTGTCGCGGAGCAATTGTCGTATTTTTAGGAGCATTTGTCGCAGGAGCAATTGCCGCCGGAGCAAATGTCATACATTCATGCGCATATCACATGTAACATAAGATATAACGTCTGTATTTTGTTCTAAAGTGCTTTGGAAATTATTACCCAGCACTAGCTTGGGCAACCATTATCAGTTCACAGTGCATTTCAAGAAGTATTATCCTTGTAGGCCCCAATGTGCTACACCTGGGTTGAGAGTAGCAAGTGTAGATCAATGTCTTGCCGGAGGACATTAGTGACATGCTAGGGCTCCAACCCATGACCTTTGAACCCCCAGTCAAATGTTTAAATGACTAGACTACAATTTTTTGTGTTTACTCTGCAAACAGGTGCAATAGCAATAACCGCTGACCTATGAACTAATGTGATGGCATAAATTTTTTTCAAGAAGAGTAAATCTTAAAGGGTATATGTTTATAGACATATTCTAGCTATGAAGGTAACTTCATTTTGGCATCCATTTGAAATATGGTAGAACTATTTGGAAATGAGTGAGGCACCCATAATATGCTAAATTGCATGAATGTTATACATAAACATGTAGTATACAATAAAAATGAAAGAATTAACATACAGTATTCACCATCTAAATGTTTTGTAATTGTGTTGAATACATTATTATCTGTTGTGAAATCTGAATTTTACAGTTAACACTGTTACATGTACTTTGGTTTTATGAAAGCATCTCGCATTTCATTTCTGCATGCAATATCAAGATTTTTGTCTTTTCTTCATTCTTTTTAAATTTGTTTATATGTTATTGTTGTTGTTTATTTGTCTTCCCCCAGGAACTGACGTTTGAGAAAGAATGTCGTCTGAAGGAGAGTATGAAAATGATGGGCCTGGCTAACTGGATGCATTGGCTTGCTTGGTTTATCAAGTATTTTGTCTATCTGCTCATTCCAACCCTCCTAATCCTCATTATAGTTGTGGTGAGTGTTTGTGGCAACATGTGGGTATGCTTTCTCTCTGTTACTCTATTTTTCTATATTTTTCTTCTTTTAATTGGATGGCATGTTCTGAACCCACCTGCCAGATTTAAATTTCATGTCCGGTATTTGAAGAAGAAAAAAAATCTTGTTTATCTGCCCTCGCCTAAAAGGCTGATATGCTGATTTCATACCATCATTTATTTTGGGTGATTTGAATGGTCCATTGTGAAAAGAGATGGTGCACACGTATTTGTATATATATATATATATATAATCTAATAAAGTCATCATTCCTGATGAAGCCCTATGGGCGAAAATTTGAATTCTTTCATCTCTTAATGGTTGTCTTATTCATCATTGACTCTTGTGTATTTTTCATCAACCAACGCAGGACACTTATATATTATATTTTATATATATATATATATATATAGAGAGAAAAATAAAGTTCACAACATCATATAGAATACACACACAAGAAGCATGTTTTTATAAAAATTCACAAGCGCTTTCGATTTAATCTCTTCAGGTGAATGAGCCATTGATAGTTTTTATGATGATGATGGCTTTTATATACACGTATAGTACAGTAATATGCAAATGGACAATGTGTGTGGCATTGTCCAGTAGTTTTTTTGACGGCTTAATAAGTCTTTGTAAAGCGCTTGTGAATTTTTATAAAAACATGCTTCTTGTGTGTGTATTCTATATGATGTTGTGAACTTTATTTTTCTACATATTTTAACACTGCACTTTGTCGGAACTTTGTTCCTGTAAACACTTTATGATATATATATATATATATACAATGCGAAAGGAAATGAGAGAATAATGGTTGCGTAACTTAAATCAAAGTTCCCCAGAGCTGTCCTCCCTTTTTGAAATTTTTTGCAAAGGCTGAAAAAATGTTATTTCCTCACAATATTGTTTATAATTATTCTAATGTATACATGTATCTCAAAGCATTCGCTTGGATCCAGCTGAGGCACGCGGCTTGTCTTTGTTCAAACTCACCTGCCCCCGACAACGGAATTAATTAATAAGGTTGAAGATTTGTCAATCTGCCGGTCAATTGAATCTGGTGTCGCCGAAACCACTGACCCGTCTCCGTGGTCTAGTGGTTAAGGCATTGGCGTTCTAAGCCAACGACCCGGGTTCGATTCCCGGCGGAGACATTTTTTCAGCCTTTGCAAAAAATTTCAAAAAAGGAGGACAGCTCTGGGGAACTTTGATTTAAGTTATGCAACCATTATTCTCTCATTTCCTTTCGCATTGTATATATTTCCAGAGAGTTGCCAAAGCTGTTGTATATGTTATTTCCTCACAATATTATATATATATATATATATATACCAAGCTGTCATTTTAATACACATCTTGCAAAACCTTCAATATTTGATAGAGAGCATTTTTCACTCATTCATATGTATTTCCCAATCCAAACTTTATATTGTTGATGCAATACCAGGGGAGCTTTCATCAAGCGTTTTGTCAGTGATTTTTACCGACAACTGTTATAAGCTACTGAAATCCTTGCATCTGATTGGCTGAGAGCAAATTTGTCAGTAAAATCACTGACAAAACGCTTGATGAAACGCCCCCAGGAATATAAATGAAGGAGAGTATTACTCTTCACCCATTGTGTACAAATTCCCAACGTGACACCAACAATCTCTCCTTTTTTTAGGTGGGGAACATCTTCCCCAACTCGGGCGTAGGGATACTTCTGATCTACTTTGTCTTGTGGATGATAGCAACCATCGCTTGGAGTTTCCTCATCTCTTGTTTCTTCTCCCGTGCTCGTCTTGGTCTCATCTTCGGGATGGTTCTCTGGTTCCTCAACTACCTGCCTATGTTCTTCTTGGACTACAGTTCATCCTCAGAGTAAGTTATACCCCTCTAAATATTTCCAATAATAGGAATAAATGTTTTTTTTTAATTCCAGTCTTTTTTTTTCCTGTTGCAAGTAACTGATCAAAGGGCTTTACAGTGTATCGGTTCCCCAATTATTGGATTTAGTAGCAATTCAAAGCACACACTCCTTTCCATTTGGGGTATTCAAGCCAGTCGGAATATTATGGGCATGCAAATTTAAATCCAACCCCATTGACTTTTACATCCTACAAAGATTAAAGCCCACCACACGCTATAAGATTGGTGTGCGATCCGATATTGAAAGAAAATGTAATAACATTTGATTTTTAATCAATTAAACATGTAAAATATTTTGGATTGAGGTTCATAATAATAATATAAATAATAAAATTTTTATGCCTCCGCCCACCGAAGGTGGGTGCCGGAGGCATTATGTTTTCGGGTTGTCCGTCCGTGTGTCCGTCCGTCCGTCCGTCCGTCCCACTTCTCGTTACCGCGATATCTGAAGAATCATTTGAGGTAGGAACCTCAAACTTGGTACTAGTCTGTATCCCCATACGAAGATGAACTGATTAGATTTTGGGGTAAGTAGGTCAGAGGTCACAGAGGTCAATTTACATGAAATTACATGAAATTCTTGGTTTTTAGCACCGTTACCGCGATATCTCAAGAACTGTTTGAGGTAAGAACTTCAAACTTGGTACTAGTATGTTTCCCTATACGAAGATGAACTGATTAGATTTTGGGGTAAGGAGGTCAAAGTTCAGAGGTCACAGAGGTCAATTTACATGAAATTACATGAAATTCTTGGTTTTTAGCACCGTTACCGCGATATCTCCAGAACTGTTTGAGGTGAGAACTTCAAACTTGGTACCAGTATGTATCCCCATAGAAACAGGAACCGATTAGATTTTGGGGTAGGTAGGTAAAAGTTCAGAGGTCAATTTACATGAAATTACATGGAATTACTGGTTTTTAGCACCGTTACCGCGATATCTCAAGAACTGTTTGAGGTGAGAACTTCAAACTTGGTACTAGTATGTTTCCCTATACGAAGATGAACTGATTAGATTTTGGGGTAGGTAGGTCAAAGTTCAGAGGTCACAGAGGTCAATTTACATGGAATTACTGGTTTTTAGCACCGTTACCGCGATATCTCCAGAACTGTTTGAGGTGAGAACTTCAAACTTGGTACTAGTATGTATCCCCATAGAAAGATGAACTGATTAGATTTTGGGGTAAGTATGTCAAAGGTCACAGGTCACAGGTCAATTTACATGAAATTCTTGGTTTTTAGCACCGTTACCGCGATTTCTGAAGAACTATTTGAGGTAAGAACTTCAAACTTGGTACCAGTATGTATCCCCATAGAAAGAGGAACTGATTAGATTTTGGGGTAGGTAGGTCAAATTTCAGAGGTCACAGAGGTCAATTTACATGAAATTACATGGAATTACTGGTTTTTAGCACCGTTACCGCGATATCTCAAGAACTATCTGAGGTGAGAACTTCAAACTAGGTACCAGTATGCATCCCCATAGAATGATGAACTGATTAGATTTTGGGGTAAGTAGGTCAAAGGTCAGAGGTCAATTTACATGAAATTACATGAAATTACTGGTTTTTAGCCTCGTTATCAAATGAAATAAATTTTTCTGTCTCCTGTGCATTTTAAGTGAAAAGATTTGTCATTTTGTTGGACCAATCCTTTTTTTATAGAGTGTACATGTATGCCATACATTTCCAATCTGGTGATGGCGGAGGCATAAATTCCGACCGCACGCGGTCGAATATTCATCTAGTTAAAAATGGCCTGTTGTGAGGTTTCTAGTTGGAGGGAAGACCAAACCAAAGCACATACTCCTTTCCGTTTGGGGTATTCAAGCTGGTCAGATTACAATTATCTACGATTTTAAACTAATTTGGCCCTTATTCTGGGTATAAGGCTGAAAGCGTATCAAAATGCTACATGTATGTTTGGTATTCATATTTTTGTTCAGAACCTGAATCGGGTAGATTTTATTTGTGAAAATGCCCAATACTGCAATTTATTTCCAAAAGTGGATCGCAGTCGATCGTATAGTGTGCGGTGGGTTTAAAGAGGCTGTATAGCTAGGGAGTCATTTTACAGTTAGTCTTTCCGTGCATCTTTTGCAAACAGTTTGCAGAGCGAACTACTTTTCAGGGAATTCCACATCAGTGCATGCACATTCTCATACTTAGATCTTCTGTGTGTCATGACATATGGCCTTCGCCCTATAGCTCTGTTATATAAACCGTTTGTACATCCATGTTTTGCAGTGCCACCAAGACAGCAGTATGCCTCCTCTCTAACACCTGCATGGGTCAAGGGGTCCTGGTCCTGGCCCGCTTTGAGGTCACAGGTGAAGGAGTCCAGTTCTCCAACATTGGCAAGAGCCCTTCCGAGGGTAGCACCTTCACCATGGCAACCGTCTTTGGGATGCTTATCCTAGATACGGTCCTCTACCTGCTGCTTACATGGTAAACTCTTTATCCATTATCTTTTGACTGTTGTGATTGGGTTTTCCTAGTTTATAAAGCTTTCATACTTTTTGTCCACATTATGAAACTTTCATAATGTCAAAGCTTTCATAATGTCTGTAAGCTTTCATACTGTGTATATGCTTTCATAGCAGTAAAGCTTTCATAATGTATATAATAAGCTTTCATAATGTCTACACTTGCATAATATAGACCTACATGTATAAAGTTTTTATAATGTTTGTCCAGTTTATGAAGCTTTTGTAATGGCTATAAAGTTTCATAATGTCTATAAAGTTTTCATAATGTGTGTCCAGTTTATGAAGCTTTTGTAATGTCTATAAAGTTTCATAATGTCTATAATTTTTTTTATAATGTTTGTCCAGTTTATTGAGCTTTGATGTTTGTTCTATTTCTGGCCCTTGAAAATAGCTTTGAGCACTAGGGCCCACTGTCAGAAACTGTCATATGTCTGAGGTCATTGACATCCCATTGAAATGCATGTTATAAATTTATACACATTTAAATGGCATGTCTGTGAAGTTAATAGGACTTGTAATGACAAGAATCAAAACATTACTGAATTTAATAAACTTTACAGTGAATGTTCAAGAACGCAAATTATGACATATATGACAAACAAGTTTATTCAATAATGTGTAATTGAGTTGCAAGTACAGAAAAAAATTAAATTCGACCAGTTGATCCATAGTTACTTACATATCCATAACTCCTGAACACCACAAGTATACAAGTAAAATTATTTCCACATGGATGATTGTTAAGCCCTTTGGTTGTCATCAGCTTAAAATTTTGTTAACAGTGTACGTGATTCATGTGCCTCGGTGAAAATGGTGGGGTTGAAATAATAAACAAAAAGCTGCAATTAAAAGGAAGAACATTTTCGATAATCAGGGACCTGTTTCATAAAACTTATTATCAATAACAAGTCAGAATAACTGTTATAAGCTACTGAAATCCTTGCATTTGATTGGCTGTGAGCAAAAATGTCAAAGATACATGTATGGGCAGTGGCGGATCTAGCCGGATTAGACACAATACATTCTACAGGCCCGCTGTGTTTGTGCACAGTGGCGAGCCCGTAGAATGTATTGTCTTACCAGGCTAGATCCGCCACTGTGTATGGGGCAGTTATTACTGATAACAAGTTTTATGAAACGGGACCCAGATTTTTGCTCTGGGTTTGATTTCGTCAAAATTGTAGGATCAAGGCTTATTAGTTGCTTTTGATATTTTGGCTAGGTATAGGTTAGGTATTGTGTTGAGTCCCTGGTTGAAGGCAGGAATTCAGATACTGTTTGAATTTCATGGTGGAGCAATTGTCACAAGAGCGTTGCATCAGATAATCTGTAAACCAGAAACTTTTGTGTCATAAAACTTTCATGAATTGTTAATGACAGCCAATTTTGCAGCAAGAAACTGTTGCAAATTGCAATAATTCTATGCTGTTTCAATTGTGATATTATTTCACGGGATGAAACTTTCCCGAATCTCGATCCCTCTTGAAGTTCGCAAAAGCTTCATGCATGCGAAAATATCTAGTTTTCCAGTGGTCCTACTGATAAATCATTATTGGTTTGTTGTGGTTTGATGCAGGTACATTGAAGGAGTCTACCCAGGGACGTATGGTATCCCCAAACCCTTCTACTTTCCTTTCCAGCCATCCTATTGGTGTGGCTATAAACCTACCAAGGTTGATGTCAACCCAGATAGTGATGATATCAATGAGGTGAGTATAGTTGGTAACAGGATAAGCCGCATTCTAATAGTGTAAAACCTGAAACTTTCGCGACATAAAACTTCCGCGAATTGTTAGTGAAAGCCAATTTTGCAGCAAGAAACTTTCGAGAATGGCAATAATTTTATGTTTTTTCTACTATGATTTGATTATTTTGCGGCCTGAAATTTTCTGGTTTTACAATAGTTTAAGAAGATTGGAAGCATTCTTTAGGTTCTTCTATGTTTATGTTCATGCATCATGAAGCCTTGTTCTTCTTACAGAAGACCAATCACCCCTAAACAATTTGATTGATTTAATTGTAAAAATACATAAAATCATACCCAACAATCTATATTAAAATGATCAACACCGAAGGAGCATAAAGGTGGAACAGCATTTCATTTTTCAACTTCAAATTAACTTCTGTGCATGCCAAATGTTATACGTGTGCATCCTTCAGTCTACTCACAAGTCAATTTTCCCTTCATTTAGAGTGCAATTTGGCATTTATATCCATTGCAAATCTTCCATGAATGACGCAGACCCTTTTTATTTATTTGTTCATGATGAATTCTCTGTAATAAGCCACTTCGGAGATGCAATCTGAGCATGAGCAGATAAAGGTCATCTGTACCAAATTCTAAAACCCACTGACACTAATATTCGATATGTGCTCATGAATGTCATGTAATCATTATTCAATTATGCACTAATGGTGCATTCCATGATATCCAGGTGGAAGTATTCTTTTTAAAGGGGGAAACAAAAGCTATTCATGAGGCACCTCTATCACTCCCAGAGTTATTTTTCTGAAGTGCACATAAAGGGACCCTCCATGTCTAAAATATCTGTGGATATTTGGGGTCATTTGTACCATGCGCTAACCCCGAACTGGCTTATTGTGTTGTTTTTTTCTGTTTTGAATCAGGGTCCTGGCCAAGCTCAGCCTGCCCATGCCAACCATGAGAATGAACCTACCAATCTAGAAGCTGGCATCACAATATCCAACCTCACCAAAGTCTACAAGGTATCATTGATTTTACTCTTTAAACTTTGAGCACTTGAGCTCCACAAAATCACCCTTCTCATCACCCCACCAATCGCCTGAAACTGCCTGTAACTGCTTGCAGCATTAGGCTGTAACAGCAACGGTGGGGTGGATCTGTTGATGGGCTGTTTTGCCCCAATATCTTTAACACGGGAAGAATGGTTAGTAATGTATATCTATGTTGCTATGGAGTTGCTATGTGAGTTGCTATGTGAGTACATGCATGTGTAAATATGTAGGTATGAGTAGATTTAGTTTTGCTCATTTGGTGTACCAGTTCCTAGTACGTGTATATGTAGCTTATTCTTACTCTGCCAGTATCTGCCAGGGTAATATTGGAGCGCCTTGAGCACCATTGGTGGATATGAGTGCTATATAAATATCCAATATTATTAATATTATTATTATTATTATTATCTTTATCTTCATATCTATTTGCTTGTGTGTATTACAGAGTTCTGTAGGCAACAAACTAGCAGTGGACAACCTCTCAGTGTCCATGTTCAAGGGTCAAATCACTGCACTCCTCGGCCACAACGGGGCCGGCAAGACTACCACCATGTCCATTTTGACCGGTCTCTACACACCCACATCTGGTAAGGCCTTGGTCAACGGTCACAGTATACTGGACGACATGGACGGCGTAAGACAGAGCTTGGGACTGTGTCCTCAGCACAATGTCCTCTTTGATCGATTGACTGTTAGGGAACATTTGAAGTTCTTCATCCGATTGAAGGTATGTGTTCTGCTCCTTGATGTGTTCCCTTTTAAAGATAAGTTGAGTTCTGGTCATGAATTTTGAAAGAAACCATCTCAAAGCAATTGGGAAAGGTTGATTATAAGGGCATAAGAATTGGTGTATGCTGTAAGGTTTTGGAATCACCGAAATGATAAGAAATTGACTCAATCCTGCTGAGAGTCACATGCACTGCTCACAGAAATGTGTATATGGGACTACACACATATATTCGGTCCGAACATTTTACCTGTTTCTTGTCATATTTTGAATGTGAGGGCATTAGAAGAGCAGTCCTTTTTAGGGGACATTTGTACTATTATGATAATCTTCCAAATTGACATAAAAGGAATGGGAAAGCTCACAAATTATTTTTTACCTTTCCCAGAACTCAACCTTCCCTTTTAATGTTGAAAGTGGCAAATTCAAAACAACATTTGTAACAAGTTCTTTTTGAAAATGATATTGATTACCTGTAACAGTATTTTGAATGAAACAAGTCGAATAGAATTTATGATACATTGTAGTTTATTATAGGAAAGCAAAATATTAATATGATTAAAGGGAAGGTAAACCCTGGACTTTTGGCCTACTGAGAGTGTTAAGAGCACAATTCTTGACATTACTGTGAAAATTTACCTCTTATGAACGCTTGACGGTGGAGTAATTCACACTTTTGTGAGCAATGATCGTCTGCTACAGCCTGCCATCGGGGTTGGCCGTATTTTTTATTCACCCGCGCTATGATGACGTTTTGTCGGACATGCCAAGGAGGAACTGTGATTGGCTGAAATTCGGAACGTCTTGTTCATTTTTATTATATTGGATCATCCGAACGCCTGGCAGTACACCATTTTGAAACGCGTAATAATGGCGGCATCCGGGTACTTCTGGTCCGAGAGGTCCGACAAAACGTCACAGGGCGGGGCTTATCTGTTCAAAATGGCGACGCACGTGATCGATATAGGACCTTCTAGCAGACGACAAAATGATATTTCTAACTACTTGTTGACGGCGTTAGGGGGGCCCAAATGTGTTGAAATTCGACATATATAATCAACAATGTGCCCTTCAACTAAACAGCTAACTAAATCGCCAGGATTTATTTTCCCTTTAATATGAATGATACTTCTTGCAGACCACAATGTATTACTCTAAAACTAACATACAGGTATTGGAAAACTTTTCATGACAGACCAGTATCATCTTCAGTTGCTTGATAAGTCTGTTTAGAGCCAGAAGGGTGTTAACTCCTATATTTTGTGCAGAGTTAATGCCCTTCTGGCTCCAAACAGACAATTTAGCTATTATCTATCACATTCACAGTTATCATTTATAATTTAGTTCTTAAAAATGAGTATAAATTTTGTCATATTTGATATTCGTGATCACCAGAATCAAAGCTTACCTTATAGAGCTCGTTTTCTGTTTACATCCTGTTTTCTACAGGGCAAGTCTGGTCCTGAAGCTGATGCAGAGATAGATCAGATGATACGAGACCTCCAACTTGTTGACAAAGCAAACACATCATCCACTAAGCTGTCGGGTGGAATGAAGAGAAAGCTCAGGTAATTAGTGCTCAACATCCTGTATTTGCTGCTTGTTGGTTCATCCACCCTGCCATGTAATGTTCAAAAATTATTTTTTGTACCAATTTTCTTTTTTTTCTTTTCTTTTTTGTTCTTTTTCAAATGTGCTGTGTATGCCCCATTTATATTGATCAGTACTTGTCTCCTTCAGTTTATAGTCTATTATGTTTTGATATTAGAATTAAAATTTTTTTGATCATCGTATTATTAGTTTTTTATGCCGCATGTATCGTTTTTTCCAGTGTGCTTCCTAAGGTAGGTTAAAGCCTTTTAAATGCATAATTGACTCTGTGTAATATGAACGAGAAGAGATCATAACATTATGTTTTGCAATCTGTGACCCTCTGAGCATGTGTTTATGATTGTCTATGTATTAGGTCAAGTACTGTATCAAATGTCTAAGATTTTAGCCGTAAGAACACAGCCACACTTGTGCCCTGCCCTATGGTTCTACTCTTTTTCCTTCTCCCTCTTTGATATATTTCTTTGACCACATGCAATGTAAAACCATCTGTCCCATGCATCTATTTACAGCTATGCTATAGCCCTGATTGGCGGTTCTGAGATTGTGATATAATATATCTTTGCCCACCTGCGATGTTCTATTGATCTAACTATCTGTCCTATGCATCTATTCACAGCTGTGCTATAGACCTGTTCGGTGGTTCTGAGACTGATATAATATTTCTTTGACCACATGCAATGTTTCTTTGGTCTAATCATCTGTCCTATGCACCTATTCACAGCTGTGCCATAGCCCTGATCGGTGGTTCTGAGATCGTGATCCTAGATGAGCCCACCTCTGGTATGGATCCTTATGCTCGGCGTGCTACCTGGGATCTTCTACTCAAGTACAAGGCTGGCCGAACCATGGTCCTCACCACCCACTTTATGTAAGCCTTTTATTTCATTGTCTTCAAACGGCGGAATTGGTCCTCCTGTAAGGGTAGTGTGCCTTATCAACTGGGCAAGTGTTTCCAGAGCCTCCTACTTTTTAATATAAATACAATGATAACGAATAATAGTTGGGTTTATAAAGTGCTTTTTCCTGAGGTTTCAGAAACACTGAACACTATAATTATAGTGGCTCTAGCAGATATATTTTCAAGTACTGGGTATTATCACCAGATTAGGCTTCATCTAGTTCAAGTTTGAATCCTAGCTGTGGCAGTACAATCTTTCCCAAGACACTTAAATTTGCATTTGTCATTCTAGACCGAGGGGTAGTGAATGGTGAACTGGTAGAAATAAATCCTTGAATTTCTGAGCCACTTACCATGGCAGCTCCATGAAAAATAAAAGTTGTCTCAAATCAATTGGGAAAGGTTGATTATATAGCAAAATAAGAATTGGTGTATGCTGTAAAGTTTTGGAATCACCAAAACGAGAAGAAATTGACTCGGTCCTGCTGAGACTCACATGCACTGCACACAGAAATGTGTATATGGGACTCCATACACATGTTCGGCCCCAACATTTCAGCTGTTTCTCGTCATATTTCGTATATGAGGGCATTTGAAGAGCAATCCTTTTCAGGGGACATTTCTACTATGATGTTCTTCCAAACTGACATAAAAGAAATGAGAAAGCTCACAAACTATTTTTAACCTCTCCCAGAACTCAACCTTCCCTTTAAATCTATGGTAACAATGGTATTCAGCACCTCTAGGAAAATGAGCTTGATGAATCCTATTTTGCTTCTCAAGGTTTGTCATTCTTACTCAGTTTATGTTGCTCCTTATTCTCTGTTCATATGTGTTTATGATGCATCTATATCTTTATAGGGATGAAGCCGATCTGCTAGGTGACAGAATAGCCATCATGGCTGACGGACAGCTGAGAGCCAGCGGTAGCTCCCTCTTCTTGAAGAACAGGTGAGATTTACTTTTTTTTCATATATCTTTGAAACATGTCATATTGCAAAGAGATAAAAATACATACTGAATCTGCAGGTTGGATGTAGATTTTTTTGAATAACATAGTTGTAACACTGAATGATAAGTCACTATTGATGCATCTATTAAACTTTCTCATCAGTGTGACTGTACAAGACAATACATGTATGAGTGTAAAAGTGGAAAATGCAGTTTGGTTTCCATTAATTTATTCCCTGAAAAAAAAATATAGATTTATTCATGCCTCTGGTGTTTCACAAGTCAGTAGAATGAACAAAGTAATTATCTACTCCGATCGCTATCACTTATCACTTATCAATAATTATATATAAAAAATAAAAACACAGTTGTCAGTGTTGATAAGTGTACCTTCTTGTTGCATTTGGCATTGGTTATCACCTGATCATTGTGTAGAATAACCACTGTCATGGTAGAATTTTCAATTTCTCCCTGGTGTTAACATATATGTCTCTCCTTGTAGATTTGGCATTGGCTATCACCTGATCATTGTGTAGAATAACCACTGTCATGGTAGAATTTTCAATTTCTCCCTGGTGTTAACATATATGTCTCTCCTTGTAGATTTGGCATTGGCTATCACCTGATCATTGTGTAGAATAACCACTGTCATGGTAGAATTTTCAATTTCTCCCTGGTGTTAACATATATGTCTCTCCTTGTAGATTTGGCATTGGCTATCACCTGACTCTAGTCCAGAATGAGAAGGTTGATATGAATGGTATCCAGCACCTGATCAAAAATCACATCCATAATGCTTCCCTAGAGAGCAGGGTGGGGTCAGAGATTGATTACATCCTTCCCCGGGAGAGCTCCTCTACCTTCAAGGATCTCTTCACTCAGCTAGAAAGTAAGCTTACTTAAAGGCTACCTATGGAATACGTACGTACAAGTGGCCTGTGTGGACAGGTGGCTTTTTGAACAGATTTTGTAACATGTTGATCTTTTGGTCAACTAAAGGAAGATAGAATCATAAATAATTTTAGCAGATGTCATGGTATGCAAATGTGTAGTTCAAGTCTATAAAGACAATTTTCATTTTTAGGTCTGTTACAAGTTTACTAAAAGTCCAAGTGTGATTATTAAGCATTGTATATTCTTCATCGAAATCTGTATTGGTTTGAATAGAATTTTATGCATTTATGATAAGTCAACAAAATCCTGGAAACCAGTTTTACAAAGGTGACATGTCTGTTCGCTATTTAAGGATGATTCATATGTTGGATAGATTTAATAGAGAAAACAATTTCCATTCTTTTGTACATTTGCTAAGATTAGATCATGTGCATCCCTAAGTATAACCCATTTTCTGTTCTTCATCAGATGAGCGAGGTCCTCTAGGCATAGACAGCTTTGGTGTGTCCGTCACTACCATGGAAGAAGTCTTCATGAAGGTGGGTGAGATGGTCGAAACAGAAGCCAACGGAGGAATGATGCGGCGTCGGTCCAGCCTCATCCCGCCCCCACCACCTACCAACGGACACGCCCAAGTCGACCCAGTGATCTATACCAATGGTGAACCAGGGGTGAAGGACCCTCATGTAAAGATCAGTGTGTTTGGCATCAACACTGGGCAAAGTGGTGAGTATTCTTTCAGTCCTGGCATATTTTCAAGTCGGTAAACCACTATGAAGTTAACAAGAAACCTTAAAGATAACAAAAGAGATTTAAGTTTTCTTCTTTATTTCAAATCTGTATGTAAGTTTATGAATTGTATAGATAACTTTCATTTTAACCAAACATGCAGATTTTATCGATAAAATTCTTCATTGATTTGCATCTGTAGGCTTTTGAGTCGCCTTGAAACTTCATCCATTATTTAGAGAGTTTTTAATAAAATGAAAACTGGCATGATTTCCTATTGAAGTACTTGTTAGTGCTGTAGAAACATTCAGGCAGTACATTACATCAGATATCAAATTTATTGGGTTATGGTATGGTATTTGATATGCTAAATATATAAAATCTTTCTCCGGCTCTGAGGAACTATATTTCACTTCTTAATAAAATTAAGAATACTACTTTCACATGCTATCTTGTATATTTTTAGCTCTGGTGACAGGCATATTTCTGAAGTTCCTTCAGTTCAAGGCTCTCTTTATCAAGCGTTTCCTGTGTGCTCTACGAGACAAGAAGTCCGTCATTACCCAGTTCATTCTCCCCGTCGTCTTCGTCATCCTGGGCATCGTCCTCCTCAAGACATCGAGTGACCCGACTCATGATAGGGCCCGCCTCCTCAACCTTAAGAACATATCTGAGTATGCTCCATCCGGATCGGCTAACGTCTTCTACGCTGATCTCACAGGAGATGATCACTTTGAGGTGAGAAGGCAAACTCATTCTGCTGCTCTCTACCCAGGTTTGATGGGGTATCTGATATGCTTGAGTGCTACATATTGGCGACTCGTGTACGACCATGGTAATAATATTGAAGCTCCAGGAGCCTCACCGTATGACAGACTTGTGCACTATACAATAATTATTGCCGTTGTTATTATTGTCATAGCTTTTTTTCTTTATTCATCAGGTAGATCCTTTGGAAACAGAGTAACCTAGGTTCAGTGCACAAGCAAAGTTGAGAATGTTTCATGCATCACAGTCAAAGCTGATGCTCTAGTGAGTAAGACAGTCATCCAGACAATGACCCATTCTAATACCTAGAGGATTAAAAACACTCCTAGATACCTTTACAAAGTCAGTTCAAATTCAATTTTCCACTTCTTCATAATTGATAATTGGAACTTACGATCAAGAATATTTCTCTGACAGTATCTGGAGCCTTTGATGAACTCCCTAACGGTCACACCAGTCAACATCACGTCCACCCTGGAGACCGTGATGGTTGACAATGCAGGAAACCTGATCAGTGGAGTGGCAAGGACCTCCAATTCACAGTGCTGTAACTACACCAACATGGTCCTCAATGAATACTGCCAGGACTTTGTGAGTTTGACCTTGAAGATAATCATAGACATTGTCCTACATTGAGAGGCACTTGATGTCATAACACAACAAATTAGTGTAGTGTCGCACTTTTAATGTCATTTCAGCATTATCTTTTGATCGAGGAATGAATTATGGATTACTTGATACATGAGCAGAAAGAGCAAATATCACAGGAAATTTTTAGTCCATTTCTACTGCAGGACATTGTGCTGTTCTCGAATAGAGCAATTGAACATAAGCATTAAATTCTCTAAATTGGCAGCACAGAGTGAAATTCACAATCACTCTTTAAGTGAATAATATGGCAAGTTTTGTTGCATTCCATAAGTTTGATTCACATTGGTTTATACAATATACATTTTCATATACATGTAGTTGAATTGTAGAAGATGATAATGAGGGATACGAGGAAAGGGAGAGAAGTAGAAAGCCGAGATTAAGGGACTCAAAGGTCATGAAGGAGGGGAAGGGGAAAAAATCAAAGTGAACTAGTCTGTCATTATCTTGTCATGTGCTTCATAAATACATGTAAAAAAGATTTATGCTTGGTAATTGTTTCTTCTTCCAACCTTCTTCCCCAGCTATACAATGATGGTGCTGGAAGAACAATATGTGATGATGTGACAACATTTGGTTACTACAACTGTCCCACTTGTCTTGCTGATACTGAGTAAGTAGCGTTCTGTTTTGTACATTAACAAATAATGTGTTGATCATATCATTACATGTGTGTGTGTATAGAGGTCATCAGTAGGCATTTATGTGCTGTTCATGAGTTTTTTTTCAAATATTGGCTTCTGAAGCTGTAAAATGAAAAGATTTTTTTATAGGCATTACCATTACATTTTCAAATTAAAGTGATGAATTAAAACATTAAACAGTAGCTTGCAATCCCAAATCTAAAGATCAAAGAAAATATTTTTGACCCCCCAAAAAAATTGGCTTCTGAAGTACTAACTTTGCTGTTCCTCTTACCACTTACCAACCTTTAGTGAGGAGGTGGATTGTCCTGTCGGAGCCAATACCTCCTCCGTTGCCACAGATACCATCTACCTCTCTAACTACATCCTTGGAATTGCAGACACACAGAATTTCTTTTATGACAATGTGGCATCGTACATACTGTCTATAACTCCGGCGGGTAATACAAAGCTGACCATTGGATACAGCAATCAGGTATGTACCGTCAGAGGATTTGGGTCGTAGTGGTTAAATCTATTACATCTGATGTTTTGAATAAAAGTTCATGTAAGTACACTATAACATTGTTTTTGGTGAATTAATTGATGGATGGACATACATTGTATTTCTCAATGGCCTAAGGCTTTATCATCTATTACCTGTGATAAGACTGAAGAAGATAAAAGCACTCTTTGCTATCATTTGCTTTTGTCTTTCCTTAAAAGTGATTTTTATCATTTTTTTATTAAAAATAAAGAGTGGTAGGATACCGCCAAAATCACTTTTAAACTGCTTTAAAAAAATGCATTGAAAAGTTTCTGACAAAAAGAGTTATTGTAGTGTTTTTCTTTGTTTTTCAACTTTCTAATTTCAAATTGCCAAATCATATAAGTAATGTTTTACATTACAGGAAAAATAATTTTCTGTTTTCTTTTTTTATTCTTTCTATGATTGACTTGGTTGTTAGGGATTGCATATTTCTGCTGAAGCTCTCAATGGTGCAGCAAACATCATGCTGAAATACTTCACTAATGATAGCTATGCTATAGAAACCACCAACTACCCTCTACCTAGGAATGCAGAGAGTCAGGTGAGTTACTACCTGACCACTACAACTTTTAGCATTGGATAGTATACTATTAATACATGGTTGGGAGTGCGTTGGTGCGATCTGGCAACACAAAGGTTTTTATCGTGGTGTACTATTTGACACCATGATAAAAACCTGCGTGTTGCCAGATCGCACTAATGCACGAACTCACAACCATGTATTAATAGTTTCATAAAACGGGTCGGCAACATGATTATGAAGTCTATAAAAATGGTTACGAACCCCATAGAAACGCCAAGAGTCGCACAGTCATGGAGGCTGCCATTTGCTTTCCTGGATGACATCACAGAAGCGCAGCCAACAAAAGTCATGCACGTTTCAGTGCGCGCATGTAATCCCTGCGCTAAAATGACAATTAAACTACGCAATTTCATTGCGTTTTAATTTTGCACGCACCAGAGGTACCCGTACCCGTACGCGCAGCTCAGTCGTGGTTTAGAGCCTTTTTGCCGTGTGTTATCACTTTTCTTTTGCACGGTCATATGGTGTTATTTGACCAATCAGGATGGCTACATTCTTGAACCCGTTTTATAATATCCCTTTGTTTGTAAAATGTTGTTGACAAAATGTACCCCTTGAGCACACAAGGATTTGAAATAGATTACATTATCATTGACTTTTATTCTAGGATTATTCCAAAGGGTTTGGCATGCAAAATCATCTACAGCAGATTCAGTTAGATCTGAAAAGGCTAATAACACCTCTTTCCAAAAATGGGTGCCTGATAGGTATCAAAACTAAAATTGTTTCTAATCCTATACTGTGTTCTTATCTGGTTTTGTGCATTTGTGAATGCAGGTAGGTATTCCTTACGGAGGTTGGTATGCCTTCCAGTCATTTGCCAAATGCAGACGGTCATATGCACATCGGTGCACATGTATATCTCTGCATGTCTACTCTTCTGTCTTTGTCTTAATCTCCAAATGCAAATGCTTTTAGATTATGAAGTTATGACATTCAAAATCATCTGAAACGATGAGCAATGTTGGAACAGATTTAATGATTATAGTCAGGTGTTATGGCTCTGTTCAATTACAGATGCACTGATAATAACAAAGTGTCATACCTTTGTCTAAACATATCATTGAGAATTTGTTTTTTATTTTTGTTCATGTACAGGAAGCTGCTGCAGTTGCATCTACTGAAGTGTTCTATTTTGCTCTCCTCCTCCTGTTTGGTCTGGCTTTCCTTACTGCTAGCTTCATTCTCTTCATTGTCAATGAGAAGCAAACCAAGGTAAGATAAAGACTTCAACAGCACGAAGGGCAAAGCCTTACTTTACCTTTTTAACACTCAACAAAATGCATCTTTCCATGTCATTGTAACTGTACAATGTATATCTATGATATAACCATTTCTTAGACTGTATTGCAGATTTTTCAAATTTAATCAACATAGCCTTCAGACTTTCGTGTACGGCTACTACCATACATATGTTTGACAAGTAGTATTTCCAGCAATTTCATAATCTGTAGACTTCTACTCTCAATCTTTTCATTAAACCTGATAGTCCAAACACCTGCAGTTTGTAAGTGGCCTGGACACCATCACCTACTGGCTGTCCAACTACTGCTGGGACGTCGTCAACTATCTCTTCATCTGGATCATCATCATCATCCTGGTAGCAGCTAGCAGTTTAGAGGCCTACTCTGGGGAAAACCTTGACAGCTTTGTGGTTGTTCTGGTAAGTGACCATTAATGAACCTCCGGTCAAGCCGTAGTGATCCCTGCTTTGGCTCGATTTCTAGGTAATTCAGTAGTAGTATTGTACATGTTAAAGATCACCTATTTGTGTCCAATTTTGCCATAACTTAGATGAATCAAATGTTTTCCTAAAATATTTGGTGAAAGAAATATTGTGAAATAAATTATTATTTTGCTGTAATTTCTTTTCTTACAAGTTCTTGTATTGGTGTTGTGAAGGTAATGTTGTGTATAACATGTAACTTGCTTACATACAATGCAAATCTTTATCTGTTGTAAAGGTCATTCTGTACTCCCAACTGTGATCTGATCACATGTAAGGGTTTGGATGTGATATTGAATTGTATTACTGTAATCATTGCTCTTTCCCATCATACAAGATTTATTCAGTGTGCACACCATCGCTTTTTAAAAAACATTATTGCCACATTCTCTCTCAAACCTGCAGCTTCTGTTTGGATTAGCAGCCATCTCGTTTGTCTACCTGTTCTCTCTGCTCTTCAACTCATCTGTAATAGCTTACGCCCTGACAGCATTCGCTCTCTCCCTCATTGGCATGGTAAGAGGCATAGCAGAAAGGAATAAACTTAATTTTAGTTTGAAAAGATTTTGTTGTTAATGATCTTTTTCTTTGTTCATGAAAGTCTTCTCCTTATTAACTTTTATTTATGTAGGCAATTTTATGCATTTTATAGAAATCAATGTCCACAAAGTGCTGGCTGGTTGATTTGTGATCTTTATTAGAAGATTGCTTTGGACTAATGCAGTTTGACATATGTGCGACTAAATATAAGAAAATCATTATATTTGTCACCCTGTACTTTTTTATGGCAGGGTTCTCTGATAGCTGTCTTCATCCTAGAGATTCTGGAAGAAGATGAGGCAGCTAAGTACACTGATTTCATCTTCAATCTACTACCTACCCATGCCCTGGCTAGAGCTATCATGTTCATAGCTACTAATGATGCCATCCGTACTAGTTGTGAGAGCTCAAAGCTGTAAGTGACTGATGGATTGATTGCTTGCTTGATTGAATGCTTCCTTGCTTGAGAGATTGCTTAAGAGATTGCCTGTTTGCTTGTGCTTACTTGATTGATTCATTGATAACTTGAATGATTGATTTGTTGATTGGTGGATTGATTGATTGAGAGCTTGAATAATTTATTGATAACCTGAATGAATGATTGATTAATTGGTTGATAACTTGAATGATTGCTTGATTGATTGGTTGATCAAATGAATGATTGCTTGCTTTGCCCTAGCTAGATTTATCATGTTCACTGCTATCAGTGATGCCATCCTTTCCAGCTGTTAGAGCTCAAAGCTGTGATTGATTGATTGATTAATTGATTGTTTGCTTGACAATTCGAATGGTCAATTAATTTATTGATTGATAGATTGACAGCTTGATTACTTGTTTACTTGATAAATTGATTGAGTGATTCACTGTTTGATTGATTGATAGATAGCTTGATTGATTGTTTGAATAATGGAATAAACGATTATTTCACTCACTGATTGCTTAGTGTTGATTGTTTGATTGATTGGGTGGCTGGATGTTTCATTTTGATTGATTGGTTGTTGGTGAACTAGCATGATCTCGTATGCTTAAAACTTTCAATTGAATATGGCGTTTTTGTTTTGTTTTAATAATATGTTCTTATATCAGGGTACCCTCATCAGTATCAACACTGCTCTTCCTGAGGGCCCTGCTTGTTTAACATTTGATGCTAAGAAAGCAAATCTAAGCATGGAATCATTAGGCAACATACAGTTGGACGTTTTACCTGACTTCATTTAATCTAAGGACATCTTTCACACCATTAACATTTGTTTTTTTCCAGGGCCCGTGAGCAGTGTGCCAATGGGAATGTGTCCTATGCCATGAATAACTTGGATTGGGAGAAGCCTGGTATTGGTGTGAACTGTACCTACCTGGCTTGTGAGGCCATCATCTATCTACTTCTCACCATCATTTTAGAGGTATGGCTTGAGATCCTACAAGCTATGCAAGTTGTTGTGATACATACATGCATGTATGCATTGATACAAACACATGGAGTTTAAGATACTTGACATGCCTTGATAATATTGAAGAAAATATATATTCACTTCCTAAATAATAACCATAGTGTAGCTCTAGAACCTGTTAAATTATCAAACAGATATTACCTGGTCATGTAGAAAGTGAAAAAAAAACTGACGAAAAAGTTCAAATCTAAGAGTTATTTGAACCCTTTACAACACACTATTGGGGTGTTGCAAGAAAGTTGCGATTGATTGCAAGTTGCAACTGATCGGTACTGACCAATCAAAATCGTTGTTGCAAGCGCATCTTCTTGAATGGGCAGACCCTGAACCATTCAGAATGGTTGTTCTAATTTGCTTTACAATTTGCAGTTGATTGCAACTTTCTTGCAACACCCCATATGTATATTTACAACCCATCCCATTATATTGCAACTGTACAATGTTTCGCCTTCAGCTGCTGTCACATTACACTCTCTCCAGAAAATGCATATAGTATTGCGTTCTTGCTGCTATGTTGGACTTTTGCACCAGAAGTATCTTTCTTGCAAGTAAGCAGGATTACTATTATCTTTAATTGTTCTTCTTTTGATGAGCTCCGTCATAATTTTTACTTGCTTTTTCATTCTTTAGCTTGGTTTTGGTTACTCGTGCTGTGTGTCAAATTACTTCAAGGACTCTGGAGTACCTCAGGTGAGAT
This sequence comes from Heliocidaris erythrogramma, assembly GCA_025617745.1. Lineage (NCBI taxonomy): Eukaryota > Metazoa > Echinodermata > Echinoidea > Camarodonta > Echinometridae > Heliocidaris > Heliocidaris erythrogramma. Next base: position 37,204,488 of record CM046866.1, on the reverse strand, counting down.
TTCTTTTAACCTGATTAAGCCTCGTTCAAACATGATGCGTTGAACCACCTCCAAAACCCCCCCAAGGATCTCGGCCATGGAGAGACAAAAGTGTCTGGAACTTGGCACATAGAGTATCTTATACAGAATAACCCTGTAAAGTTCATATCTATATCTCAAACTTTTTTTAATTATTGCCAATTGATTATTTACATATTCGCGAATGGACAATTCTGCATTGTGTACAATACACATGGAGAAATGACTACTGCGCAGTACCCGTTTACCAAAATTTTATAAATTTTGTATCAAAAGATGCATAAGACTGTAGGCGATAAAGTCATGAAAGCTCACACGCAAAAAAAAATTCCTCAAACATATCGCGGTGGATGTCCAGGGGGGTGGAATTTCTGTTAGAAAGATAAGAGTAATTGTTATATATATGAAACTTATCATAGATTAGTACACACAACTGACTATACATTATTGGAGAATTTATCAACTCAGAATATTGTGTAATGTTATTAAAGAAACTTTAAAACATTTCCTGAAAGAATTCATTTTATTTTGTGCTCAAATTGTATGTATGTTCTTTGTGCACTAATCCTAGTTGAGTGTATTAGGGTTCTATGGCGTTCGTCTTTGACATTCTTCTTGTGTGTACACAGGATCCAGACGTAGCTGAGGAGAAGGCTTTGGTTGAGAACACTGATCCACACGACAACAAGTATGCAGTCATTATCAAGAATCTAGCCAAGGTAAGTACACATAGGCACACTAGTCAGTGCTATAAGCTAGATCCAGTCATTCAAGGGGGCACTGGCTGTGGGGGGGGGGGGGGGCACAAGTCTTACCTGGTTGATGATATGCTAGAAGCAAAGCGACCAGGCGAGGGAGGATGCGGGAGAGGTGTCATGTCATCCTTTTTCCAGCTACCTTTATCCTCTTTCTGTTTCTCTTTTTTCTCTGTATTTTTCTTTTTATTTTGCACCTGATGGGGAGGGGGAGGCATTTTATCCAGTTTCACCAGCCAGCTACATAGGCCAAACTTTGAAATGTTACAAGGTGTTTCACTGAATCTAATGAATATTTGTATGTAGCATTGTAAATGCTTTATTGCAATGCTTAAGATATTTTTTTTTTTTTTTTAATTTTTAATTGTAGTTACATGTATGTATATGTTTATTATCTCACTTTGTTTTATGTATGCACCAGCCAATGTGGAGAGCCTCTCGACAGAATTGTTTTAATTCTTTTAGGTAATCCCCAGGCATTGGCTGGTGCTAAATCATGTAAATCTTTATACTGTGATTCTGTTCTGTTATCTTTGTGAAATTCTCTATGTACATATATTTGTTATTATCTTGCCTGGAAATTAAATAAATAAAATAAAAGTAAAATAAGATTGATGCTTCACATGTAAGACATACCAATATACTACATACATGGAATGTTCTGTGTTACATGTTTTCTTGTATATTTCGCACTAGTCAAGAGAAATTAACTCCATGCAATAATAATGGCCGTTGTTTTGTGCTGTCTGGAAGATCTGTCATCCAGAACATACAACTTTATTCTGAAAGAACATATATAGCAAAAATGTGTTTATGGATTTTTTATTTTTTTTAATATTTTACAAAATTATTTGAATAAGGGGTTATATTAATATCTTGTAATCTCTCATTTCCTAGGTATACCGTGGGAAACGTACACCTGCAGTAGACAAGCTCTCTCTTACCATTCCTAAAGGAGAATGTTTTGGATTGCTCGGAGTTAATGGTAAGGATTCATGTAATTGCGCTTTCCATCTAGAATAAATACTGGTCATTCTTATACTCTTCATAGGTTCATGTGAAATCATCCATGATATTCGTTTATGGCAATAACTTAATACTCATGAAACCAGTTACTGTTTCTCATATTTCATGTGTTATTTGTAGTATTGACTAAAATTACCTGCAGATAAATTCTTGAATGAAGTTGTTCATTGAACTTAGTATACCATTTTGTCTTGGGAATCGAAATTGTTATTGCTTCAAATTTTCTAGAATGAATGAATGTAGTTACATCTCTGATATTTATAGATGTATTAAAGGGAAGGTTGAGTTCTGGGAAAAGTGAAAAATGATTTGTGAGCTTTCTCATTCCCTTTGTGTCAGTTTGGAAGAAATAGCTGAAGTTTTTGAGCCGAACATTCATACAAACTGTATGTGCAGTCCCATATACCAATTTCTGTGTGCAGTGCATGTGCTTTTCAGCAAGACTGGGACAATTTCTTACAATTTTGATGATTCCAAATCCTCAGAGTGTTCACCAGTTCTTATGTTCCCATGATAAACCTTTCCCAATTACTTTGAGACAGTTTCTTTCACAGTTTAACGCATGACCAGAACTCTGTATCTTTAATGAGGAAGTAGACTTATACCTCGTCTTTTAAATTAGACATTCGGAAATAAATCCAACCCAGGTCTCTCTTGCAAAGAGTTGAATTTGATTCAAATCAATCAAAAATTCCCAAACAGTTACAATGTTATATATAGTCCAGGGCTCGTATATTTCAATGCAGTTGCTGTTTGCGTTTTCTTCTTTTTCCACTGAACTTTATTTTTGTCACACAATTGTGATTGACAGGTGCTGGAAAGACAACTACCTTTGGCATGTTAACTGGTGATGTAAGAATGTCGGCCGGTACAGCCTACATGGGAGGCTATGATATACAGACACAAAGGAGAAAGGTATGTATGATCTACGGTACTTTGGTGCTTTCTGTATTAAAGGATGTTGACTTTGTACAGCTTATGTGGTGGTGGTGGCAGGGGTTATATGTTGTATGTTGGGTTTCAATAATGTTTTTGATATAACTGTCCACAGTACAGCGCACATGATGAGAATGCACTACCTATTAATATCACAAATTAGTGGATACATACAAAAGTCAATGAATCAAATTCAAGAAGTATTTGGTATGTTGAATGGACATAAAATTTAACCCGTTCACTACTGAATTCTGTCATTCCCATAGGCTTAATACAGGGACGACCTGGTTCCTGTTGTCAATGGGTTAAGGGTTTACTTATAATTGACTCTTAATAAATTCAATAGTTTTGGATTCTTTTGATGAAGATTTATGTTTCATTTCATTGTCATCAAATTTGCTGTATTTCCATTTATTTCTCACAGGTGCAACAAAGAATTGGTTATTGTCCCCAGGTAAGATTAATTCTTTACTGTGCTTTGTAGTGAATAATGATTTTTGTTTGATCAGAATATAGAATAAGTATACTTTTTTTAAAATCTAGCTCAGACTGTTGGTAGGGTTTTATACATGTACAAGAAGCATCTGTGATTATGTTTAAAGTGAATATTTCTGAAGCCTATGTCCCTTCAAACAGATGAATTAGAATATGATACAAGATTTAAATGTATTTACAGAATCCCATTCAAACTATGGGTATTTGATTCAGGTAAACCTTTTTTTATTGAATTTGCAAGAAAAAAAAAATGCACACAAACTAAATCCCAAGAAAATGTGTGTAAGGAATATAAAATTCAAGAACTGCTTTAGGTTAGCTAAGAAATGCTTTAGAAATATATATTTATATTCAGTGTGCTCTTGGTTTTTTTTAAATATCAGTTTGATGCTCTAGTGGAGCGCCTGACCGGCCGGGAGGTCCTCATGCTGTTTGCGCGTCTGAGGGGAATCCCCAGCAATCAGATGATGTCTGTAGTAGATCATACCATCGACCATCTGAACCTAAACAAGTGGCAGGACAAACTATGCGGCACCTACAGGTACATTATTTGTACACAAACAGAGGGCATGTTCCCATTGTCAAACCTTTTCCATTGTGCAGGTTATACCCTGTATCTCAGAATTGTTGTTTATCTCTTCTACTATCAGAGAATTAAGTTTCATGAAGTTGTTAGGTTTAGACTTCAATAATTCCTTTACAACTGGCACATTTAGCCCCCCCCCATTCTGTTGATGGGTGAATGGACAGTTTAAAAACCATTTTAAGATTTTTTCATATATCTCTGTATAATATAATGTAGAGGTGTTGTGGATCAGTTGATAAGTCCCCGGACTGTGAACCACGAGGTCCGGGGTTCGAATCCCACCGCAGCACTAGCGTCCTTTGGCAAGACGTTAATCTACATTTGCCACTCTCCACCCAGGTGTTAAATGGGTACCCGGTAGGATGGCGAAAGTTAATGTCGTTTGCCTAGCATGTGCACGCTTGGAAACAGGTGACTGGCTGGAATGCTCCCCAGGGAGTGGAGAATGTGCATACATTGTGTGCCGGCGTGCCAGAATCCAATGACCGGGGTAATGATATATATCTAGCGCTTTGAGCCAGTTTGGGAAAGGCGCTTTATAAATGCCAGTATTATTATTATTATATCAAACCTTTACTATTGTGTCTTGTTATTCTATGTTAAAAGTGATACTATGATTATCACTTTCCTTTTGAAATATGTGTAGAGTAATTTTGTGCATGGTCATATGCTACTATACCTGTCCATTTTTGAATGAAGTTAATACCTTTATTACAGATTTTGTTTGCAGCATATTAGTTACAATTTTTTAAAATTTTCTTTTTCAGTGGTGGAAATAAGAGGAAATTGAGTACAGCTGTGGCTCTGGTTGGAAACCCACCTATTGTCCTTCTCGTAAGCATATCTCTTTTGTTGTATCGGTATAACTGAAGTTATTGAAACTTATCATATGTTTATTATATGTTTGATCTTTCTCTGTCACCTACAATGCATACTTCAAATATTTTATCAACCAGTTTTGATTAGGAATGTTTCTTTTTGAAATCATTGCGCTGCCTAATCTGCATTTATTCATTAGTTAACTGCAGAAATACATGTAGCATGGTATATCAAGTTTTCATCATATTTTTATGATAAAACTAGATGAATATTCGACCGCGCGCGGTCGGAATTTATGCCTCCGCCATCACCAGATCGGAAATGTATGGCATACATGTACACTCTAAAAAGGATTGGTCCAACAAAATTACAAATCTTTTCACTTAAAATGCACAGGAGACAAAAATTTATTTCATTTCATTTTCAAACGAGGCTAAAAACCAGTAAAGTCATGTAATTTCATGTAAATTGACCTCTGTGGCCTCTGACCTTTGACCTACTTACACCAAAATCTAATCAGTTCATCTTTCTATGGGGATACATACTGGTACCAAGTTTGAAGTTCTCACCTCAAACAGTTCTTGAGATATCGCGGTAACGGTGCTAAAAACCAAGAATTTCATGTAATTTCATGTAAATTGACCTCTGTGACCTCTGACCTTTGACCTACTTACCCCAAAATCTAATCAGCTCATCTTCGTATAGGGATACATACTAGTACCAAGTTTGAAGTTCTTACTTCAAACAGTTCTTGAGATATCGCGGTAACGGTGCTAAAAACCAAGAATTTCATGTAATTTCATGTAAATTGACCTCTGTGACCTCTGACCTTTGACCTACTTACCCCAAAATCTAATCAGCTCATCTTCGTATGGGGATACATACTAGTACCAAGTTTGAAGTTCTTACCTCAAACAGTTCTTGAGATATCGCAGTAACGGTGCTAAAAACCAAGAATTTCATGTAATTTCATGTAAATTGACCTCTGTGACCTCTGACCTTTGACCTACTTACCCCAAAATCTAATCAGTTCATCTTTCTATGGGGATACATACTGGTACCAAGTTTGAAGTTCTCACCTCAAACAGTTCTTGATATATCGCGGTAACGGTGCTAAAAACCAAGAATTTCATGTAATTTCATGTAAATTGACCTCTGTGACCTCTGACCTTTGACCTACTTACCCCAAAATCTAATCAGCTCATCTTCGTATGGGGATACATACTAGTACCAAGTATGAAGTTCTTACCTCAAACAGTTCTTGAGATATCGCAGTAACGGTGCTAAAAACCAAGAATTTCATGTAAATTGACCTCTGTGACCTCTGACCTTTGACCTACTTACCCCAAAATCTAATCAGTTCATCTTCGTATGGGGATACATACTAGTACCAAGTTTGAGATTCCTACCTCAAATGATTCTTCAGATATTGCGGTAACGAGAAGTGGGACGGACGGACGGACAACCCGAAAACATAATGCCTCCGGCACCCACCTTCGGTGGGCGGAGGCATAAAAATCACAAATTTGTGCTCATAGGGTCTTAGCAAGTTATGGCACAGTTTGTATACAGAAAAATATTCAAAACAAAATCTGTAAAGAAATGTGCATGTACATGTATATACAAAAGAAATATGTTTTGTATGCTTGTAGGATGAGCCGACCTCTGGCATGGACCCCAAGGCTCGTCGTTATCTCTGGGACTCTCTCACATCCATTATGGAAGGAGGTCGCTCTATCATCCTTACTTCACACAGGTTTGTAATTTTGATTATACTCTTTAACCCTCCTCACACTGGTAATTAAATTCAGCTCGAAATACATGTATGTTCAACATTTCTTAAGATTAATTAATATAAAGAACACTATACGTAAAGTATTCCTGTTTTAAAATGTACTGTATTATATAAATATTGTTGTTGAAATGTGATGTTTTTTTTTTAAATAGTTGATTGTAATTTGTCATGCAATTCAGCTGAGGCTGAACTAAGATGAACTGAACTAAGTAACCATCCTTTCACTCTTGGGTGTTGAAGGCAGAATGCTTTACTTTTTGTAAAAAAATGTTTTGTTGGATCCTTTGACTTTGCATGTTTTTTATGAAAGTGGTGAATAAATCAATTCAAATTCATTTCAATGTCATCCATCTGAAACAAACCTGTATAAATAGATGTTACATATAGCAGCGAAAAACAATGCCAATTGTACAGAATATTGATTATGCATTTGATGACATTTGATGCCAATTTAAAGACTATGCTGTTCTTTTTGCCGTCAAAATGTAATCTAATAAACCACATTATACTGCTGAAGATTTTTTTTTCCTCAAACTGTTGTGTGAATTTCCTGGTTAATCTTGCCACCATGAGATCAAAATGCCATTGAATTTAACAATAGTATTGTTGCCTATGGTATTGGTATTGTTACTATTATCAACCACGCAGTGATGACCTCCATCGCTTACTGCCAGAAAAATAATACATTATATGAAATCTTCATCATTTGAGAGGAAAGTCGATATTGTATAGTAGATGTTGTAGTCTATGATAGGTTGCATTAGGCTTTGGCTTTTGATGCAAAGATCAACAAACTCTTGATTTTTTGATTATTTTACAGTATGGAAGAGTGTGAAGCTCTGTGTACCAGACTGGCCATTATGGTGAATGGACAGTTCAAGTGTCTAGGAAGCACACAGCATCTTAAGAGCAGGTTAGTGGTAGAGGAAGAAGTATTGGATAGATAGGCGATAAATGTATTTGTGAGTGAGTGAGCGAGCAAACGGATGAATGAATGAATGAATGGATGAGACAGTCTTTATCCAACACCTTCGTCATAGTCGAGTGGTTTAAACACTTGACTGGAGATGCAAAGGTTGTGGGTTCGAACCCGGACACAGCACTAGTGTTCTTTGGCAAGACATTAATCTACATTTGCCACTCTCAACCCAGGTGTTAAATGGGTAGGAAGGAATTCCTGGAATGCTGTGAGCACCGAATTCGGTAGCCTAGCTAGAGCCGGGGTAATATTGGAGCGCCTTGAGCACCTTATATGTGGTGGATATGCGCACTATAAAAATACCCAATATTATTATATTATTATTTACATGTATCTGTATCTGCTTCAATTGTTGGTTTACTTGTGTAAAAATGCAATTTCCATCTTCCATAACAGATTTGGTACTGGTTATACCCTCATCATTAAAACCAGCACACCAGCGCTGATTGAACCCACCAAGGCTTTTGTCGCAGAGGGATTCCAGGGTGCAGTCTTACTTGAACAGCATCAGGTTTGTACTCAAATAATTGCGTTTAAGTTATTCTTTTAACCGTATCTTTCTGAGCGTATACGGGTGCATCAAGTAGTCTACTCACAAGTCGCTTTAACACTTATAGAGAGTGCAATTAAACTTGCAATATCTCTTTATAGAAGTAATATTTGAAGCCTATATTTTGAATATAGTATAACGACATGGAACCTCTAACATACAGAGCAGAACATTTTTGGTGATTGGTACCCCTTATCAAATCAACATTCATCTCTGAAAAAATGACACCTTCATCTTGGCCAACCCATTGTACATGTATCCTACATTTGATTGTGCACTAATCTCAGAATTCTCACCAACCCCTTTGAGCTATGACGGGTAATAGACCATACTTTGATATTTGTAATTTTCTTGATCTTCCATGCAGCAAATGGTGCACTACCAAGTGGACAATGGAACCACCAACTGGGCCTCTATCTTTGGTGTCCTAGAGGACAACAAAGAGAAGCTAGGTATTGTAGACTACAGCGTCAGTCAGACCACACTTGAGCAAGTTTTCATCAACTTTGCCAAGCATCAACATGTTGACCCACGTGCCAAGTCTGAATAAATAGACTACACTAAAGCAGTTTTTCATCAAATTTGCAAAGTATCAACATGTCTAAATGCCAGGTCTAAATGAGAAGAGGCAAATACAGCACAGAGTTGTAAACATTTTATAAGTGCATTACAGACAATTTTTACTAACTGATTATTAACAAGTGATTGCCTTAAAGATACCTACAGAATTTATTTCAGAGTCTACAGAGTCTATTTTTGGTATGAATGAATTGATTTTATATCCATAAACCAATGTGAAAATAAGAATTATATAGGACAAGAAATTGAAGTTTATAGAATCAGAGATTTATGCAAATGAAGTGATGTATGAGAGTATCACATGTCTTGTTACGTAGTCTCATATGAACAAATTTTATTGCATTGAAACTTGTATAGAAATCAGATTATTCAAATGTTTAAATGTGCAAAATTAATTTCATTCTTTATACATGTACATCTAATTCTATACAAATGTGCAAAAATTCACTAATTGCCTTCTTGAATTTGCATTCCATTTATTGTTTTACATTTTCTGTGTGTAAAAATTTGAATGAACAAAATACCGGTGATTTCTAGTCCACTTAAATGAGCATTAATGGACTTGCCTGTACATTCCCAAACTACGATTTTGTGTTTTTATTTGGAGATTCTACAGGAAATCTCATGAAATTTATATGCTCTGTTGTCTTGTCTCCGAAATTTTATGCAAATTTGCATCCTCTTTTGTCATTGCTATGAATTAGCATATTCAAATTGTCATAGAAAATCATTATAAAAGTCAGTAGTTTCTTATCAGAATTCAGCTGTTGAGATGCTTGTTTATAAGATATAGATATTTAATAAGGTTGTGTTGCAGTACTACCAATAGCTTTAGAATTTGGGTGAGGTACTCTCCCGCTTTAGGTACAGTCTGTTACACTTTATTGCACAAAGTGATAGAATAGTGTGTGATATGTGTATATTTTTGATTGGTATTTGTATATATTTGAGACTGAATATTTAATTAATATCATACAAGAGGTATATTTGTATTCAGATGCTGAGGGAGCTCCAGGTACAAATAACCACAGTTGTCCTCGCCCATTAGTTTGGCTAGTGGCATCGCTTAATTTCGGCAGGTAAGATAGAAATTTGTACTTCCATTTCAAGAGAATTACTGTAACTATCCAGCAGGCTCTTTGATTTTGCAATTTGACGATTATTTTGATTTGAAAAAATGGAATTTCCTCGCCGAGCCGGTCTTCCCCCGTACTGTACCCTCGATTCAAATGACTCGATCGCACTGTGCGATCGAGTCAGCGTTACAGTAATGGGAAAGATAGGCTCAGCAAGAAAATTCAATTTTTTTAAATCGAAATAATCGTCAAATTGTTAAATCAAAGAGCCTGCTGCATAGTTACAGTAGGTAAAGTACAAATTTCTATCTGACATGTACCTGCCGAAATTAAGCAATGCCACTAGCCAAACTAATAGGCGAGGACAACTTTGGTTATTTGTACCTGGAGTTAATTAATGCTGAGTATAATATTAAATAAGAGGTTTGTTGTTATTCAAATGCTGAGTGGCCTTGATTTGGAAGTATAGTACTAGATGCACTGTAGTACACTTGCATTGTCTGTATAGCATATTTATGTATATCTTTGAGACTGAATATGTGTGTGTAATAGTACATGTATATCAGAGGCTTATTGGTTTTATATATATATATTAAGATGCCAGCAACAAATTAGATTGAATATTGTCAGGAACACTCTACTGTACACTTATTTTGCTGATTGTCACTGTTATAAAAGTTCACATGTACATACTGATTTTAAAGATAAAGTTGAGTTCTGGTCATGCAATTATGTTTTGAAAGAAACATTCTCAAAACAATTTGGAAAGGTGTATCGTGTCTATATAAAAATTTCAAGGTTTTGGAATAATCGAAATGATAAGAAATTGACCCAGTTTCGCTGAAAAGCACATGCACTGCACACAGAAATCGGTATATGGGGCTGCACACACATGCGGCATGAATGTTCTGCCCGACCCCTTCAGCTATTTCTACTCATATTTAGAATATGAGGGCATTTGAGGAGCAATCCTTTTCAGGGGACATTTCTACTATGATGTTCTTTCAAACTGACATAATAGGAATGAGAAAGCTCACAAATTATTTTTCACATTTCCCAGAACTCAACCTTCTCTTTAATCATGTGTGATTATAAAAAAATATGTGGTTTTTTATATTTGTATTGATAATACACACAAGTAAACCTATTGATTGAAAGTGTAACAAATTATATTTTGTAACGCTGATTGTGTGTTTGTAATATTACTCTGATTTAAAATTTAGTAAATCAGACACTTGATGGTTTCCACTGATTTTGTGTAAGCAGTATATACAAATTATTTCTTCAGGCCTCAGGTGCTCTTTAGTACCAGAGCTGAATTATCTGGGTTTTGTGTTTTTAAATTGCTGATTACGTATCTGTTTTAAACATAACATATTCAAGTAACTATCAGAGGATTACTGGTGGTTTTCAGAAGCTGATCTTTTAATTGTACTGTAAATGCCATTGAGTAATCTGTAAATATGGAAACAAAAGTAATGGAAATGTATTCTTCGTAGCAAAAGTTTAATCCTTTCTTACAAGCTTTAAGAGAAATTATTTTTGTTATATTAGTGGAATGTCTTCTAGTTTTATGTCTTCAATGTTATTTCTTAATGTGGTCTTTCTCAGAATTGTTGCACAAATGTCTGCAGAAGGAACATGTGCTTTCAACATAAAAAGAGTCTTACAAGTACTTTCAACAAAACTCCCAAGTAATAGTGTCATATATGCTTCGTATTTATTCTAAACTATTAGATATTTATGGATGTATTTTATGGTTCTAAGTTGGAAAATATTGCAATATATTTATTTTCAAACCTTTTTAAAAATTTATTATTCTAAAAAAGGTTGATAGTTATGTTCCACCTTACAGAAGTAGCTTTAAAGACAGTGTAAAGGTTTCACAGTTTGCTAATGAAGGAGTATTCATATACATTACCACATTGTTTTATTACAAGTTGTGATTTGAAAAGTTTTATATGTACTGTGAATGCAAGCTCTCACGGTTTATGAATGGATATATTATTTAAACAGGAGAGTGCTATTTTTTGTCCAAGTTACTATAATTCCATCCGTACAATATATTTTTCAATCTTTCTTGTGTGCAAAGATAAATATTTTACGGAAAGCTTTATACGGGAGATTGTCTTGCATATCAAAAAAGCTTTTCCAGAAATAAGTTATGTATCTATATTTATTTATGTAAAGTTAGGGGCTCATTTTCATTCCAGATTGAAATATTTTTTCCACCATTTTTAGTGAAAACAATTATATCTTGCAATTTTTATTGAAATGAGAGGCTCATTTTCAATACCCATTGGGTTATTTTTGCAACTGCTTAAATAATACAATTATATCATTCCATGTTACCTGCTATTTCTAATGATACTAGTATCTTTGCAATTGCATTATAATGACAGCTTATTGGAAATTAAATATATTATACAGGAAGAATGTTCGTTAGATGCCAGGATAATGCAATATATCAGTAGTGATGATTATTCTCGAGGGAAAATGACTTTCTAAATAATATAAAAATATATTAATGATGATTCACAGCATTTATATGTTGCATATTTCTTGTTTTTTAGAAAATATTATGTACCACACAGTGCTGTATCAAATGCAATATGCTATATATATTTGTGCTGCTGATGACGAGAGTATCTATGAATGATTATAATATATTGGTATTCTAATGTTATTTACAAATTTATATATGCAACTATATAGTAGGCAGTAGAAGATATTTATTTATATTGTCAGTAGAAAAACGCATTGTTGTGTAAAGTATTTCCATTTTAATGTAAAGGGTGCAGAAGGCATAGATTTGGAGCTATTTGGACATTTAAAACTCAGCATCATTGAATGCATCATCATATTGGTAGAGCAAACATGGTCTCTCAAGCTTTTGAAAATTGTTTTCACTTTTTGTATTTACTCAAGAAAATTTACCACTGGTATATTTATAGTACATGTACTTCATAAAATTATACGGCCTTTCTTTTGTCTTATCATTGAACATGATATCAACAATTTTGTGATTGCATTTAATCTCTCATATTGACTAGATCTCTAGGTTTGGGGAAATATTTAGAATGGGATTCAGTATATTCATGAGAGGGATATTGCTTTGTAGTATGGTATTTTCTGAATACTGATTGGGGTTTATTCCCTCTTTTAGTGATTGTAAAATATTGTTTAAACTTGTTTAAGAATGTACATTAACAGTAATGTCAGTAATAAAGTAGAATATTGTAAAATTATATTGGGGTACTGGCTGTAGAAACTGGGGCCCGTTTCATAAAACTTGGTATCAATGACAACTGCCCCATTTCCATTACAAATTTGTTCTCAGCCAATCAGATTCGGGTTTTCATTAGCTTATAACAATTATTGTAATCTGTTACTGATAACAAGTTTTATGAAACGGGACCCACGTCTAAGTTTATACTGGTAGACATGTTGTAAATTATGTGTAACTGCATTTTGACTCTGTAGCATGTCCTTTGTGACAAAGTATTGTTAAGCCATACTAGAAGTGCACTTAAGAATATGACACAACACACCTGTAGTACACCCTTTTGTGATTTTCTTTAAAGTTTAATGCCTCTATTTCTCTAAACCCATATTAGATGAGCTTGTAGTAATAAATTTAATAGCATATTCTCCATGTTTAATTCTGCAATGATGTGATAAAGGATCAACAGCCTTATGTTTCTGAACACATGCTAAAATGTGAACCAGCTCAAACTGATTTAGTATCATATATACACACCCACTGTGTCTTTCTTTCGACTTTGCTAAGAGTGTTTTCAACAATCAACAGCCTTTTCTCAGTTTTTTTTTTCAGTAATCTTTTATTGATTCCATATGATATCAAAAACAGTATTGTTTTTTATATGGAATCAATAAAAGATTACTGAAAAAAAAAGATTGACTAAACTGAAACTGAACTGAAGTGAAGAACGGTAAATGTATATGTAGTTCTGGGTTTGGGGAATAAACTGTTTCTGTAATGTATACAAATTTATGCACATAAATTCTCTGAGCACCTAGTGATGAGCTATTCCATGAACCTGCTGTTTATAAATGAGCCTCAATGCTTGGAATCCAGTTTGCATATATTATTTGTAGCTATGTCCGGCAAGTGTCCGGCAAGCTTTCAGGTTGTCAAGAACATCCTTTGTTTGAAAGGTATGGATAAAATTTGCATAAAATTTGCATAAAATTTGCATACATTACCGAAGCGGTCCGAATCGGTCCATTGCGTAAATATGCATAACAGAATCTTAGTCATTTCTTGATATCTATTTCTTGATTTTCATGATTGACAGATGATTAGTAGGTACGTTTTATTGGAAGATAAATATGGTATCATACCCATAAGCACAGCTTTGAGGGCAATGTACCTCAAGAAGATGAGAAATTTACATTTTTGTGTTCAAGACTGTTTAATTCACCACCAGCTTTATGTGTTTAGGTATCTCAATTTTCAAACATTTTATGAATTTGTAATTGTCTTTCTGAATTTATTAAAAATTTTGATCCATTTATTTTACTTGTCAGATTTTATTTAAAGCAACTTTCTATCAAGGTTAGATTGCTTTTCAGATATTTATCCAATTCCATAATTTTGTGTGTACTAGTATGTTACACAAAAATGCAATTTGAAGGCATGAAGTGTTTTGCCTCGATCGAGTAACATTGCATATAAATCTTAAACTATTTGTGGATGTTCATAAGCATTGTGTCTTGAGTAATATGACAATAGTTTTGATTTGATATTTTTTCTCTGTCTTTCTCACAAAGTCTCTGTGTCTCAAATAGAAACAACTAACTAATAAATATATAAATTTATGTTCACCAAATCTTTATTCATTGTTTCAGTCTGTTTTGCTTTTAAATAGTACGCTTGGCCTTGCGTGGATGTGATCGTTTGGAGAAGGCTTAAAAAATATCTGTCTCGCAGTTTAATATGTAAAAACATGTTTCCCTTTTCTTGATATTTCAAATTTTATTCCATCTGTTTCTCGTCTGATTTTCGCACGAAAGCGAGGAAGGTTTATGGTCTATGGATGCTCCTTTAAAAAGAATCAACAGTCACAGGCTAACGAGTAAAAACAAGGATTATAAACAAGGATTGAACAAGGAATGTTTACAGTTCCCATATAATTCCTTTCAAATTAGGTTAAATTTGACTTACATGAAATTTAAAACTAAAGAGAAGCATAATTACGGCTCAAAAAGTCTAGGATACCCCTAATAAATTTTGAGAACTAAGTAAACTCGTCCACCATTATAGGTTAACACATACAAGCAAGGAGTTTATTCGCCTAGAATTTGAAATTTTGAAACACAATATTTCATTAACTGAACTTGCTTGAATGGTAGAATACAAAACACATGTAGTAGCTTTTCTTTGTAAATTAAAACACAGAATGATCCCTGAGTAATTACGACACTGATATAATTTAATGTTTGAGCCTGCCGTGTGCGAATATTGATATTCAATATGCTTGATTTAAGTCTGAATCATTCTTATATGGCTAAAAATGGGTACTTTAGGTGCTACCCTTGTATCAGTACCAGATAAATATTTGGACTTTCACTCACTGCACTCTCAAAGACAAGCTTTCACTCGTGATCAGAAGGAAATCAACAACATTTTATACGACTGAGATCAATGAAACTATATTATAATTGTTTAATCATTTTTTTTTCAATATTATAATTCAAAGTTTTAACTCTTTTTATTGACAAATTTGTTCTGCCTTTTCGTCTTCTGCACATGAATAAGTTAAAATGTAGGTTTTTTTTTAATAATGTCAGTCCGCAGATGAACGGCCATCCTTGTTCATTCATGTTATCTCTAATCAACGCAACAAGTATAATAACGTTTTCATCCATCTGTCCTATTTTTATATAGATTTCTCCTGGAAAAGCATATGGCCTCTCTAAAAAAAAAATTTAAGAGTGAATTTTCACTATATTTTCACTCCCCCGGGAGTGACGTCAGTGATCACTTGTTTAGGAGTGAATATCGAGTGATTATCGAGTGCTCTGTAAGAGAGAAGGAGTGGAGTTTCACTCTATTTTCACTCCCTAGGAAGTGACGTCAGTGATCACTCGATTAGTTTTTTTTAGAGAGAATTGTTATAAAAAATCGGAGAGGGAGGACAAACGGAGAAAATAGAAAAAGAGGTGTTATCATCTTTATAAGCATTCAATATCCAAATAGACTGTTGTCCAAGTGCAATGATCAAAAGCATCTAATATCAATTGTTAACTTAAGGATGTCCTGAATGTTTGTTGTTTAGATCTTAAACCGTCTTGTACCATCAAATTTACTGATGGTTGAATATCACAGAAAATAATAATAGAAATAATACTGTTTTTTTAAATTGGGCCTTTCCCATTAAGTAACTGATCAAAGCGCTTATAACCCATATAACCCCGGTCACTGGATTCATGGACGATTCTACAGTACTTATAAATCTAGTGCATATTCTCCACTCCACTTATAGAGCATTCCTGCCTGCAATCATCTTTAAGGCGCGAATATGCTATTCCAACCACGATGAAATTAGCATCCCAGCGCGGGCACCCATTTGACACCGGGGTGGAAAGAAGCAATGTACATGTAGATAGAAATAATGCCTTGCATAAGGATATAAGTGCCCCTTTCAGAGTCCCTAAAGAAACTCTAGGACGGGTTTTAATCGAAGCAGATCGCATATACTGCGGTCGAGCAATCGCTGCCAAAGCGAGGAGACAGAAAACCAGTCGGACTGCCAAAATGACATCCTAGTCATTCCAGAGAGCGATGGGACTCGCGTCTTCTCTACAAAACGTCACCTGTCGTTGACAGCCATGATGATACCTCGAAGGATCAATAATATTACTGCGTTCACACCCTTATGTCTTCGTTTCAAAGTCCTATATCTATTAGACTTTCCAGTTAAGTATGGAATCATCCGGCTGTAACAATAAAATGCGACAGAAGTGAGAGAAATGGCGGGGGAATGTCATTAGGAGGCAATTCTGTATTAAGATTGAATGTAAGATGATCCGATGAGTTATCGAGTAACATATTCTTGAAGTTTTCAACACTGCTAGTAAAAGCAGTTGTCAGGCTACTGTTAACAATCATTCGAAATCGCCGAGAAATCATTAGTATTCACACTAAATAATAAAGGCAATGTACGGCGACGGTAATTTTGTAAATATCTCTCTATTCTCATCATGAGTTCCATTCTTTCTGCCATTCATTTCTCAAGTCAATGTTTCATTCTCATTATTGATAGTTTGATAAATGAAGTGTATTTGGATCCATTAGTTTGTGAATCATTAATTTGTGAGCTAAACTGCTGGCCAGAGTGCCATTGTTAAATGATGAGAGAAAAACAAAATTACAGTCAGAGAACAAAAATAACAGCCTCACCAAAAAGGGACACAATAGAATGAACTGCCGAACAAATACTTACGTGCTCGACGACAACTCTCATACATTTACATCTCGTGTTTCGAAATCCGCTAAAAGATTCAGTCCGGGTACCGATGTCATCCATAAAGGTGTACAGGGTGTCCTTCTTAAGGTGTTTGTCGCATTTTATTCTGTACAAGATCATAAGGTGACAAGAAATGTACGCACAAATTTCAACGGGTTGAATAATGAAAAAAGGACTTTGAAATTGCAAGCATTTCAATTATTAAAAGAAGAGGTCGCTTAAAAAGTCGTGATATCAAAGTGGTCAAACGATTCTGGTAAGCCCTACATTGTTTTACGCGAATAAAATTAATGTTGGCCTTAGCTTTAGTGATCAATTATGTTTTTGTCTGGAGAATGTCACACAGACATTACATTGTTATTTGTATACGACAGGCCAATATATCGTTAAAGAACATTCCGTTGATATTTACCTCTTTGATATGCTTGAGGCGTCAAGAATTTGCATGTTTCACAAGTTTATTACATCTTCATATAGTTTCACAACAACCTGACCAATATATAAATATATTTATATGTAATTAAGTTTGACCCGTAGTGAATTGATAACCTTAATTCTTACAGCCTTTCACAATTTCGAACACCCCTCTTCATTCTAAAATTCAAAATTTTAACCTCATTACAAAACTTATTTCATAATTATAAACTCTGCAAAAGGGTGCTCCATGCCCTATATGAGTTTGAATCTCTGTTTTGTCACCACAAATCAGTGAATATAAGATCAAGTTTAACTTTAAGTAAATTGTTTAACCTTAATTCTTTCAACGGTCCAACAGCTCTACAGCATCGTACAATCTCGATCACCCCCTCTCCATCTTCCATCTTAACTTCCACCATGCAGAGCGTCTCGAGTTGAGTCACCCTCTCTTGGACCATACGCCCAAACTCCTCGCATGTCGCCTTCGAAACGGTCGATCCATTGATGTTGAGCAATCCGTTGATTTCTATCCAACGCAAGGTGTGGCCGATCTCGCTAAGGCTACGTGTGATCCGTTGCAAGGCCTGGTCTAGGTTATCGTCGTTCCCTATCCAGACCTCTAAGTCCTTCACATATGGAAGACACTGGGGAAACGTAGATGGAAAAATAATTTACTTAAAAACTTTCGGGGTAGGGGGTGGTCCTTGCCACATTTCATACAGGTTATGAATTAGAATAAGCGAAAATAACAGCCATAACCTTACCCTAAAGCTAACCTGAAAACTAAAACCCAATTGCAATCCCAAACACTGTACCCTATATTTTTGAGGAAATTAACCCGGAGCAAATGATGCCGGAGCTCAAGTTAATGTCAGGCCACCTAATATTTACCACGTTAAGACAGGAGCAGTGATCACAGCTGCATAAAGTTTGATCGATGTTGTTTGAATGTAATTCGAGTAAACTAATCGCCACTTTTACAGCCAAAACCCAGAAATGGGGAAAATAAATTCTCTATAAATAATCAAGTCACTCTGATCTAACAAAAAAAATAAGCCTAACACAATGCAAGCCCGTCTTGGAATATCATGGAACTAAATCGAGTAACTGCAACAGCACTTCTTTCTTAAAGAAAACTAAACTTTATTATTTTCTAGTGTGGGAACTGACCAATAGACCTGTTTACTAATTTTATGAGTACTTCTTGAACAAAATTTCTTCTTAACGACTCAAAAGCTTGCCTGACATAGCAGTAACTAATGTTGCAAAATAGATTCCATCCATAGAAAATGTCATATGCATAACAGGTGCACTGAATAGTTGGTAACTAAAGGATTCAGGAGAGAAACATGCATAAATTGAAATACATTAGTAAACAGGTCTATTCGGAGCAAATGATACCTTGAAGTAATGTTAACGCTGAGTTCATAAATGTTTCATAAACATACACATTCATGAAATAAATAGCTTCACCAGAATCATAACGTCTGTGTACCCTTGTAAGATGGTTGAATGTCTCCTCTTGGAGAGACCAAGCCTCCAGTCTTCGAACGGATGGAAGGTATGGCAGAGGCTGATCATTAGCGGTGTTCAGGGATGCATTGTTGAGGTACAGGTTGTGAAGGTTATCAAAGGATGCCAGGCAAGTCCACAGCCTGGATGTCATCTCAACTGAAAGATGCGTGCTACTCAAGAAAACTGATGTAATCTGCAAAATCAGAAGAATGAACATTCTGTAACAACTGAATCACTTTCGCAGAATGCTGACTACTTCAAAGACCCTACTCTCATATGTCTGAATCGTATATAACGCCACACTTTAATAGCGGAAACGTTATTAACCTGTTTGACCAAGAGCATTAATTTATATATTATGTATTCTTTTATTACTTTGTAAAGCGCTCTGAAACCATTACATGTGTATAGAGCGCTATATAAGTACCTGTATTGTATTGTATTGTATTGTTATTAACTTTAATCTAACAACTGAATGAAGATCCATGTTGCATTTATTTCAAGCATCTCATGACATATTTCTGAATTGTGACTTACTGGGTGGTCAGCTCATTGTCTTCGCTTCCAAAGTGAGCCTGACTTATCCTTGTTCGAAACTGAGTCGCGTCTCAATCAGACGGTGACGGTGTTAAAGGTCGTTCCCTAGACACGTACAGTGAAACCTATATCGTGAAGACTGCTCAAGGGAGATGGGAAAAGTGGTCTTTATAGGCAGGGTACGTCGTCTTTACACATATGCTCCTTTAATATATATTCCTTTAAAAAAACTGGCCAAGGGAAACCAAAATTATGGTATTTTTAGACAGGTGGTCTTTCTATACAGGTGGTCACAAAAGCAGGTTTCATTGTACCTGATACATTTCTGTAACCCCCCCCCCCCAAAAAAAAAAAAAAAAAAAAAACACGGACACACAAACACCCCCCACCCCACACACACACACCTCTAAATGGTATTACTGTCTTGGTTTTCTCAGGTTTTCACTTAATTTGTTGTCAGTAGAGTTACAACACGACACATTTCTTTTCAGGTAAAATGAATTATATGAATTTCCGACAATATTTCAGTTCATCGAATAAAGTCGTTGAAATTAAAATCTTCGTCACAGTTTAATTTGGCAATAATTTTAGATCTGTACTACGAGTACCTCTGCCTTGGCAGCATGCGGTAGTCTTTCCATACCCGTCATTAACATATCAGTAAGCGGGTAGAGATC
Source organism: Heliocidaris erythrogramma (assembly GCA_025617745.1). Classification (NCBI taxonomy): domain Eukaryota; kingdom Metazoa; phylum Echinodermata; class Echinoidea; order Camarodonta; family Echinometridae; genus Heliocidaris; species Heliocidaris erythrogramma. The sequence continues at coordinate 37,184,235 of CM046866.1, read as the reverse complement.
CAACTTGCCATCCCAGAAACACTTCTTCAAAGCATTGGTCACGCGGTCATCCACATAGCTTTTATCTGCTTCTATGAGGCAGCGCAACACCAACCGACATTTGTAGTACAGGACAAAGTCCTTCACCTGTCTGGCAATATGTCTGAAGACGGCTAAGCAAGCTGGTCCACTTGCACCTGCAATGAGACAAAGGACATTCTCGAATTCCAGCGTTTTAGCTACCGTGTTTACATCTCTGGCCAACAAGGAATCCAGTTTTGATGGGCTCTTGATTTTCAGGAAGCGTTTTTCTCTGATGAGACCTAGTCGTCGCATGTAGACACTCGCACAGTATTCCTGTTCCAGTTTGTGGAAGAATTCGACCATGGTCTTTGATGTTTGGTTGCCGACCAGGTGTTTGACAGGAATCCTAGAAGCAGAAAGTATTCCGAGTTTGATACCGATCGAGTATGCATCCCGATAGTTTTTGAAATCTTTTTCTTGAAACACCAGCTTTCTGCAATCGCTTTGAAGCCCGTCATAAGCAAATTTCCCCAGATCTTGAAGAACATCGTCAAGTGTTACATTGTTTGATAACAGCGAAGGGGCCTCTTTTGCTAATGCGTGTTGGAGCAAGAATTGATTTATATTATCAAAGAGACTCGTTACTGAATTGGCATTAGATAGAGCTTCCACTTCGTAGAGATGACACACCATGGTACAGAATAGTGGAACTTGAATTAAGCTATCCAGGAAAGTGTTCTGGCTAAGATACATGATGAGTTCATCGCCACTGTTACAACTGGATCTCGCTTTAAAATAGCGTTTGATGAACTGGACCGATAACTCTGAGGTGAATCCTTCAATGACCATCTTGGTGTATGTTCTGGCGAGTTCTCCTTGCATGAAATCACCCTCCAGAAAAGGTCGAGTCGTTACGAGAACTCTACAGTTCTTTAGCCTCTTGTTTCGGAGCACCTTAGTGAGACTGTTGATGAACTTTGTCGACTTGATGCTTCCTTTGTACTCGTCGTATCCATCGAATATGAGAGCGCACGACTCTTGATGGATCTCAATAAAGTTCTCGACTGACTCGGGTGTAATTCCAGGAACGTCACCTAGGAGCTGTGAAATGATGGCTTCACCCAGGTCCATCGTTTCCTCAACTTCCCTCAACTTTAATACGAAGAGAGCCTTCAAACCCTTCATAGGAGACCCATCCGTTTGGTGCACCCAGTCATATGCTAACTTGGCAACCGTGCAAGTTTTGCCATGACCGCCAGGTGCCGTGAGTAGCATGCGTTTCGGGAAGTGACCGTTGATCTTCGTTCCGAAAATGCCGTTTACAGAACCTTCCAAAGGCGTCTTCTGAACCTGTCCCGTGCTTCGGTCAAACTTGAATAGACTAATATCCGTAAATAAGTGCCTGAGATCAGCAAAGTCATTCGGGTCCCACGGCCTACGTTGTATTTGGCACAGGACGGTCTTGTAATGATCTTTCAATGTTTGCAGGTGGTAGTCGAAGGGGAAAATGGGTAGACCTAGCCGGGGGGTCAGATCTGGTAAAAAATATTATAAAAGGACAAAGAATACATTACCATTCCATATCTTACGAATGGGGAAGTATAGATTGCAAGTATATGAACCAGGCTCATACAATTATCTGTTGGCAGTATGTGATAAATCTGATTTTAGTAGCTCCTCTGATTACATCCTTAAATCATTTGTCGCTTAGAGTACGTATGCGATAGATGATTTTCAAATTTTGATAAAGAGAACCCACAAAAGGTCAGATTTATCAGGGGGAAATGGAAAAATGATGATGAAAAATATTCACTTTGTGAATACACGTTCAACACCAACATAATTTAGGCCTATATTAATGGCTTACCAACATGATTTATATTTATGGTTTCATTCAGTCAGACAAAATCTTGAGTCCATTTTCCTTACTAATTTGTATACCCAATTAAAAAAAACCAACCTCCTGTGTACTTTCTCTCCCCGAGGTACATTTTAGCCAAGCCAACCAGTTCTGCATTGCAGAGCGAGTTTCTCAAGATGTGGGGTTGGTCTGAAGGAGACACTTTCTGACGCCAATTGAAGAGCATCTGGCGCGTTCCTGCACAAGTAACCTGATTACCCATGTGGTTGGTAGCCATGAAGCGATTGATGTCGGCTTGTTTGAAGTCAAGTGCTCGCCCAAGGGCTTGTGCTTGTTCCTCTGTCTCGATGTCGTTTGCCAGCATGGCTAAGAAGTCATCACCGAGTGGAAGTGGAATTTTCGTCACACCCGATGCTGGTTATTGAACAAATACCAATAAAGTCAGTAAGGCTGTCTTTAAAGAAAATTATATCTTATTTCAAACAAAGATCTCCGCCATTATTATTATGGAGTGCTATGGGTTACAAAAAAAAATCATGAACTTTATTAAGTCACATGCACAAAACATGAGGTGAAGGAATTTTGACGCAAAGGTGATCAAAGAAAATTCTGAAGTAGATAAAGATGAAAAGAACATTCTTGAATAAACAAACGCATTCAGACAGGCATTCAAAGGGAGAGCAATTAATGTCCCCCCCCCCAAAAAAAAGGGGGATATATCCTATCTTTGAGAAGAGAGCTGAGAAAGAGAGGCAAATACAGCAGAGAGACAGATCACATACAGAGACAGACAGATAGACGTACTTAGAGAAACACTAGGCCTAACACGTCCAATTTACCTGATCCTGTGTTTGCTGCTAGATCGCTTCCTGAATGTCCACCCATGCTGTCTTCATGAGCTGGTATTGTTGCCGAAGAACTTTGTCTTGTTTCGTCCCGATTCTCCATCTCCCCTGCGACATAAATCATACATTGTCAAAATTGCATTTAATCATTTTAGTTCAAGGAAGTGTATTTTGTACTTGAGGGAGAACGTTCAAATTCCAGATATCACATTGGCCGTAGGAATGAAAGGTATATAAAACGCGATGTGTGATCAAAGTTAACATTACTCGAAAGCAAAAATATTAGGCCTGTGCATAGGCAGAAATTGCATGCAGCGGTCGACACGGCTGCAGCCTCTCTCAAAAAAGAAGCTATTTCAGGGATACCCTTTCGGAGCCTTGGGAAGGCCGGCCGGTGGGATCCTGCATGAAAATAGCTAGGAAAAATTGCTCCTACCCTCACTATATCTCCAGAATAATTAAACTTTAATTGATAGGTGGCCAGCATTTCTATAATGTAAATAAATACAATCATGAATAGCGCAAGAGATAGAGAACGTATGTCTTAGATTCCCACAGTTTTCTTGTAATGGGCAAAAATACATGCAACGTAATACCTTAATCACACCGATGATTAATAGTGGTGTTTTATACAAGACTGATGATATTCCTGACCACCATGAATCCCACAACATATTTAAAAAAAACAAGCAATGCGACATAGTCTGTCTTTAATCAGGAAATATTTCACACAACATCACATTAACAAGCCCGAAAACATATGTTTATTCAAGCTACATAACATGCAGGATCAGTGGATAAAATAAATATAGATATAGCATGGAATAGTGAGCTTAGTTTCTGTACCTAAATGGCATATGCATGAGGGACAAGTTGAAAAGAAGCGGCAAAGAGACATTGTGGACTGTTGCTGCATGCAAGAATACTGGATGGATGTTTAAAGTTAATATACTAGTGAATGCATGGTAAATGTACTTGTTTTACAAAAGGCTATAACGAAAACAACCTGGGGTCAATTTTTGGGATCTCTAATGTATGAGTCAGTTTTCTATCAATTTTAGACAAAATAGTGTGTTATAAAGCGAGTTTCATTAAGCTGCTTTTTGCCAGTTTAAATTTTAAATCAAAACGGAGAAAGAAAAATAGAAATGTAAGTATCAAACATATAAACATAAGTGTAAGGAAATAACATATACAACAGCTTTGGCAATTCTCGTTGAAATAAATAGAATTGTGAGAAATGAAAATAAGAAAATAATGGTTGTCTCCGCCGGGAATCGAACCCGGGTCACAGACTTAAAACGCCAATGCTTTGACCACTATACCACGGGGACGAGACAGTGGTTTCGGCGACACCCGATTAAACTGACCGACAGACTGACAAATCTTCAATCTCATTCATCAATTCCGTTGTTGCGGGCAGGCGGAGACATGTTTTCAACATTTGCAAAAAATTCAAAATGGAGGACAGCTCTGGGGAACTTTGATATAAGCTTCGCAACCATTATTCTTTTATTTTCATTTCTCACAATTATATGTATGTATGTATATATATATAGAGAGAGAGAGAGAGAGAGAGAGAGATAAGCATGCGGCTTTTCATTGTTCAATAAGCCACTTCGGAGATGCAATCTGAGCATGAGCAGATAAAGGTCATCTGTACCAAATTCTAAAACCCACTGACACTAATATTCGATATGTGCTCGTGAATGCCATGTAATCATTAGTTATGTTCACACGTAGTACATAGCATCGATGCTATGTAAGTTTCAAAATATTTCCAGTACGTTCAGACAGGCCGTGATCGACTTGCTTCTATCACCCACTCGTGACTATTCATCGCTCACCCAATAATAAACAATAATTACTGCGCCGCACAGAGTGACCCGAGTATAATTGTTATGCATGGTCAAACGCGCGGAAGTTATATGTCTTCATAAATCAACATAATAACACAATAACAATTCATTTGTAATATCGATAATACAATCAAGTAGCAAATACATGTGTTGTAATACTTAATTTTAAATAAACCTTGTACATGTCAAAATTGACTGAACTCCAATATTATGCCAAAATAAAACACATGCATGCACACTTCTCTGGTAAGCACATGTAAATCAATATTTAAAGACCACATCATACTTTAGTTAAGGTCTGATTCTGAAAGAGCAGATTCTCAGCTTTAAAATGATCCAATGATATAACTCATTGGATGTTCATAACTCAATGTACAAAGAGAATGATGCACAGTCCCTCATAATGTTACTTCTTAATAAGGGTTTAAAGTTTGCAGTCTATTGAAGCACTCTGACTTGCAAAGTGTTGTGCTAAGGTGACAAATGGAGGATTAGAACTCAATGAAAATTTCTATGAAGGGATTATCAGATTGTCCTTAAACTTGGCGTACTACATAGACATAATTATCCTGTTTATCATAGTGCACAAGTATCAATGCAAGAACTTACTCCGGAAGATTTATGGGAGATTAAAATGAGACAAGTATTCAGGGTGGTGAAAAAGAAAAGTAAAACAACAAAATCCAGAGAAAACACACATAAGTCTGATAAAAAGCTGGCAAAAATACCACTTCTAGATTGTTTGGTGCCTCCACATTTTAGATTACTTAGAAAAAAGTATACTCTTTCAGGAAATACCCACAACTAAAATTTGACCATGCATGCCAACCAAAATACATTGATCTCTAACTGAAAATCACACAGTGCGACTTTTGGGTGGTTTTGTGGTGCCTGGTCACATATATAAAAAAGAAAAAGATAAAAAGAAGAACCCCCCCCCAAAAAAAGCAACCCCCTTCCTTACCACACAGTATACACATTACCCTACTATACCCCTATATACATCACATGAATACATACATTACATTACAGTACCAGATGAAACAGACAGAATAATAGAAAAAAAAGTAGGGAAGAGGGTACATCACATGAATACATACATTGCATTATATTATAGCACCACATGAAACAGATAGAATTATAATAGCAGCGAGTGAAGATAACAGCGATTGCGCTCACACGACAAATAGTCACAAGCGCGGTGGGTGGTCTACCGCAAAGTATCGATGCTATGTCGCTGGATCCTGAGATTTACTCCTGCTAAACTCGCTGCAAGAATAGTTTGGAAACTCGCTTCTATCTCGTGACTATCTGCGTTCAGACAGCGTTTGGTCTCGACACTATCTGGTCTTCACCAAAATAGCATCGACACCTCGATAGCATCGATGCTATCGCTCTACGTGTGAACGTACCTAATATTCAATTATGCACTAATGGTGCATTCCATGATATCCAGGTGGAAGTATTCTTTTTAAAGGGGGAAACAAAAGCTATTCATGAGGCACCTCTATCACTCCCAGAGTTATTTTTCTGAAGTGCACATAAAGGGACCCTCCATGTCTAAAATATCTGTGAATATTTGGGGTCATTTGTACCATGCGCTAACCCCGAACTGGCTTATACTCCCCTGTCCCTCTGTCAAGGAATAAATTAACTGCGAAGGGGTTGCAAGAGCCAAGAGCTGCCTGTCGGTGTTTGTACCTGGTGTAGCCGAATAACGCTCAGCACGCCTCCGTGGTCTAGTGGTTAAGGCGTTTGGCATACAGTGCTAAAGACCCGGGTTCGACTCCGGTGGAGACAGTTTTTGCAAACTCTGCAGTTATTTCCACAAAATGGAAGTCAGTAAGGAGAATCAATGAATTTAGCAACGCAAATTATTTCTCTCATTCAATTCAATTGATTTCTCATATTATAGGTATATTCACATAGGTGTAGTTCATTTTGGAGTTGAGGCATTCAAAAGTGACGGTAGCGGATAGGATCCAGGTATATACACTAAAGGAAAAAAGAAACTTATAAAAGTTCAAGAGATCACCAAATTAAATTCTCTGCATGGAAATGTACCAAATTTGGATATAATGTTGATTCAATGCATGGCTTTAAATGACAGTCAATAACAAAAAGTTGTCTTCAATGCCACAAAAGAAATGTGCACTGAAGCAAAGGACTCTCTAATCCCCAAGTCACAAAGACAAACTGCAGCCTTGTACACCATATGCATGTCAATGAATGAAACAAAAGAATTTCAAAAGGGATTTGCACCCCTCGAGCAAGAGGATATTGATGTTCTGCCATGGTGCGCCCGTTCACCAGACCTTTCCCCAATTGAACATCTCTGGGAAGAGCTTGGTCGACGTGTGTCAAGGCGTGACAATCAACCCATCAATAGGGAGACGCTCATTGCAGCACTGCAAGAGGAATGGAACAATGTTCCCCAGGCTACCATCGCGAATCTGATCGGAAGCATGCGAAGACGGTATACAGCTTGCCAGCAAGCTAGAGGTGGACATACTGGCTATTAATCTGTTTGGATATGAACTTGCAAATCCCTTTTGAAATTCTTTTGTTTCATTCATTGACATGCATATGGTGTACAAGGCTGCAGTTTGTCTTTGTGACTTGGGGATTAGAGAGTCCTTTGCTTCAGTGCACATTTCTTTTGTGGCATTGAAGAAAACTTTTTGTTATTGACTGTCATTTAAAGCCATGCATTGAATCAACATTATATCCAAATTTGGTACATTTCCATGCAGAGAATTTAATTTGGTGATCTCTTGAACTTTTATAAGTTTCTTTTTTCCTTTAGTGTATATATAAACGGATAACGCCTCATCCACTATCTTGGCTCTCTCCAACCTGGGGGGATGAATGTATCTTTTTACTCTTTTCCTACCGTGTGATTTTTTACGTTTTCTTTCTTGCTTTCTTTCTTTCTTTCTTTCTTGTCCTATCTTCTTTTCTTTCCTTTCTTTTATTCTGTTTTTCCTCAGCTTTTTTCTTTGACTCTTCTTTTTATTTTCCTTATCCTCCCTTTTCTGTCTCTTTTCCTCTCTCTCTCTCTCTCTCTCCCTCTTTCTCTCTTCTCTCTCTCTCTCTCTCTCTAGCTCTCGCTTAATTCTCTCTAGTGTGCGCGCTCACTCTTTCTCTCTCTTTCTTCTCCCTCCTTTGCACTTTTGTTTTGTTGCGCTTTGCTGATGCTGGATGCATTTTAAAAATATGAAGCCCTATGGGCGAAAATTTGATTTCTTTCATCTCTTTAACGGTTGTTTCATTCATCATTGACTTTTGTGTATTTTTCATCAACCGACGCAGGACAATTATGATATAATATATATATATATATCACTATTTCCTACTATAGGGGGAATCCTAACAATGCGGTTTATTCCGTCACAATAGAAATTCGGCGTTGCGGGGAAATTCGACGTGTGCTAAGGGGAATGATAATAATAATAATAATAATAATATGGACATTTGTATTGCGCCGGTATCCATCTTTTATATAACAATAGGCTGAGATAAAAGGATTCCCCCAACGCTGCAAATAGAGTGAAATGTCACAATATATAATTATATGAAGTGATAGACAGAAACAGACAGACAGAAAGCCACAGTTTTCTCTCATTTTATCCTCTCTTCGCTCTTTCCTTGTAAACTGGTATCAATAACTAGAAATGTGCATTGCTGGTGCCGCGCAATGCGAAATGTATCCCCCGGCACTGGCAGCGATTTGAAGGAGGGACAAAGACCCTCCCCCATCCCCTCCCTCAAACAAAAGGATGGTGTAGAAATTGCCGCCAGTGGCCCGGAATATTGTCAACACTAGGAGCAGCATTACCAAAACGATTTGTGCAGATTAGAGTATAATGCATTTTTATAGAAAATTCGGAAGAATTATGACCTCAGAGCGCACATAAGCCATCAACTAAAATATGATCTTTGATCCTATGAATCTTGATTTAAATCTTGATCAGGAGAAATCTTTGCAGGTTTTTTTAAAGCCTCTGTAAAGGCGAACCGGAGCAGCAGTAAATAGAAAGTCGTCTCCCAAGGAGTGTGCGATGTCACATCGTCTCTCCAAGAGGGTCAGCAAATCCAAACTGGACATAGCACATTTGTACATTTTAGGATCATTGTTGAAATTCTTATAAGCAAATATAAACGCCTTTGTTTAAAAGCATTGCTTGATTGCAAATTTTACAGGCATGATGGTAAACCTCTTGGTAAAATTTTGCCCGACAACCCCATTAAAAATTGCCTGGTACCTCCTTGTTCAAAATATACCATAGCGAAGCCCCTCTGTATAATCTGAACACTAGAGGCAGCATCACCAAAAACTGTAGAGGTGTAATCTATAATGGACCTACATACAAAATCTGAAAGAAATGAGTTAACAAATGTGTCCTCCAGAATGCATGCAACGAAAATATGACATTTGACCCTAACAACAACCTGAATATGACATTTGACTGTATAGAAAGTGGTACAGTGGGGGTAGCATCAGCAAACAATTTAGATGTGTAGGTTTCACTAAGACACATCTTCATATAAAATTTGAAAGAAATGTGTTGAGAGATATACCAAGATACATCTCCATACAAAATTTGAAAGAAATCCATCAAGAAATGTGGCCTGCAGAGTGAATTCACGCCATCCCTTGAAGTATGACCTTTGACCCTATAAAAGACGGGACACTGGTGGCAGCATCACCAAAAAGTACAGGTTTTTAGATTACACCAAGGGACACCTTCATGCAAAATTTGAACGAAATCCGTCAAGAAATGCAGAAGTAAGAGTGCAAGAAATGGAAAAATGACCTTTGACCCTATAAAGGACGGAACAATGAGGGCAGCATCACCAAAAATTAAATATGGGTAGATTATACCAAGATACATCTCCATACAAAATTTGAATGAAATCCGTCAAGAAATGCAGAAGTAAGAGTGCACAAAAGGGACAAATGAGCTTTGACCCTATAAAGGACGGAACAATGAGGGCAGCACCACCAAACAGTAAAGATATGTAGATTATACCAAGATACATCTCCATACAAAATTTGAAAGAAATCCATCAAGAAATGTGGCCTGCAGAGTGAACTCACGCCATCCCTTGAAGTATGACCTTTGACCCTATAAAAGACGGGACACTGGTGGCAGCATCACCAAAAAGTACAGGTTTTTAGATTACACCAAGGGACACCTTCTTGCAAAATTTGAACGAAATCCGTCGAGAAATGCAGAAGTAAGAGTGCAAGAAATGGAAAAATGACCTTTGACCCTATAAAGGACGGAACAATGAGGGCAGCATCACCAAAAATTAGATTATACCAAGATACATCTCCATACAAAATTTGAACAAAATCCGTTGAGAAATGTGGCCTGCAGAGTGCATTCACGCCATGCCCAGAAGTATGACCTTTTACCCTATAAAAGACGGAACACTGGTGGCAGCATCACCAAACACTATAGGTTTTTAAATTACGCCAAGAGACACCTTCATGCAAAATTTGAACGAAATCCGTTGAGAAATGTGACCGCCAGAGCGCACACAAGAGTACACAAAAGACATCTATCAAAATATGACCTTTGACCCTATAAAAGACGGAACACTCGGGGGCAGCATCACCAAAATCTATAGATGTTCCAGATTTTACCGAGAGACACCTTCATACAAAATTTGAACAAAATCCGTTGAGAAATGTGACCTCTAGAGCGCACATAAACTATCCCCCAAAATATGGCCTTTTACCCTATAAAAGACGGAACACTGGGGGCAGCACCACCAGAAACTATAGGGGTCCAGATTTTACCAAGATACACGTCCACAGGAAGTCTGAAAGAAATTCGTCGAGAAATGTGACCGCTAGAGCGCACACAAGAATGTGACGCGGCGCCGGCGGCGGCGGCGGCGGCGGCGAAACGCTGCTGAATCCAAAGTATCCTCCGGCATACTGCCGGGGGATACAATAATAATGACGATGATGATAATAATAATAATAACTACAATACTAAATCAGGAATATGAAAAAGAACATTGCACTTATTGCACTTATATTTGCCACAGATGCCTTTCAGGCCTACATTAAATACCTACTGCTAATATGCATACCCTCCTTGAGAAATCGGTATTTGTATATGACCAAATTGATATTTTTAGATAGTGTATTATAGCGTTTGAATTAGGCTTTGGCATTTTCCAAAATATGTATTTGTAAGAGACCCCCGCTCTCCGCATAGGTGTAGTTCATTTTGGAGTTGAGGCATTCAAAAGTGACGGTAGCGGACAGGACCCTAGTCTAGATTCTAGACCTTTTTTGTATTACCCCCCCCCCCCCCCGACCGCCGCCCCCGTCCCCGCCCCACTAGCGTAGTGGCCCCAGTGATCACGACCGCCCGGTGAATCGCGCAACCCCGAGGAAAAATGGTCTGACAACTCCAATTATCGTGTACAATATCGGCCCTCTATCGGCTGATGTCATATAATGTAGCTTCATCGGCTATTATCGTCAGACCGATCAGGCAGTAATTATCGTGTACAATATCGGCCCTCTATCGGCTGATGTCATATAATGTAGCTTCATCGGCTATTATCGTCAGACCGATCAGGCAGTGGACTAACAGGACCCAGGTATAAATATATATCAGGCCCGTAGCTAGAAGGGTACACTGTCGCTTGGTCTACCACCTCTTGGTCTCATTATCAGTTCGTCGAACTCCACGGGGTCTAACTTCATTTTGTCTACAACCAGTTTGTCTACTTACCATTTCGTCTAATATCCATTTGGCCTAATAACCAATTCGTCCAATACCCAGTTTGGCTAACCCCATTTAGTCTAAAACCCATTTAGGCTAATTTTCACTTCGTCTATTTCCAAATAGTCTAACAGTCGTGTTGTCTAAAAGCCACATAGTCTAATATCCATTTGGGCTACACCTACTTTGGCTAATACCATATGGTCTACCTATCATTTGGTCCAATTTCATTTAGTCTAATAACCAGTTGGGCTACTTATCATTTAGTCTAACTGCCATATTGTCTAATGACCATTTGGTCTAATGTCCAAGTAGTCTAATAACCAGTTAGGCTACTTATCATTTGGTCTAATTTTCATATAGTCTAAAGACCATTTGGTCTAATTACTATTAATTCTTTTGGACATTTAGTAGCAAGTTGAGAAAGGACAGGGAAACGAAACTTTAAAGAAATGAAACTTTGAACAAAGAAGTCATCTATAATTATGTAAATGTGCTTTAAAAGAGTTATTCACCTTGTTGGTGCTTATATCAATATCCCTACATTTTATATATTAATTATTGAATTTATTAAAATCAATTATTTAGTATTATTTTTAAGTAGGGCCTAATTAAAACATTCATAGGTCTCCTCTTCCTTTTTGTATTGCACTTCAAAGTATGTTTGTTGGGTTGATAATCTGTTATTCATGGTTCTTATTTGATATCCGATATACAAATGTTTGTGCCAGTAGTCAATATAAGCTAGGGGCGGTGCCAGGGTATTTTCATAGGAGGGGCAAGACGACCCACAGACTTGGGGTTTCAACGAACTGGGTACCTTTTTTAGAAAAGGGGAACGTAATTATAAAGGGTGAAGACAAGAATGGAAAATGGCGTTTTGATACGTTGCTCTACCCCTACATTGTTTTAACACACATTAATTTTTAGGGATATTTATTATTTACTAATCTTTGCATACTATGCAATTCTGCTCTACCCCTAACTTGCAAGCGAGAGACCAAAAATACTATGCTCTTGTTGAAGGTCATGCATGGTGCTTGCATTATACAGTGATTGTGAAGAACTTATTTAAACCAGCCATTTCTGTGAGTCTGAAGGGGACCCTTTATCCCAGTATATGGATGGGTGACTCTCATTCTGTATTAATTTGCATTTGAAAGGACTAAACCCTTGCTGCTATAACAGGCAACCCCTAACTGGTGTTTGTATTGTGTGTACTGTGTGTACTGCACAGGCCAATGCATGTAGCTATAGCTCAGCAGACTGCAAGAAGCAAGCATAGGGTGCAGCAGCACTGGCAGCAGCTCTCATGCTGGTATATTTTGGTGCCACGCCTTCAGCATGTATAGTGGCATGTAAGCCAGCAGTGTTTGGTTCATTGGAACAGTTCAGAGGTCCAAACTGTAAGTAAAGACAGATTATTATGTTTATAAAAAAGAGACTTGTATAAACTTAGAAACTGACAGGTTTTAAGAGTTGTATATCAAAGAATGTATTATCTTTATATTCAATGAAGATATATATCAAACATTTTGTGATGCATATTTTGCATTAAGTAATATGATAAATGTTTTAGTTAAATCTTAAACATATGAAAGGATTGATCTGATGAGGTGAGACTGGTATTTCAAATATTATACATGTCTGTTGGGAATTTGATATTCAATTCTTTATGAAGTCATTCATTGCATATTATATAGAGATGTTATTTTAAAGCTTATGGTTTATCTTAATTCTTGATTGAGAAGATTGGTGTTTTATCCTCGTAAAACCGAGTACATAATTATTTAAGTAGTTGAAAGGTCAATGCCCTTTACTCTTATGTTTATTGTATGAAGCCGAAGTGTACAGCATTTATTCTGGAAGAAAAGGTATGGACTCTAGACTGTTAAACTTTGCGCATTTTCTTCCAGACGGCCGTTTTCCTGTTTCCCATTACCGGGTTTTCCCGTTTCATGTTTCTGGGTTGCTCGTGACGTTTATATTCTGCACGTACGGGTTTACGGCGTGTCCTGTTTCCGGTTATCCGGTTTCATCGCTCTGAGTATCCCTGTTTAGAGATATCTCCGCACCGTTTTGTCTTCGTTCATCGTGTATGAAGCTTCTTCATCTAAAAGGACATTCATCTTGGGCAGTGACATATGACGTCTGATACTGTATGATGAGTGAACACTTGAAGAGACTGACTTTGTACAATATCCCCATAATATAAAGTCGGTATACTATTCCATAATTATACTAAAAGTGAAACAGATTGTCTATCAAATTTGATATAATTATGTTGAGAGCTTGTAAACCATCATTGAAGCAATATTTTGTTCTGTAATAAATCAAGTTTAATTTGAAACGTACATTCTTTCTCATAAGAGTAATTCTTAGGTGGTCAAACAGCCTGTTAGACGAATGAGTCAAGTTCACATCCAAACACAATGTGACGGTGATTTCATGACGAAGATGCCGCAAAAGCGTTTAATTTCAAGCATAATCTCTCAATAAATTAGATAGGACTTTATGTTAATACTGCCATGAGTTACAATAAGTGAGTGCGAGCGAGCCTAGCGAGCAAACTTCGGGCGGGGGATATCTTAATTGCTGCAATATTAAACTTTTGGGCACTGTGTCCCCAGCTCTCGCTAAGTTCCTGCTCAAAGACGTCACAATGTCACATCAAGAACTAAATATTTTCTACAGGGGGGGGGGGGCAGGGGGCGATTGCCCCTATGATTTTTCAAGTGACCGAAAAGAGAAGAAAAACTAAAAAAGAAGAAGAAAGAAAAAGAAGATTGTGCAATTATTTTATTATAATTATTTGTTCATCTAAAAGGTAAATTGATTCGCATGTTGGCAGGGGGTACAATGCCCCCTTCCCCTCGTCTTTCCAAGCACCCAAAATTGTCTTCTGCTACCCACAAAAATGCCGCTTTTTATACTTGTTCACTGCCTTTTTCTTTTATTAAGGCAGTGGCATATCTAGGTATTAGGACGTCCTGGGCAAACCATGAATTTGCGCCCCCTCCCCGAGTCAAATTATGTTATTCGAGGAAGCGAAGCGACCAAAGCAGCAGCAATTTTTATTTTTATATTTATTTTTTTACCCTTCCACAGGGTTCCTTTATTCATCATGAACGTAACAATTTTTACCAAAGATCGTACATATGTTTTTTTCCATGATTAGTCATGTGAATACTTAAAACAATTGAGTATACCATAATAAAACAAAATTATGCAACTTATATGCAAAATATGGCAACAGACTGCACTATTCTTGTTTTTTCTTCAAGTATTCTTTTATTCTTTCCTTTTCATTAAAAATCAATATTGTGTACAGAATTTTAACGTACATTTTACAGATTACAGAAAAAGTAAATATTTAGAGTCTTGCAAAAATACAAGTTTATAAACAAGCCCGGCATACAAGACATATTACATATATCGGTATTTTTATTACCTCAGCTCAGGATAGAGTCGAGTCAGGACAGCAACCCCCCGGCCCCCGGCCCCCTAGGTCCTTTCAAAAAGCTCTGGCCACAACTTGTCCAGGGATGGCCAACAAAATTACGCATAGTGTTGGTAGGTGCGTAGACGAAAAGGGAATAGCCCAACAGGCAATTAGCCTTGGTGATAATTTGACAAAGTGATGTTTAGACAAAATTAATTGGAATTTAGACCAACTGACAATTAGACTAAATGGTAAATGGACTAAATGAAAGTTAGACCAACTGCACATTAGACCATATAAATGCCATGTAGACCAAATGGATACTAGACCAAGTGGATTTTAGACGAAATGCCTGTAGACCAACTAGTTTTAGACTGACTGGGAATTAGACAAACTGACATTAGACGAACTGGTAGTAGACCAAGTGACAACAAAATAAAGTAGACGAAATGCTAATTAGACCAAATGGTAATTAGACCAAGTGATAATTTGCCCAAGTGGTCATTAGACCTTCTGGTTATAAGACCAAGTGCAAATTAGACCAAATGAAGAGTGGACCAAAAGGGTTTAGCCGGAATGAAGGTAGCCCATCTGGAAATTAGACCAAGTGGTTTTAGCCTAAGCGTGCATAAACCGCCAGAAGGGGGTCGGAGGGGTCGGACGACCCCCCTTCTTGGGCTGAGGTCCGCTTTTTCATGAAAAGAACCCCACACACACACCTTTAATCGGACCCCCTAGCAAGGACCTGCTGAAGGCAGGTCCGTATTGATTATGACAAAAAGGGCCACTTTTGCCAAAAACGACCCCCCCCCCCTTTAGAAACCCCGCATGGTACGGCCTGTATATATATATATATATATGTATCATAATTGTCCTGCGTCGGTTGATGAAAAATACAAAAAAGTCAATGATGAATGAAACAACCGTTAAGAGATGAAAGAAATCAAATTTTCGCCCATAGGGCTTCATCAGGAACGATGACTTTATTTTTAAAATGCACCCAGCATCAGCAAAGCGCAATGCGCTAAATGATAAGCACAACAAAGCAAAAGTGAAAAGGAGGGAGAAGAAAGAGAAAAAAGAGAGAAAGAGTGAGCGCGCACATTAGAGAGAAACGAGAGCTAGGGATAGAGCGAGAGAGAGAGAGAGAGAGAGAGGAATAGAGACAGAAAAGGGAGGATAAGGAAAATAAAAAGAAGAGAAGAGTCAAAGAAAAAAGGAGAGGAAAAACAGAATAAAAGAAAGGAAAGAAAACAAGATAGGACAGAAAGCCACAGCTTTCTCTCATTTTATCCTCTCTTCGCTCTTTCCTTGTAAACTGGTATCAATAATAATGACGATGGTAATAGTAACTACAATACTAAATCAGGAATTTGAAAAAGAACATTGTACTATCCGTTTAGGCAGTAACAAAACTATTTGCCACAGATTCCTTTCAGGCCTACATTAAATACCTACTGCTAATATGCATACCCTCCTTGAGAAATCGGTATTTGTATAATTGACCAAACTGATATTTTTAGATAGTGTATTATAGCGTTTGAATTGGACTTTGGCCTTTTCCAAAATATGTATTTGTAACTAAGAGACCCCCGCTCTCCGCGTATAGCTGGAGTGAAAACATTCGAGTCACAGTGAATAAAAGGCTTTATAATTATTATGAATGAGTGACGTCAGTGACGATTGTTAATGCATTTTTTTTTTCAAATTCCAAACATAATGCAAATATAATTTTGTATGAATGATTGGATGATAATATTGCCTATAGTTAAGCGTGAATATGTCTAGGGAGTCTGTATAGTTTCGATAGACATCTAATAGAGAGCAAACGAGCGCAGTTTGAATGCACAATCACGATACATGAGGTGAAGACTGAATTTGAGTATTTTGCAAGTCCAAGGAGTTTGGTCATCTTTTTTTCTCATATGGTACCAATTGATAAAGAATAATGAAAATCAATTTGAAAGTGTAATTTTTTTCGATTGATGCTCTAATCCAAGCTGCAATGAAGCTATTAATCAAAATTAATGCAGTTATCAGGTATTATCACTATGAAACGTTGATGAAAGCTGGGACAACGTAGATTGGACTTGCCCTGTAACTGACAAAGTCAGTAGCTTTGCCCAAGGTTTGGCTCACTTTTTAAGCATAAGGTTCGAAATTAGAGTCTATGCTTTCAGACTAGACATAGGTTGGCCTTATAGCTGCATGGCAACTCTCGTTCACAATGTATTTTAGTTCACGACGTAGTGGGTCCAGTGACAGTATATACAATCATTTTTTAATAATACTCCTTTAAAAAGTCAATAATAATAAAATCTTATTCGTCTTTAATCATTACTTGTGCTATCTTGAGATTCTCTCTTGATTACAATTGACAAATATTTTGCACATTG
This sequence comes from Heliocidaris erythrogramma, assembly GCA_025617745.1. Taxonomy (NCBI): domain Eukaryota; kingdom Metazoa; phylum Echinodermata; class Echinoidea; order Camarodonta; family Echinometridae; genus Heliocidaris; species Heliocidaris erythrogramma. The sequence continues at coordinate 37,167,077 of CM046866.1, read as the reverse complement.
ATTTTTATTACACTTTGTAATTGACGTATGTATATAGTGTTGTTTTTTTTTACACCAACTATCAAAAAGAAAAGAAAATGAAAAAAGGGGGAAAGTAGGAGAAAAGATCCATTTTTATGCTGTGATATTTGAGCCTCCTTAGTTTTAAACCTCAAAAATTCACAATTCAACACTCAAATCCATAGCATATGCCGATATTTTCGTTATATTATCATTGTTCTTATTATTTATTGTTATTATTAGCATTATTTTTATCATTATTATAATTTTTATTATCTATATTATCATTATTATTATTAATATCAGCAACATCATCATCATCGTTATCATCATCATCATTAGTATTACTTTGGCAAAGAAAACAATCGTACGAAAGCAGACAATACAACAGTTGCAATACCAGGGAAAGAAAACGTTCATTACAAAGCTTCCTGTCTCAAATTCAGTTGATATAGAAGTTCCCACATCCGAAGGAATTTTATTTCCTTCCACATTATTAAAACGAATAGAAGAGGAAATGGTTCCCATTTCCGTCGAGCAGATATTTTACATATAAATATGGCATACTTGGCTTGTAATACAACAGGAATGTCTTTCACTTTACCCTCACACACAAAAAATCGACGAGAAATGATATTTACAGGGGGTTGTACACTCTGAAAACTAAAGTTTAAAATCACCATTTAAAAAGAGCCGAGGAGTGCAACGTTTTCAAAATGGTAGATTAACACTTTTAACATGCTGGATGCAACACTATAAAGGCTGAATCCAGCAGGTTAAAAGAGTTAATCTGCCATTTTGGAAAAGTTTTTTTGTAATATTGAAGGGGCCTCATTAATCAGACTAGATATATGTCAAAGTTTAAATTTCTCATTTGCTGCGTTTACAGAAGAAATAAAAATAGGGTCTATGAAGGTCTAGAGTACTTATTTCATGCAGATGACTCTGGGGTAGTGCATGTAGATGTTTGAGGGCTCATAATAACGTGTATGTGATGTACACAAAGCATAAATTTATGTGAAAACAAGATGGACAGTATAATAGGCCTATATATAACTTACCTTTATTTCCCGTTATGTAGGTGAAGGGCTTGGTATTGTGCGCTCCTCTGCATAGATCTGTGGAGTGTGTCTTATTCAGTTTCGCTGGGATGTGTTATGCCACGGTCGGGTCCAGATTATTTCATCATGATATAATAGTTCAGCGATTACCAGCCAATAGAATATCTTGAAGATCACATGATATGCAAGGGCGCAAATAATATGTAGACGTTTTGAAATTGGCATTGCCTCACAATAAAAACAGCTGTAGAATCAAGACGCCTTATCCAACATTGATAATCTTGCATGCAGTGTCAATTTACTCGGAAAATAATTTTATACCCAAAATTAATTAAGCGAAAAGTAATTATATTTAGTCAAAGATGTCGTTGAAATAGGCGTTGCATTCTTTCTGGGCCACCCTGTGTAATGGCTCAACATATATAGCACGATACGGAAACACTCAAGCAGTGGACTAGCACACTGAGCTATAGCTGTACTGCCTGTCGAAATTCCTAGTCTGCTGCCAACTGGAGTTTCGTTTACATTATTGTCCCGGAAGAGCGCTTAGTTTCACTGATGAATACCCAAAGAGGTTCAAACCAGGCCTCTTCCACCTCCCTGTTCAAACATTGATATACCACTGAAATGGACCAGTGAAAATGTACCCGGGGTGTTCACTCTAATATATTTAGCTATTCAAGATAGAACATGATTTTAAGATGGCCAGCTATTTTGAAGAAAGTTTGGATGTTTTTACACAAGTACGACGATCCTTTGGTTTAAAGCATTTTCAAGGCCGGAGGCTCGTTGTCAGAGCCAGGTCGCCCAGCAACTCACTGTTAGATTCAGAGGGGGCAATTAAGAAAAAAAGAACACCCCTGATTTGGGGATGTTGCACGGCTTCCACTACCACCACCAGTATCTTTAAATTTATTCTTTATCTTGGTCCGTGAAATAAATGCCTATGCCAAAAAAAAGAACAAACTAAAACAACAAAAACAAAACTAAACAAAATTACCCCCCCCCCCACACACACACACGCATCTATGTTTTCTATTGTTCGAATTTCAACCGATGACTCCACTATTGAATTTCGTCACAAAATTCATTGACGGAATAAACCTCACCAATTGTTGACAACCGATGACCTATTGAATTACTACCGATGACCCATTGTTCTCTTTGTTCGATGTCATCGGTTTGAATGCGTATACATGTACACACACACACACACACACACACACGTTTACATGGCTTTACTTCCGAGGACAACTATTGTTCCTCTATTGTTACTCGTCCTCGGACAGTCGACGGAATAAGGCATAAATTCATTGTTCGACGTTCGAGGACTATTGTCCGCCTTCCGAGGACCATTGTTGTCATGATTTTTTTTTTGTTCTCTGTCCGAAAATGTCCTCGGACATAATGCTAAACAAACGCACACACACACACACACACACACACAATTTATGTGGATAAGGATAGTCATATAATACGTACACGTTTTCAACGTTGAGCTTAGCTTTAATCAAGGCGACTGGGCTTCTCTGTCGATGCCCTGGTCGATCCTCGAAACGTGTGGAATAGCACTGAATATTGCGCTAGAAGTGTTGCTCAACTTCCCGCGCAATAATCAGAGGACTATTCCGTGCGTTTCGAGGATCGACAAGGGTATCTATAGAGTAGCACAACCGCCTTGATTAAAGACTATGTTGAGCTATGAGTGTAAATAAATGTAGTACATGTACATTAAACCCCTTGGATGGGACCAGCAGACTGAACCTGAAAGTTTATAGGCTGATACAAACAAGCAAATGGAAAAAATAAAGTTTAATGAGAGGATTCAATGGATGGAAGGGTCAAGTGGGTACCAGGGGCCGGGAGGCGTCTTTTTTTTTTGTAACCAAGCCTAGGCAGAAACCCCTTTTTGAAGACTTTGAAACAGACTACAAGTATCGGACTTGTATTTTCTAAACCCTAACCCTAACCCTAATGAGCAAAAGAAAATTTCGTAATATAATCTTCTGCCGAGGTTCGAACTCGTGGTTCCTTCACCAAGAGAGGACTGGATTATCCGATTGCGCCACACAGAACAGCTGCTCGATGCTCTTGCTCGTTTTATTATAGCTAAAATTCGTTTTCATGAATATTCATGACGATTAGTCTTGACGGAATAAACCGTATTAGTATGAAAAAATGCGAAATCTGCCTAGGCTTGGTTACCAAAAAATAACACGCGGCCGGGAGGGGCCGGAAGGGGAAGGTACCCCACCTTCCCCTCCCGGTCATCCGTTACCTTTATGGGCTACGGACTAATGTTGATATCATATCGTACAAATATATATGCATCGGGCCGACTCAGCATGCAGGCATATAAATGGGGACAATTCAGGGCCCCGTTTCATAAAACTTGTTATCAATTACGACTGCCACATTTCTATGACAAATTTGCTCACAAGCCAATCAAATGAAGCGATTTCAGTAGTTTGTAACAGTTATTGTAACTTAAGTTTTATGAAACGGGACACAGAAGCTATTAGGGAAGACCAAGGAGGTACTAGTACCTCCTTGGGAAGACAAAGGTTGCAGTTCGGAAAGGAGAGTGAGGGGAGAAAGAGTGAGAGAGAGAGAGAGGGAGATAAGAGAGAGGGAGAGAGAGAGGGAGGGAGAGAGAGAGAGGGAGAGAGAGAGAGAGAGAGGGAGAGAGAGAGAGAGAGGGGAGGGGAGGGTGCAAGAGAGTGTGACTAAATTATTTTCAATTTTCATTCTTCATATTGCTTTAAAATGTTTCTTTAGCTGTTTCGAAATAATAAAAAATTGATAAGTGATTTCACTTCATAATACCTTTTAGTAAAAAATTAATATGTCATATGTGATGCAGAAGAGTTTTAGGATCATTAAAATGTACTACAGATTTGGGATATGAAAGAAGCAATCGTTGGGGGGGGGGGGAGCTGATTTATATAAATTATGTACTGTTACCCTATTCAATTTTGAAAGCTGTTAGGGAGGGGTCAGGGTTAGCTCTATTATAGAGTTGTCTTGTTTCGGATTTTTGGCGTACGATTCGGGTCCGAATATTGACGCCATCTACGACTACGTGCGGGTTTCTGTACTTCTTTTTATTAGGTGGTCTGTACATAGACAGATCACCTCTTAATTCTGTCAGAATTTTATTAGGTGGTCTGTCATAGACAGATCAACTCTTAATTCTGTCAGAATTTTATTAGGCGGTCTGTCATAGACAGATCACCTCTTAATTCTGTCAGAATTTTATTAGGTGGTCTGTCATAGACAGATCACCTCTTAATTCTGTCAGAATTTTATTAGGTGGTCTGTCATAGACAGATCAACTCTTAATTCTGTCAGAATTTTATTAGGCGGTCTGTCATAGACAGATCACCTCTTAATTCTGTCAGAATATTATTTTTTAATTTATTTTTCTTTTTCTCTCACTTCCTTGTGTAGACAATTACTTAAAATCGGCTCACTCAATTTTCATCACATTTCAGTCAGTCATGAGGCCTATCAAGGTGAAGTACCCAAAATGTTTTTCAAGGTCATCAGGTCATCGTGACGTCATCCAAGCCCCATTTTGTGAAATCACATTATCGCTCATATCTTTGTAACGCGCGTATATGCGTCCGCGCGTGCAGCATGTACGGAAGGTAGAAACGCCGTTTTCTCACATGGTATCGATTCCTGATACTATTCTTGACAATTTCCAGTCATTCTCGACATAATAATCAATGCCATACGCGAGCGTCAAACTTTAAAATCCGCGAGTGCGTCAATGGGCAATACAATGTAAAAAGTGGTAGAATGTCTGTAAGTTGTAGATTTGAATTCATGCATAATTTGGGCCGCTCAAATGCTGTGACGTCCTCATATCAGCATATGAACTCAAAAAATGATTTTGAACAATGACGTCATAATTTGTGTGTTGATTTGACATTATTTCACTCATAGTTGGTCGATTTTCTTCCAGCTTTTCATAATTATGTTGTAGCTGAGACAATTCTCTACAAGCTCAATAGCCACCTTTTTTCATTTTGATGACGTCATCATAGTAACAATTTCGATTGAAGGGGACATGTCAGAATTTCCCCTATTTACGTGTTATGTCTATTGAAGATGAATTTCTTTCACATCATGAATCTACATGACATTGTTCTTTGAGCCGTATCTCGGTTGTTTTAGCTCCGTTTTCTCCAAGATTTTAGTATGTTATAGCTGAGACTATGGGCTATCGTAAATGTGTCCTCTGTGTTTTGATCAGATGCTGGGATCATGCTAAAATATTCAAGCGAAAGTTAAATTGGCGACTGTACTTCCGCTCTTTTTTTTTTTTTTTTTTTTTTGCTTTATACGTGTAAAGTCTATGGAGAAGTGTGTTGGTGTAGTGGTCATAACTCTAATTGTCTACCATTCAGTCAGTCCATGTGTGTGTGTAATTGGGCTTTTACAGACGTGTATCAATCAGATATGATTATTTACGTCTGGGACCGACCTTTAACGTCACCATCCGAAAGACGTGACTCAGTCTCGAGCCTGGGTCCGCTGAATAAGTTTATAACTTCCACTGGTAGCTGGATTACAGGCGCACGCCACAACGCCCAGGTTCTATTCCGGGTAGTGTAATTTTTTTTTGGTGTGTTTTCGGGGTCTAATTATGGACACATCGTCGAACTATCGAACCTTTGGGGCGATACATGTCATTGTGACGTCATCCAGAGAGCATTTTGTGAAAATCAACTTATAGTCATATCCTTATATAATCCAAAGATATGTCTCGCTCATAATTGGCATCTTTGACGTCATTCTTATTATTGTCAATTTCAGCCTTTTACGCGCGCGTACGCGTACGTCCGCGCGTCGGTATGCCCAAAAATTAAAATGCTCAGAAGCGTCTTAAATTCATTTTGCACACGTTTTAGGCCATTCTTAGCATTTGAAAAATTTCCGCGCATACGCGTCCACTCGCGCGTTTTGTACATGCGCAGCTCGTAAAGAACATAGAAACACCGTTTTGTCTCATAATATAGTGTTCTTTTGTGTTATTTTTGCAGATAGACGCACACGGGGATTTGAAGATTTGGCGCGCGCGTGTGACATTACGGTAAGTTGAAAATAACTTAAAGTGGCTGGAAACTGTAAGTATAGTGTCAAAATTATACTTAACAATTTCCATCCACTTTAAATTATTTTCAACTTACCGTAATGTCACACGCGCGCGCCAAAGCTTCAAATCCCCGTGTGCGTCTATCTGCAAAAATAACACAAAAGAACACTATATGAAATTCGCCAAAGCTCCTCAGAATGGACCGTGATCTCCAAATTTATGACATATTCTCTTAGCCCATGACCTGTAGATAAGAATCCATGTAAATTTTGGGCTTTTCAGATGTTGTGACGTCATCATATCGGCACGTGAACTCAAAAAAATATTTTGAATTTCATGTTATCTCGCTAACTAGAGATCGATTTTCGGCCAGATTTCGATATGTTGTAGCTATAGACGATTCTCTAACCTAAGTGTCCTTATAAAGGTGATATGTCAGAATTTTCGATACTTGCGTGTCATGTTTATGGAAGGTGATTTCTTTTCAGTTGTGAATCGACATGACAATGTTCTTTGAGCAATAACTCAGTTGTTTTTTGTATATTTTCTCCAAACTTTTTATACGTTATAGTTGACCTGAGACTATGTGCTATTATAAGTGTGCATTCCGATTTTTGATCATGCTGTAGTGGTATATGACTCTGCCTCAGGTTCAAATCCCGGTGGAGTCACAATTTTTATCCTATCTTTTGCAATGGTTTTGTTTTTCCTTTATATCTTTTTATCTTCCTTACATTTAATGCATACTATAGCTTCTGATATAGCTTCTTCAATTTATTATCGTTTGTCATATACACATGTAAATACGTACATCAACATAAATTTATAGTCATAATTATGTGTTGACTACTAACATGACAAATCTGAAGCTATAGATGACCTATAAAGTGGTAGAGTGGTGGTTTTAAACATGTTAAATCTCAAGAGATGTATAAGTGGGGGCATCTCGTTTTTCCGAAGGTTCGTTTTTCCGCAGGTTCGTATTTCCGAAACACTCATTTCCCATGCCTGGGGGTTCATAATTCCAAAAAAAATAATGAAAAAGGGTTTGTATTTCCGAAAATTGAAAAGGGTTCGTATTTCCGAAGGTTCGTATTTCCGAAAATGAAAAAGGGTTCATCATTCCGAAGGTTCGTATTTCCGAAAATTAAAAAGGGTTCGTATTTCCGAAAATGAAATAGGGTTCGTATTTCCGAAAATGAAATAAGGTTTGTATTTCCGAAAAATATTTCCGAGAAATAGGGTTCATAATTCCTGGTAAAAAAAAGGCGAATTCATCAGGAGCAAAGGTGTAGAAACGGGGGGGGGGGGGAGGGCACGCCCCCACCCCTCCCTCATCGGATGGCGAAAAAATAAGAAAAAAAGAAAGAAAATGGAATAGGAAAGAAGACGGTTGGACCCCTTCCGGCAACCCCCCCCCCCCCCAACCCTCTTCCACCAGCGGCGTCTTAGATTAGCTTTAAGATTATTCAAAAAGACTTGTGCCTCCAATGGTGCCAGTGCTCCCACAATGGCTAGACTCTAGCTACGCCACTGAAAATTTAGGGTCACGATAGGATATTATGGTTTTAATTACCATCTTCAAAAAGCGGATCTCTTTTCGACGAAAATGAAATGGAGACACAAAACTGGGAAGGTTTATAAAAGAGGAGAGGAGAAGAGAACAGAGACGAAAATAAGAGGACGAGATTAGAAGAATCGAATAAGTGTTTATGCGTTTGTTTAGCATTATGTCCGAGGACATTTTCGGACAGAGAACAAAAAAAAAATCATGACAACAATGGTCCTCGGAAGGCGGACAATAGTCCTCGAACGTCGAACAATGAATTTATGCCTTATTCCGTCGACTGTCCGAGGACGAGTAACAATAGAGGAACAATAGTTGTCCTCGGAAGTAAAGCCATGTAAACGTGTATGTGTGTGTGTGTGTGTGTGTGTGTGTGTGTGCGTGTGTGTGTGTGTGTGCGTGTGTGGAGGTGTCGTAGTCGAACGGTTTACACCGCTTGACTGAAAACGCGAAGGTTGGGGTTTGATCCCTGTTACGGCACCTATGGCCTCTTTGTTGTAAAAAATATGATAGCAACTTTCCTTTTTTTTAATTTACGAGCGCGCGAAGCTAGCGACCAAAAATAATTGTGCCTTTCCGTTGTGAAAAATCATAAAAATAACATATTTCGGCATCTAATGACTGAAATATGCGGATATGAGGTGTGAGTTGCCGGAATATCGGCACTTTCAAAATCCGGGGGGGGGGTTGGCTGCAGCCCCCCCCCCCCCCCCTTCTCGTACGCATATGTCTATATGCCTATGCTAAGTACACAGTTGCGATTGATTTTAACTTGCGATTGTTTCAAATAAATCACTTCAACTGGTTGATAAAAGCCATTAATTTAGGTCAGAATGTTTTCTTCTACATGTGTAATTCCTTATTTCTATTTTTTACGATGAGGATTGTTTTACTCTCAATGTCTTTTAGTGTTTTGTAATTCGTTATGCTTGTAAAAGTTATTTCAAACTTCAGGTCAGCGGTTGTAACTGTTAAAAACGCAGACTGTGCAGTAAAATGAAGCAACTCATGAGAATCTGTACAAATGATTAATGGTTTTACTCATAAATACGAACCTACCATTTTTCATTGACATAATTATATGACCTTCAAATGTTACGTAACACCATACCCGGGAATACACACACATTTTGTATCAAAAGATTACACTCTAAAGAAAAAGTCATAAGGTCGCGCGGCAAGCCCTTTAAAACTATCAGCGGTGTGTGGGGGGGGGGGGGGTGCTAATGGCCCTCCAGTCCTATTTGGATTAAAGGAATGTGAAAGAAAGATGAGTCTCGTCCGGGTCTGAGATACAAAACTGTATTTTGGCAGCCATGTTCATCGTTAGTCTCATCTCAAAGTTCTTATTTCTTCATCCTGTCTTCTTTGTTTTCCTTTCGCTTTTTTCTTATAATCTATTTATTCCCATATGCATATACTTCTGTTTTCTTTCCTTTTTTTTTTCTTTTTCTTTCTTTTTTCCCTTCTAACCTCTAATGAATCTTTTCACCTTTTTCTTTTCTCCTTCCTCTTCCCTCTCCCTCCTTTTTGCCCACATAGTGGCGCATATACTGACATCAATGTTGAATATGAAAGGGGGAAGTGACATCCCAACACCCCACCCGTGCCCCCACCCCCTTTTAGCAAGGCCCATGATAGGGGTGGGGTAGGAAAATTTATATATTTTATCATAAGTCATAAGCCTGATCATGTGATCTCACATTGTGCAGTACGCAGTTATCTTTATAAAGTTTCATATAAGATTCTACATTATTTAAACCCTGCTGTGTCTTGGAACTTAATACAATAACTACGTGTATTTGGGGGCCTCGTGTTTAAAACCAAGTGGATACGGTCACCATGCCCCTCGAAGTGACTTAAAGCCGTCGTTCCACTGTTTGCTTACTTTATACAAACATAAATTATCGAGTAATCGCACATAGGTTAACTATAATTTTTATAATTACAGGGGCCGCATAACTTCTTTTTTTTTAAAGTAGGGGGGGGGGGCTGACACATCTTTCCCGAAAATCCACCATTATGTTTCTACATTTTCTAAATTTTATGAGCGAGAGAAGAGAGCGAGCAAAGAATTACACCTACAATTTTATTTTGTCAAAGAAATACACGAGAAAAGTTTATGTACATGATCACCTCCTATACTTGATATGTCGGATTTCGGGCACTTTGCAACACGAATATGAGTATATTTGCTGAACGAGGCATCCAAGAAAAGTTTAAGTTTTACGAACGAACGAAAAAAAAGGACACTTTATCATCTTTAAATGCTATCAACAAAACACACTACAAACATTATTCTAAGAAGTATATTTGTGCACCTTAATATTTTACCAGTCTCTGAAATGATATATCTTATGACTCTCATTTTTACGTATAAGTTACCGATCAGGAAAATTACCCAGTTTATTTGATGACAGTCATGTTCACTCTTAATTCATCTGTGCATTCATACAATACCCGTCAATCTGTCAATCTAAAATGTTTCACCAACCTCTACTTTAAATTCATTTGGCATTAAAGCTATGGTCACAACCCCTAAAATTAGCAAACAAAATGCTGTATAGTTGTGTAAGCAAGGTCATTACTTACAGCATACTATGCTGCATTTCATTCATTTACCTCTACAATTTAAGATTTTAATCTGTTTTAAGAAATGTTAATACTTTTACAAGGTTATAAAACATGCTCAATGATTTCAGTCTGCCCTGCCGCATAAATTGTTTAAGATAGTTTTGCATTATAGTTTGGTTTTACTTTTGCTTCCTTCTATGATAATCATATCAGCCTGATGATAAGACTCCTTCCTTAACTTGTTACGATCCATCTTTCTTCGGCTTTGGTTGTTTATGGTATCTATTCATTTATTTATTATTATTACTAGTATTATTTGTATTATTATTTTGTTATTATTAAAATTATCATTATTATCATTATTATTATTAGTAGTATTATCTGTATTATCATTTTTATTATTATTATTACTGATATTATCAGTATTATAATTCTTATTGATAATATTATTGTTGTTGTTGTTATTATTGTTATTATTATTATTACAATTGTTATTATGAAGTGGACTACTCAGAATTAGGATGACGATGTCATTTTGGATGGAGTTATGCGACCAGACTTAGATATTGCACCGGTTACTCTACTATTGCTTCTTTTATTTCCCTTGTCATGATCGTATAATTGGCCTATAGCCTATACGTATCAATAATATGCTTGTTATAATATGTTGTGCTACTTGCCAGGCTATTTATTAAACATAGCAGTGACTCCGTTATAAACTCTCTGTAATATTATGTTGTTGTTTTTATAGCTGTTGTTGTTTTTGGGGACCGGAGGGGAGGGCTTGTAGAGCCATCTACAGAGCCATATTACAGACTTCGGCCAACTCGGTTTATTTGGGCTCAACATGGCGTATATTCCTTTGTTTAGTGCTTGCCTAACAAAGCAACAAGCGCCATATTGCTACCTACATGGAACCGAGTTGGCCAAACTCTGTAATAGATGGCTCTGAGGGCTAGGGATGCAGGACGCCCCCACCTTATTTTTAGTATACACTTTTCATAGTATACTTTTTAAATCACAATTTATGTTGAATGTTGACGAAGTAATTACATCTTAAAGATAATAAAGTGTCAATGTTTGGCTCACTGGAATCCAGCAGCGTGGTGTCCGAACATCCTTTTATTTTGGGAAGCGAGATGGTCGGCTATCCTTATCTGTGGGAGGGAAGGTACTCAAAATGTTATAATTGTTTGGATTATCTGGTAACAAAATCATTATTCTATAGACAATATCTCTTTTTTTTTACTTGCTCAATAGCGTGTAAGATTTAGAAACGGATATAGTTTGGGACAGGGAACGCCCTTCGTTAGGGCGAGTGAAGTGCCCAAATATTCCATATTCGGCAGTAGGGTTAAGTAATATTATTCATGGCATTTCCATTACAATTTTAAAAAAAGATTTTATTTTTTTCTAACTCGCTTCGCTCGCTTGCAAATTGTAGAAACGGGGAGTATGATATTCTGCCAAGAGGCATCAGCTCCCCCTTTCAAAAACATTTCGGGCCATGTTCTGCTTGTTAAGATCTACTTGGAACTTTGGTGTGTCTCATTTTCCAAAGCGGTATATACATTATATAAATAACTTCAAGCCAATTTCGTTGTAGCAAATTTAATCCGGAATCCGATCATTCACTTTCTTCAATACATCAGTATGTATTTGTAATCACCGAAGCAATATCATTTTATGAGAAATGAAACATGTATTCCTGAGGCGCTCGCTCTCTACGCTCGCTCACAAATATTAGTTATTATAATAGGAACAATGATAATAATATTAATTATAATAATAACAATAATGATGATAATAATAATAATAATAATAATAATAATAATCATAATAATAATAATCATAATATTGATAGGAATTACCATAATAATGGCTATTTCTCTGGATTTTATTATAATTGTTATCATCATTGTTATGGTTATTGAGTACGAAATTAATATCTTTACACTTGGCCGTCTTTCCCCTCCTCCCTATCCGAAATACGGATTGACGCCGTATTCTCTGAATTTACAACCCTTTTTCATTTTCGGAAATACGAACCCTTTTTCATTTTCGGAAATACGAACCCTATTTCATTTTGGGAAATACGAACCCTTTTTCATTTTCGGAATTACGAACCCTTTTTCATTTTCGGAAATACGAACCTTCGGACTTATGAACCCTATTTCATTTTCGGAAAAACGAACCTTCGGAATAACGAACCTTCGGAATTATGAACCTTCGGAAAAACGAACCTTCGGAAATACGAACCTTCGGAAAAACGACATGTAACCGTATAAGTACCCCATTCAGATACATCGTTATCAACATGTCAAAAGGTCATTCACTGTCATCACAATCACGACAGACCACCTAATTCGTCTTCAGTGACGAATTCAATTTCTAGTTATTTTTGTTTTCAATGTTACTTTTGTCGAGGAGTTCGCTGGTCCCGTCATCAAAGACGGTCCTTTCACTGGATGTTTATAGAGTGAGCGAGGGGTGCTCTATTTGTATATCTAAGGGTGCGTTTATGCTTACTTTTGAAGGCAGAATGAGCGTTTTGAAACGCTCATCGTAAACGCAGTTCCACGGGGAACTGTTTATGCTTCCCTTCTCCAGACGAATTCGGGCTCTGCAGCTGGATTCGTAAACCTGCAGGTCAAGTTTGGGCGCGCGCTTTTTCGAAACTATAATGTATATACTGTGATATTTTCGTGTCGCGATCTCGCACTCGGCTACCACCATTCCGCGGTCTCGATTTACGGTTATGGACTTCCTACCATGGTGGGAAAAGTGAGAGCCGACCAACACTGTCACTGACCGGGTACAAGTAATCACAACTGACAGTCTCGCACATCTCTCAACTCAACATTACGTTAAAATAGATTTAAATTGTTTGCATTCTCTAGATGTCTTACAACAAATAATTATGTCATGTTTTAATAAGCTGTCACATAAGGTATGACCAAGTATGACTGCATACAAGCTGCGGGTGCTGTATTTGGTGTACTTGCGAACTGATGAACTGAATGCGGCTGCAGAAATTGATTATTATTATTCACTTACACACAATAGTACCAAGTACTAAAACAGTACATTACTTCACCTTAAATGTCCCGCACTCATCCCTACTAATTCTATCCGTCAATCTTCAATTTTCTATTGTTCTTGCTTTACATTTTCACCCTCCTCACTCGTACTCTCTCTTCCTCCCTCTAATCTTGTCTCTCCCCTATTACAATGAGTCTCTTAATATATCATTGAAATCAAGAGTTTCCAAACCAGCAATGATTGTTGCATAATTTTATTATAGTTGAAGGTAGAAAATTCTAGTTAAGGGCTGAGATTGTATATACGTTATAGGAGCTTGCATCTTGATAGAATCATAATTATCCAGACTAACATCGTGGAGCATATACATTGCTTGAATTCTCGGTTATTACCATGATGTCTGATATTGACCATATTGATATTACCCTTTTGAGATCATCTTGGACTTCATCTTGTACGTCATCTCGGACGATGTCATTGACATCGTTTTCGACACCATCGACATCGTGTCTGACATCATTAACACAGTTCAAAACCATTATCGACATCGTCTTCGACATCGTCATCCACATCAAATAACTTCCTAAATAACCCTGGAGTTCCTTTTAATTTTAATCTACCTCAATTATCCTTCTGGGGAGTGTTTCATCAAGCGTTTTGTCAGTGATTTTTACTGACAAATTTGCTCTCAGCCAATCAGATGCAAGGATTTCAGTAGCTTATAACAGTTGTCGGTTAAAATCACTGAAAAAACGCTTGATGAAACACTCCCCTGGACTCTCCCTTATTCTTCGAGACAGCTTGACAGCCAGCTCATATTTTGGACTGCATTTCAAGAACATTATGTACTCATAACTTGGATTAATATTATGGATTATTCAAAAGGAGTTCCCAGCCTATATACCATGTATACTGCAGGTTTTTGTCATAATTGTATTGATTATTTTATCTCATTACTTTGCCTGAAAATTGACTGTAAATAAAGTCAAATATTACTTAAGCTAAATGTTTTTGTTTGTTTCGGGGTCTTTTCTGGACTTTTGAATCATAACAATCATCTCTCCTTCTCATAATACTCTTTCACATTTCTCTAATCTATTCAATATTATATTATGGAAGGCATGCAACAGCTGCATAATAGAACAGGAATAACAGTGATTTCACCTTCAAGTTCAAATTATAGTTTCACTATTAACTACCAGCTCTCTTTTTCTCTATCAACCTTCCTCCTCTCTCTCTCTCTCTCTCTCTCTCTCTCTCTCCCTCCCCCCCCCCCCCTCTCTCTCTCTCTTTCTCTCTCTCTTATTCAATTATGTGCCCCTTTGCTTTCCTCTGGTTCATAAGAGGATTTGATTTGTTTGCATTCTCTTGATTTCTTACAACAAAATATTTCATGTTTTATCAAGCTGTCGCATGGGGTATGACATACAAACCGTAGTAGGGTGATGCATTATTTTGATGTACATACATGACTTGTATTTGCGAAATGATCAATAAAATGCGGCTGCGCTTCAAGATTTTATATTATTTACTTAGTATACACACAATAGTACTAACTCTTTAAAACAGTACATGGTCTGGAGCCACGTTTCATAAAACTCTTTATCAATAACAACTTACAATAACTGTTATAAGCTACTGAGATCCTTGAATCTGATTGGCTGAGAGCGAATTTGTAATAGAAATGAGGCAGTTGTTATATTGATAACAAGTTTTATGAAACGGGGCTTGTAGGGGTTAGGGATCTGGAGTTGGTTTAGCGGTAACATATACGGTCTGCATTCGCCTACAAACTGACTCTGATCGGACCCAGGTTCGAATCTCTCGAATGGTGACGTTAAATGTCGGTCCCAGAAGTAAAGAATCATAATTATTTAATCTGTCCCGCAGTCATCCCTTCCCTGATCTATTCATCGATCTTTCCAGTATTCCTCATATACATTTTCACCCCTCTCTCTCTGTCTTTCTAAGTCTGTCTCTATTATTTTAAC
Organism: Heliocidaris erythrogramma; assembly: GCA_025617745.1. NCBI lineage: Eukaryota > Metazoa > Echinodermata > Echinoidea > Camarodonta > Echinometridae > Heliocidaris > Heliocidaris erythrogramma. The sequence goes on along the minus strand of CM046866.1, from coordinate 37,151,738 downwards.
TTATACTCCTTTTCTCTTGTCTCTCTCCGTCTCTCACAGTGTCTCTTTCCTATTACAATGATGCTATTAATACTGTATATCAATGGAATCAAGAGATTCCAATGATATAAAGTCAAATATTTCTTAATCTAAATGTTTTCTTCGTTTCGGGGACTTTTCTGGACTTTAGAATCGTAACAACCCCTCTCTCTATTTCTCATACTCTTTCACATTCTTCTAATTTATTCAATATTCTATTATTCTGTAGAGGAAACTGGTGGTGCGCGTGACAGCTGCTCCACTAGTTTCCTTATTTCCTTGCACTGGGTTCATTTCTTGCTTATATTTTTATATCATGTTTCTTGGTTTATACTCCTGATCAGATTGGACAATTTCTAGCAGATAATATTTTTGTATTTTGTCAGGAAACTACTTACTCTCATCTGACTTTGGTGAGTAAGTACTATTTGAGTACTGCATAGCCAATTCTGTACAGTGTACACTGCGTATGTGCACTTAACCATGCTTATTATGCTTGTGTGACCATGCATATCATTGTGTATGTGTAAAGTGAGACAGAGACCATTCTTTGACTTGATTATATAAGCTCTGGGTGACAATGGCCTTTCAGGGCATTTCCCTCACCATTCTATTATTGTGTTCACTTTCTCTTTATGATACTGCATTTTCTACAGAACCTCTTGTATATGGGTTTACTCATGTACTGTCTAGCCCTCCCTTGTTTATATATGCTCACGTAAAATATGTTTGAAAGAAAATATCATATCATCAGGCTAGTTCATGTACTGCTACATGTACTGTTAATTGAATGTATAGGGATGTACATCCCAATCCAGGTCAACAGCCCAATGCTGTTCTGTTCTGAAAGACCATGACTGGCATCACAAGCCCCGAATGCATCGTGTCGGCGGTGGTGTAGGAATATGCATTCGAAAGTCTTTTCGCGTCAAGGTGTATGATGATACGACTTTTAAAGGAGAATTACGCTCAAAAACAAAGACGATAGTGTTCAAAGGTGTTATTTATTCCTACTTGTTAGACTATATGGCTTCGCCTCAAAATATACGAGATCGATACGAATCAATTTTTTCTGAGCAAAATTTACCATCTGCTAGCAATATGTAACGTCTGCTAGCAGCACATGGGGGCTGCCATTTTGTTTATGTGTACAAGAAGATTTTCTTAATCCAAATGCTCAATTGCGTTTTTAAAAATTAAAAACCCATTTGAGATTAAATATATAGAATAGATATGTCAATTTATTTTTAAACTGAAGATTTCCTTATATATTTCTGTTGAAAATCGATATTCGCTTAATAGAAATCTATTTTCTCGATACTGGACGTATGGGACGGAGCAAATTAATTCAAATTTTATGGATGCTTCTTCCCTGAGCATCTATAGCGGCAAACTATGCATTCACCTGCTTTCGGATAATGGACTTGAAAAGTCAGAATGCATGCTGCATATATTATGTTCTGCTCTGTTTGGCAAACCCAAGAAAATAGATTTTTGTTAAGCAAAACCAGACAATTTAAAAGTATCATTATAAAGATTTAATTTTTATAATACATGTAAACACCCACTTTATATTTTCCGTCACATATGGGATTTTAGGTAATGAAGAAAATCAATTTAGGATTTGGATTCAAAATATCTTCCTGACTGGAACATTTCTCAATGGTTCATGTACAACTCCAAATCAGCAAGAAAATGGCAGCCCCCATGTAAATGAGTAGGAGACGATACCGGGTGTTGGAATATCTTTATTTATACCCTTTTCTGATATCTTATTAGAAAATGATTTAGGCCAATAAGTAGGAATATATTTCACCTTCCAATATAAGTAAATTTGTAATTAGGGCTTAATTCTCCTTTAACTTTCGTTCTTTTGAACATCGAGATATACTTCTAACTTCACACAAGCAAGTTCCAACACGCCTTATTGGCATAATCGTCCTCAGCGCACAGCTACGGGAGACTCGACTGAGAAGCCCTTTCTCCATGAGTTCTCCACCTTCATGGAACATCTCACCTCATCAGTTCTTAATAGTTGGTGACTTTAATTATCATGTTAACGTTGTCACCGATATCACCTCCAGGAATTTCTCATCGGTACTAACAGCATTCAACCTGCAACAGCATGTGTCGTTCCCAACGCACAGAGCTGGTCATACACTTGACCTCATCTTGACCAGAGCCTCAGACAGTTTCGTCAGTGATCTAAGCTCAACTTCTTATCTTCCATCGGATCATGTTGCTATCTCATGCAGCTTGGACATTCGAAAGCCTCCACCATTAAAATTGGAGATAAAGTCTAGGAAGATCCACAACATCGAAGCTTTTTCTAGTGACATACTCTAGTCAAATCTGTACTCTTCTCCAAGCCCAGACCTGAATGAGCGAGTAGATCAGTTTAACAACATTCTATCCTTGCTTTCAAATAAGCATGCTCCGGAAGTCACTAGAACTGTTAGATATCGGCCAGACTCACCATGGTTCACAGATGAGCTTAAAAAATTGAAGCAAAAACTTCATGCTCTGGAACGGAAAGCCTTTTCTCCGTGTGGTCTTGAAATCGATCGGCAGATCTATACGAAAGCGTCCCATCATTATAATCAACTCACTTCAGCCAAACGGACTTAGCATCGCAATCAGCTGAAAGACTACTCTTCGAGAGAGCTCTTCAGGAAGGTCGAACGCCTGTTACGGCCCCAGTCATCCAAAATCTTTCCAAATAATGTCAATTTTGAAATATCTCTGTCAGAGCGTTTCTTGAGATACTTTGCTGAGAAGGTTCAGTTGATCACTAATGAATTGCAGTCATCAGTGGCTGATAACAGTAGGGAATTTTCTGAGGAACCTGCAAGTTCATCATTCACCCAATTTAGGTCAGTGTCTGAAGATGAGGTTGTCAGGTTCATAACTACTTCTCCTTCCACAACATGTCAACTTGACCCAGTCCCAACTTCATTTATGAAGAAAATGCTAGTAGAACTATTACCATTTATGACACAGGTCATTAATGATTCTTTCATGACTGGTTCTTTTCCCAGAAAGTTTTAAGCATGCAAATATTATACCTAGACTGAAAAGTTCAGCTTCTGACGTTGAAGATTTAAAAAGTTATCGTCCAATGGCGAACTTGCGATTCTTTGGCAAACTTTTGGAAAGAATTGCTTCTTTTCAGCTTCATCAGTATTTGAATACATTCAGTTTACATGCAAAGTCACAATCTGGTTACCGCTCATTTCATAGCGTTGAAACTGCTCTTTTGCGAGTAACTGATGACATTGTTTTATCACTTGACAAAGGAGAAGAAGTCATCTTGGTACTGCTAGACTTTTCAAGCCCGTTCGATACCATTAAGCATGATATCTTGTTGCAACGTTTGAGACTTCGTTTTGGAATTAGTGGTCAAGCACTTGCTTGGATAGAGTCCTATCTATCCCAGCGCACTCAAACTGTAGTGATTGGAAAGGAACGGTCATCCACAAAACCATCTCTCAAGGGGTCCCTCAAGGGTCCGTATTGGGCCCGATCTTATTCACTCTTTATACATCTCCATTAGAAAGCATAATTGATACTCATAACATTCATAAGATGTTTTATGCAGATGACACACAACTGTATATTGCATTTAAGAGAAATGATGTTCTTCATGTTACTGCACAAATATCAAATTGTGTGCAATTAGTCAAAGAGTGGTCTCAAGTAAATGGGTTAAAGCTCAATGATACTATGACTGAATTTCTTCATCTGTCTTCGCGCCATAGATCAAGCAAGCCAATATCAACATTGAACATAAATGGCACTCCCGTTCATGCAACTAAAACATGCAGAAATCTAGGTGTTATTTTTTGATAAGTTTACATTTGAAAATTTTGTCTCACATAAATATTGATCAGCATCATTTGGGTTATATAAAATTGGTAAAATTAGAAGTTTTTTAGACAAATCACATCAGAACGATTAATTCATGCTTTCGTTATGTGCCATTTCGATTTCTGTAATAGTTTGCTTTTTGGTCTTCCATCTTCTCAAATACAAAGATTACAACTCCTTCAAAATTCTGCAGCTCGACTTGTTACACAGACAAAGAAGCATCAGTCAATATCAACAGCCTTAAGAGATCTGCATTGGTTACCCATTAGGTCTCGTATCCAGTTTAAGATACTTTTATTAACCTACTAGTATCAATGTTTATGTGACAGCCAGCTCCATCTTATCTTACTGAATTGTTAACTCTATATAAACCAGAAAGAATGATACGTTCCAGTGCCAAGTCTCTGCTTTGTGTCCCGCTTTGTGTCCCACAAACCAAAGTCATAGGCTACGGGGAAAGGTCTTTCTCATACGCAGCCACTATTTTGTAGAACAAATTGCCAGAACAACTCAAAATTATAGGAACCTATGACACCTTCATCAGTACTTTTTACCACTTATGAGTAGTCAGAAACATGAACCCAGTGCATTTTTTGTTGTTAAGAATAATTATTATAATGGGATTGCAGTAAGACTACTACTTATATTTCTACATAATCATTATCATGTAATTAGAATTAAGAATTCACTCTGTATGGAACATCACAATGGGCTGTTTCCATGGAACCGGAAAGTAATTAACATTTGTATAGACAAGGAATGAGGGTGAGAACTGCATGAACCCTTGTAAAAAAGTACTGCAAAGTAATGCAGTAGTACTGCAGTACTTGGTCCAATTTACTACAGTACTCGCAATATTTTTGAGGTACTTGCAGTACTCATAGTACTTTTGCAGTATTGCTGCAGTAAGTACTGCAGTACATTGCAGTACTTTTGCAGTATTACTGCACTAAGTATTGCAGTACATTGCAGTACTTGGGTCCAATTTACTACGAGTACTGCAGTAGTAATGTAGTACTTGTACTGCAGTAGTAATGTAGTACTTGTACTGCAGTAGTGCTGCTGTACTTTTTCACAAGGGAAAGCGACGAGACACACCCTGTTGAGAGAGTTCGAGTTACGTTTTTAAGTTCGGGAGAGAATTTTCGGTTTTCTGAAATCCCAATGTCGTCTTCATGGCCCGAAATGACGATTGTTTCGACAGAAATTGAACTGAAAGTTTATTTATGGAGAAACGGGGTTGGCCTGAAATTCAACGTGTTGACAGTGAAATTTGGAACGATGTTAACCAGTCGACCACTATGGCATTAATAGTCCATGGGCCAGAAACCGAAAAGGTCCCCCCCCCTTAGGCACAATTTTAAATGATGTTTTTCTGTTAGCTAGGACCCTCAGCTATCAGAATCTGCTTGTTTGCCATAAAGTTGGTGGTGGGTGTGGCCACCAGGGCCGTTACCATGGTAACGGATCAAGAAAAATATGAATTTTAGGAAAAGTCATATAATTCCAATTCACGAATCTAAAAAAACTTGGTAAGCATCCTAATATATGTATTTTAAGGTGCCCAATCGATAACAACCATAATCAGAGCCATTTAAAGTCATGGGCGTGTCCAAAAATGGCCGTTACTATGGAAACGGTACCATAAAAAGCCGGTTTTTTTGACAACTTTCCAAACTTATAAATATGAAATAGCTAAAAAGGTGTATGCACAAGCCTAAAGTATGTTTTTCTATTAGCTAGGACCCTCAGCTATCATAATCTGCCTATTTCAGGTACAGTTGGTGGTGGGTGTGGCCTGTAGGACCGTTACTATGGTAACACACCAAAAATACTGGATTCTTAGAAAATACTGCATCTTTGTAATTCAATAGCTATAAAATATATGTTAAGTATCCCATTATGTGTATTTCAAGCTGGCTGATAGATTGCAATCACAATCTGAGCCATTTAAAGTCATGGGCGTGTCAAAAAAGGCTGTTGCTATGGAAACGGTCCAACAAAAAGCTGATATTTGTGAAAAAATCTATAACTAACCATTACAAAATAGAAAGAAAAAAATGTCTGCACAGTCTTTGATAATGTTTTTATATTAGTTGTGACCCTCAGCTATCATAATTGGCTTGTTTGACATCAAAGTGGTGGTGGGCGTGGCCGCTAGGGCCGTTAACATGGTAACACATAGCGAAACACTGGAATTTAGAAAATACCGTATATTTGTCATTTAGCGGCATAAAATATATGGTAAGGCCTCTAATATATGTATTTCAAGCTGTCCTACTGATTCCAACCACAATCTGAGTCATTTGAAGTCATGGGCGTGTAAAAAAGGGCCGTTGCTATGGAAACGGTCCCACAAAATGCTGCTATTTGTGGAAAATATCTATGATTTATCAATACAAAAAAGAAAACAACTGTCTGCACAAACATAAATCATGTTTTTCTGTTAGCTAGGACCTTCAGCCCTCATATTCTTCCTATTTTACATAAAGTTGGTAGTGGGCGTGTCCACTAGGGTTGTTACCATGGTAACACACCAAGCAATTGAATTTTAGAAAATACTATATATCTGTAATACAACATCACAAAAACAAATTGTACCCATATAACTATATGTATTTTGGGGTGCCCGTTTGATTGCAAGTAGAATCAGAGTCATTGGAAGTCACCGTCATGTCAAAACATGGCTGTTGCTATGGAAACAATATGATAAAAATTGAATATTTCAACACAAAACAAAGAACAAGTAGTATATACAGCTTAAAATGGTGTTTATCTGTCAGCTAGGACCCTCAGCTATCATAATCGAAAGCTTCCTAGTAGCCACATAGTTGGTTGTGGGTGAGACTGTCAAGGTAGCTACCATGGTAAGGCACCAAAAAACAAGAGTTTTAGAATAATAGATAATAATATAAAATTTATCTTACTTACCCAGGATAACCACATCAGTAATATTACTGCCCTGCAACTATCATTGCCTTGTACACATTTCATACATCTGGGTCAAGCAAAACAAATGTGGGCAAAACACCTTGCCCAGGGATGTAAGCACCGATCAAGGATCGAATCCAAGAGCTCTTGTATGAGAGTGAAAGGCCTTCACCAATATACCACAGTGCTTCCACCATGCATTTGTAATGTAACGAAGTACAATGTAGGCATTTAATTATACACAATTGAAGCTGCGCCTTTAATTGCAATCAAAAGCCGGATTAGTTTAGGTCAGTCATATAAAAATATGCCGTTGTTAAAGGAAAAGAATGATAAGAAAGCTAATATTGATTTTTAAGAAGGGGATATTTATGTATCTAAATAATGAATTATAAACAAGTGCAACTGTCCTATTGGTTCAAATCCAGATTAACAATATTTTCCAGGTTGGAGGCCTCAAGTTCATGCCTGGGAGGACACTTGCTATGACAAACGAAGATGCAAATGTTCAAATAGATATGCAAAGCTTCTGAAAATTCATTGTATTTTATAAGACAATTCATATTAAAAAGGTACCACTGTACTTAGACATAATCTCATCTACTGTGCTGTCGTATTACAGTATTAACTTTGACCACTTGGTAGGTGTAGGTACTGTGGCTGTGAGCACCAAAAGCATCTTTAAAATATTGGCATTTCAGAAAGTGGCATTGTTTTAGTTGAACATTATTTTAAAACAATATAACAGTATAGACATGCTAGATATCTCCATTGCAAGCAGCCTGAATGATTGCATTGAAAATGTTAATCATTTATTCCCAATGATCATATCCAAATATGGTCGCTGCTAAGGCAGATTATGATCGAGAAATCTATATTTAGAAAATAGTGACATATTTCTGTGATTTCACAACACGAAAGATAATGTTAGTAATGATATATTTTTATAAAGTTAATTTCTGACTGTACTGCTAACTGCAATTAATGTGTCGGTTTGGAGTTCACAGTCATCTGTGAAATGATAACTGAGGTACATAAGTGTCCACACCCAGTTGACATGAGTGAGAGCTACTTGTATTCCACTTTGCCCCTTCAAGGAGTTCTATAAATGTATGCCATTAGGAATGAGAAGTTAGAGAGCATCCTTGGGATAGAGGTACGGAACATTTTCAGCAGAATTCCTCTTGCAGCAACACCCGCTACTTTGGATGAGGTTGAGGATTACCCATCAGAGTTATCATGAAGAACAGATACAATAAGGCATTGACAGACTTCAGAATTACATACCAAACTATACTAAGTAAATTTGAATTCCCTCTAGGGTGAAGTGAGGATTCACTCATCATCTTCATCCTAACCATAGAGACATTACTCATGTATTGCAAAAAATGTATTCTCTTCTAACATAGTGGTGGAGGTATAGATGACACCTATATCTCCATCCTGAGTTCTGACTCTATTCTGCCAAACCAAACCGGAGGAGGGTTGGACAATCTCCTCACCATGACCTTCTTAGCCTGTGATTCAAGCCAGATAAGAGTGCCTCACCATATCAGACTTGTAAGAAAGTCAACCAAGTTTTAATAAAAGAATACTCAGTTCAAGTAAGGCTGCAGAACGCCTTAAAGCTGTAAAAGATGGATAGACAAACCCGCTGGTGATCACTAATTTCAAAATATTATGGACTTAGCCACTAAACTCTGCCAAAAATATACCCCATCCTTTATCTAACCACGCTTAAGGCAAGATAGTATAAGAGGAACAATCTCACAAACTATAGGCCATATCTCCTCTAAAGCCAAAAGAACTGCAGCTTAACTGTAAGGGCAACCAATATGTAAACTTATAGGTCTTATGGTCCCCAACACATCAAGTCCATGGCTAATATACATGTACCCCAATCATGCAAGTCATGAGAATGCTGAGCTGCAATTGCACCACAGGCCTTCTCAGTGACTCTTTTGAATACCTTCTAGCAAATATAAAAAACTCCAGGCAGGTATCAACACTTTAGTCCTGGACTTGATCTATGATGAGGCACCCAAAAATTCAATTCTTTGGCCCTGTTTCTGATGAAGTCCAAATCCTAGACCACCTTGGCCATGCTGTTAATCCTTAATGAACATGCAGATTTCTTATGGGTAGGATTAGGGGAAAGTATGCTAAATTCTATTCCAATCTTCTCAGATTTATTTCAAGTAGACAGGTTTAGCTACAGACTGACAAGTTTATCATCTTATGAATACATTAGGTTCTGTGACTGAGGTGAATCCATTTATTAAGCCTCCATTGCCTCCCTCCCAACCCCAAGGCATAGAGGTGGAAGCATAACTACTCAAGTACAGCTAACCAGTTATGATCAGCTGTTGTTATTGCAACGGTCCCCCACATGGGGGATTAAAAAATGTCTTTGCAACATAATTGCTGCTGTGTAATAACAAAAATTTGTCACCTTTTTAATAATAATACTACCATGGCAACAACCATGTTTTGACATTACTATGGCCTTAAGTGATTCGGATTATGACTGTAATTTAATGTCATAACTCTGGAAGGTTATGATATGTATATCCAGACCAATATTTTGTGTTTTCTGTTATTGAAACAGAATATATATATATACATGTATATGTTATTTTCAAATAATTTCCAATATTTTGATGGTGCGTTGCCATAGTAATGGGGCTGGTGCTCACACCCACCATCGGCGTCAGTTTGAGACCAAACGGATAATAAGAATTATAATCGTGTAACTGACTGTGACCTTGAAAGCGCACAACAGAATTGCACTCAAAAGAGCTGCTTGAAATAGGTGTAATGCCTACTAAATATTTTCACGTTGTTGAATTACACATATATGTTATTTCCTATCTTATTACCATGGTAACAGCCCGAGTGGTCGCCCAGTATCCACCTTTGTGGCAGTCAGGGAGGATATGATATCCAGGGTCCTAGCTAACGTACAGGGGGAAAAACCTCATTTCAGGTTGTGGATACCCTTACTTTATAAAGTGCATTGGATAGTTAGATATTTTTTCACTAATATTTATTAATTCACCATAACATTTCTATAGCAACAACCATGTTTTGACATGACGGTGACTTCCAATGACTCAGATTTAGCTGACAGATAAACACCATTTTAGGGTGTACATACACCTGTTCTTTTTTTGTGTTGATTAGTTACAGAAATATTCAATTTTTATCATACTGTTTCTATAGCAACAGCCATGTTTTGACATGACGGTGCCTTCCAATGTCTCTGATTCTACTTGCAATCAAACGGGCACCCCAAAATACATATAGTTAGATGGTTACAATTTGTTTTTGTGATGTTGAATTATAGATATATAGTATTTTCTAAAATTCAATTCCTTGGTGTGTTACCATGGTAACAACCCTAGTGGTCACGCCCACTACCAACTTTATGTAAAATAGGAAGAAAATGAGAGCTGAGGGTCCTACCTAACAGAAAAACATGATTTAAGATTGTGCAGACAGTTGTTTTCTATTTTGTATTGATAAATCATAGATATTTTACACAAATATAAGCATTTTGTGGGACCGTTTCCATAGCAACGGCCCTTTTTTACACGCCCATGACTTCAAATGGCTCAGATTGTAGTTGGAGTCAGTGGGGCAGGTTGAAATACATATATTAGAGGCTTTACCATATATTTTATGCTGTTAAATGACAAATATACGGTATTTTCTAATTTCCAGTATTTCGTTATGTGTTGCCATGGTAACGGCCCTAGTGACCACGCCCACCATGAACTCTATGGAAAACAGGCAGATTATGATAGCTGAGGGTCCTAGCTAACAGAAAAATATAATCTAAGATTGTGTAGACACCTCTCTGTCTATTTTATACTGATAAGTTTAGATATTTTTCCAAAATATAAACTTTTTATGTTACCGTTTCCATAGTAACGGCCATTTTTTGACATGACCGTGACTTTAAATGACCTAGATTTTGGTTTCAATCAATCAGGAAACTCAAAATACATATATTTAGATGGTTACCGGTCATTTTTCAAATTTCTGAATTAGAAATATTAGGTATTTTAGTAAATTCCTATATTTCCTTGATGCGTTGCCATGGTAACGGCCCTGGTGGCCACACCCACCACTAACTCTTTGGCAGATTCTGATAGCCTAGGGTCCTAGCTACTAGGAAAACATCACAAAAAATTGTGCCTAAGGGGGGGAGGGGGGTCTACGTTGGCCCATAGACTATAAAGGGAACTGGACACGAGCAATTTCAACACAGACATGATCGACGTGAACTTAACATGAACTCAACTAGTAACCAACGGAATAGTTGCCAACTTGGATGACATGCACACCTACATTATATGAACTCAACTTCGCCGTGCCCCAACGTCTTACTTTGTAAGTTTACCGATAATTATCTTCTAAAGCAAATACTGAGCTCAATACCATATTGAAAGTTATATTTGAATTTTTTGATAACTTGATTCTGTAACAGACATAGAACATGTTCATATATTTGTTATTTGACTGAAGAAAGTATGAAGATGAAAGTTCTGATTTATATTCTTAACAAGGAACAATAATTTGATTAAAAGTCCAAAACCGGATAATTTTGTTTGACATAAACTATTTGATTGCTTTAATGGTCATATATTTCTGAGTTTAAATCAGATGTGTTTCGCTGTCATAACATGTTATGCGCTATATGTTATACACGTTATACATGTTATAACATGTTATGCGCTATATAAAAATGTTTATTTTTATTATTATTATTATTATTATTATTATTATTATTAAGTCGTGTAATTAACAGCTGCATAGGCCTAAATAGAAAAGGAAGTACAGCGATTTCAACTTCTAGGCCCTATGTCTTTGTTTTTAATAGATGACTGTGTAAATACCAGTGGCGTAAAGCGGTGGGTCGTGTTGCATATTACTTTTTTCTGATTCTGTTTACATATCACTCTTGATTTTGACCGCCACTCTATTTGCCTATACACGTTTTTAAAGTAAACAATATAATGACATGCCATTTCTCGATTAGTTAAACACTCTCGGAAACGGTAATTGGAGCAGAAGACCGTATGTTTCACATTGACTTTAGAGGGCCTATGAAATGGAATATGAATAATAAAAGCCTATATTTGCTATGATTAAATATTTTTCTGCATTACGTCTTCATGAAAGGCATCTCCTAAATCATTCCAATACAGAGAGTGGGAATTCATAGCCGACTACAATTAAGAGGGGTTTTTTTAATGATCCAAAATCATAAAACTGACCAAAATCAGCATTCTTAAAATGCCTTCAAAGTTACTTCAGACTCTTTTTAAAAATTCCAAACACCGTTTATTGTTAGTCATGACATTATTTGTCTAAAATGTAAGTTTCCTCATAAAATTTCCATAAATGCCAGTTTTAATTTGTACCCTTGACAACGGACAAATAGCACGCCTTTTCTGAACTTTTCAAGATTCATTTTTGTTTTGTTTTGTCTTCTTGCAAATAAATATTTTCTGCTGTCTCCCTACGCCCCCTCCCCCTCCGGGCCCGATGTTTGAAAAGGAAGTTATAGAGTGCGCCCCCAAAAAATACGAAACCCGAAAACGAAGACTTGTACGGTGATCAAAATATGAGCTTCATTAATAAAATCATTTGTTTCTCATAAACTATAGAAGTAATGTGCTTTCAAATGACACATTGATGGCATCAATCCATACACGCTTCACAGAGCAACATTGTTTTGAAAATGTCATGTAAAAATCAGTTTGTGCCATATTTTGGTAAAACCGTGAAAGCGTTCGTATCACATGCGAAAATGACGATAGGGAAATGTAAGCTTTGAATTGAAAAACACAAGATTCCAAAATAATGTGAGATCATAATGCATCCAATCAGAATTTCATAATTTACATAAAACGTTGGCCGAAAGCACAAGAAAACAATCTTCTTACTGGGTTTTTTTTACATGTGATCCTATGGTTTTCTAGTCATGTTTACATGATTGTGATCCTAAGGTTTTCACGGTTTTACGCAAATGTCATTTTCAAAACGATGCTGCTCGGTAAAGCATGTATGGATAGATTCCATCTATGTATCATTTTGAAAGCATAATACTTTAACTTTATGGTGAATAGAAATTTATTTTCATAGGCACAGTTTTGTCACAATAACCCTTCGTTTTAGGGTTTCGTTTATTCTAGGACGCACTGTATACCTGTAGTGGAGTCATTGATGAAAATTAAGGCACGAATTGCAACAAAAAATCTGGCACGTGCGTATTACCAATAAAGGTCTATATATCATATAAATAGTCATAGTAACTCCAGGGGGTGAAAATGATTTGTATACCCCCGCCAAACGAAGTTTGAAGGGGGTATATAGGAATCAGTCGACGGTTGGGCGGTCGGTCGGTCCGTTGCAAATCTTGCGGATCGAACTACTTCCTCAGTTTTTGACCGAAAGTCATGAAATTTGGTACACACATTGGTGTTGGTGGGAAGATGTGCAAGACATATTTTTCGGATGAGTCGGAATCTGCGTTGCCATGGTAACTGCATATTTATGGCAGAAAATCAAGGAAACACCTTGCGGATCGAACTACTTCCTCAGTTTTTGACCGAAAGTCATGAAATTTGGTACACACATTGGTCTTGATGGGAAGATGTTCAAGACATATTTTTCGGATGAGTCGGAATCTGTTTTGCCATGGTAACAGCATATTTATGGAAGAAAATCAAGGAAACACCTTGCGGATCGAACTACTTCCTCAGTTTTTTACCGAAAGTCATGAAATTTGGTACACACATTGGTCTTGATGGGAAGATGTGCAAGACATATTTTTCGGATGAGTCGGAATCTGCGTTGCCATGGTAACGGCATATCTATGGAAGTAAATCAGGGAAAAATCTTGCGGATCGAACTACTTCCTCAGTTTTCGACCAAAAGTCAAGAAAGGCTGTTGTCACGGGGCGGGGGTATTAATCATCATCTTCAGTGATATTTTTAGTTTTTTTAGTTTTACCCAACTATCCATGTAAAACTTTGCGTGCGCTATATATCCTTCACGATCATAATACAGAGGACATTATAGCCTATACATCCCACTTATCTTGTCTGTGCAATAGACCCGTTCACAAATATATTCAAATGTTATGCATATGTTCTTGAAAAATGAAAGCTTGACAGAGGCTTGTCAGACATAGCAACAAGTAATGTATGCAAACTGGATTCCAAGTATTGTAGCTCATTCATTAACAAGAAGTTAATGGAATACCTCGTTACTGTCCCCAGGAAAGAAACATCCATAAATTTGAATAACTTTGTGAACAGGTCTATCGTGCAAGTATACACTACTGTACTATCATAATCACTAAAAAAAAATCACCACATGTGCGCACAACACCACACATCCACACACGCATTAACACTTGGAGCATGTTCCATATCAATAATTTCCGTCTGTGTAATGGACAGGAGCTAGCCAGCTCACTGCCCCTCTTATAGTCTCTTTTCTCTCTGGTGTTTGGGTCATACCGCTACCAGTATATCATTGCATGTTATGTCAGTTCGAAAGAAATCGTAAAGTATGAGATTTGACTTCTTTGCCGACCGTCTTTATCTGTTAAAGTTGGTTCTCTACCTTGTAGTTTTGATATTATGCGTAAGTTCAGGTTTTCATTCAACATGGGATATTGTGAGAGTTTCAGACGTAGTACCGTCTCACCTCGCCCGTAACCTTTGGAATATAACGACGACAAAAAGGGAGGACAGAAATGGTAAGTAAAAATCAAATAAAAATGGGTTCATAATAAAGAAATTTGTCTCGTACTTCTCTTTTAATGTTAATTGCATTCCATTTATGTTAAAATGATGATAATTGTATGTTTTATTAAAGAAAAATATCACGTCGCAGTCCAAAGGCTGAAGTGAACAATATTTGTACAAAGTTTTAAAAAAAATCACATAACATACAGATAATGTTAATGTTAATGTTAGATCACGTAGATAAAAGATTCGTACCTGGCTGCAAACTTGTGGGCCATTTTCAAAGGGAAATATGCTTTTGTAATGATAATTACTTTTCGATACCACTAGCATGATAATAATTATAAGCAGTTCACAGTGCTGATACATTTACCATGTTTACCGGGGGCAAGCGAAAAGAAATGGTACACAATTTCCTGAAATATGAATAAAAATTACTCGATTGGGCTGGTCTGTGCAGTGATCTGACATAATTATAACATCATAAATAACTATACTTGAAGCATTGCATTCTTAATTTTCGTTTGTCGGAAGGAATCGGAAGAGTGTAAAAATGCGGATTTTAGGATTGTCATATCCAAACTTTTTTCACAACTGAAACTGCTATCATACAATATAGCCAAATATCTGGACATCATTAGGTTTTTGTATTCATATCTGCTCATTTTTTACTCTGTTTATTCAAATAAAAAGTGGAATATTGCCGATATAACATTAGCGACAAAAATCACTACTCGGCTTTCCCATGAAGTTGGCGGCATCCAACATCGGACATCAAAGGCAACAAAGCACCTGTATAGTCTTTTGTGCATCTTTAGAAAGGGGCAGCTGCTTGCATTATTCACACTTAGAAATAAAGGTACAAAGTTGCACCTTTTAGGGTGCAAATAAATGCAACACTGGGAGCACCTTTTTGGGTGCAATATTGCACCTTTCAGAAAGGTGCAACTTTGCACCATTAATTAGGGTGCAATGTTGCACCATTTAGGGTTCAATATTGAACCCTTTTTTCCGATAAAAAGGGTGCAATTTTGCACCCTAAAGGGTGCAAATAAATGCAACACTGGGAGCACCTTTTAGGGTGCAATATTGTACCTTTCAGAAAGGTGCAATGTTGCACCATAATTGAACCTATAAAAAGGGTGCAATTGTGCACCCTAAAGGGTGCAAACTATTGCAACATTGGCAGCACATTTTTCGGTGCAATATTGTACATTTCCAGAAGGTGCAGTTTTGCACCTCACAGGGTGCAACATTAAGCCCTTTACCCCCATAAAAAGGGTGCAATTTTGCGCCTTACAGGGACCCTTTTGGGCACAAAATTGAACCCTTCCAAACCTTCCATTTCGTTTGCAAACACAGATACTGAAGAAAAAAAAAAGATTTATACTTTTCCATGTTAAGTTAAAACAAAACTGAACAAGCTGTATTTAATAAGCATATAAGCATGCATTGGAGCATCTGGTCTTTCATATTTTATATACATGTTCATGCGCAGTACTGTAGTTGTAATGAGAATACATGAGGTTAAAGGAGAATTAACCCCTGAGTACAAATTTACTTATATTGAAAGGTGTAATATATTCCTACTTATTGGCCTAAATCATTTTCTAATAAGATATTAGAAAAGGGTATAAATAAAGATATTCCAACACCCGGTATCGTCTCCTACTCATTTACATGGGGGCTGCCATTTTCTTGCTGATTTGGATTTGTACATGAACCATTGAGAAATGTTCCGGTCAGGAAGATATTTTGAATCCAAGACCTAAATTGATTTTCTTCATTACCTAAAATCCCATATGTGACGAAAAATATAAAGTGGGTGTTTACATGATTTATAAAAATTAAATCTTTATAATGATACTTTTAAATTGTCTGGTTTTGCTTAACAAAAATCTGTTTTCTTGGGTTTGCCAAACAGAGCAGAACATAATATATGCAGCATGCATTCTGACTTTTCAAGTCCCATTATCCGAAAGCAGGTGAATGCATAGTTTGCCGCTATAGATGCTCAGGGAAGAAGCATCCATAAAATTTGAATTAATTTGCTCCGTCCATTGCGTCACAGTATGTAGAAAATAGATTTATATTAAGCGAATATCGATTTTCAACAGAAATATATAAGGAAATCTTCAGTTTAAAAATAAATTGACATATCTATTCTATATTTTTAATCTCAAATGGGTTTTTAATTTTGAAAAAGGCAATTGGGCATTTGGATTAAGAAAATCTTCTTGTACACATAAAAAAATGGCAGCCCCCATGTATTGCTAGCAGACGATACATATTGCTAGCAGATGATAAATTTTGCTCAGAAAATCTTGATTCGTATCGATCTCGTATATTTTGACGCGAAGCCATATAGTCTAACAAGTAGGAATAAATAACACCTTTGAACACTATCGTCTTTATTGTTTGAGGTTAATTCTCCTTTAAGATGCACTTTGAATGACAATCCCAACTTAGCAAGCCCTTTTTTTACAATAATAAAAAAGTGAATAGTTCTATATACATGTAAGCTGGCTTTAAAATAGTTGACAAACAGTGACAAGCAAAAAGCATCACTACATTATCAGGTAATAATATTCTCAAATTTGATTAGCATTTTTGGTGGATGGGATAAACAGTACAGTCCCACATATAAAAAATGCATAGCAAATTGCTATGAGACACCAGGAATTGATTGTTAAGATTATCATTCTCAGTGGCCTATACACTATAATGGCCAGTGAGTACAACATAAGCAAGCAGGATTACATACTTTCATCTCAGTTAAAATTTAACAATAAAAGGTATATGAATTGTACCAAGTACAACAAATCATTAATCATCACTCACACACATTATGATACATTCGCAAACGAGTGATGCACTAAGAAAGGAAAAAAACAGTCATAACAGAAACAGTGTATATAAAATTCAGTAAAATTCAGCTCTCCATTTCTAAAAACATACCAGTATGTCTGTACTATATCTGCAAGTATGATATATTACATACATGTATGGTGTATACACGTGATATACTTTTCACTATACATGTACATGTGTATTTCTTTTACAAGATATATTTTGTGTGTGTTTAGCTGTACATTGCTTCAGAAAAGAAGACAAATTGAGTAAATACTGACTCTACGAAACAGAATTCTAACCAATGAATACATAGTCATTAAGGTAATCTAAAACAGATTGTTCCATGTATACTTCTTCCATTAACAATTATGAAATGCATTATGCTTTTTAACCCTAAAAGGGCTGGGGGTGGAATACCCCCCCCCCCAGACGTTTCTCGCGATATGTCCGCAACGCGCAAAGCAGTTTCATGACTTTTTTTTCCGAATCTCACGCATCTTTTGAGACCAAATTCGCGATGTCAGGGCACGCAACAATTCGTACTTGCACGTCAGACCGAAAATTGCTCAAAAACGTGATTTCATGTATAATTTCAATACAAAATGTGTTTTCAGCCAAAATTTACAAATCTATATTTTTACATTTGCTGATTGAAATTAATTTACTTTATGCTGTTTATGTTTGCGAAAGTGTCCCCGACAAATTTCATCCAAAAAACCAAAAAAAAGGTCAAAAAACAAAAAAAAAGGTCAAAAAACAAAGAAATACATAAATTTTAAATACAGTAAAATACATAATAAATTTTGATATCAAATTTTTTTCAAGTATATTTGCTAAGAATACTGTAAAGAGTGTCTAGACCAAAAATTAGCATATTTTGGGCTTTATTTAAGGATTTAGAGCAAAATTTTGATTTCATGCATAAATTTGCATAATTAATGAATGTGACAATTTTTCGGAGCATTTAACTATATAGTTTTGTAGATTACGTTGTGGACTATGTGCGTGCCGATCGGGGGGGGGGGGAGGTGGATTCCACCCCCCCCCCCTCCCCCCGGCTGTGGCATAGCCAACATATCCCGGCCATTTTAGGGTTAATTGATACACATCTTGAAATTCAAACCTAGAAAGTAAAAATATATATTTATAGGCATTCAAAAGGCAAGTGATGTGCATGTTGGTTGTACAGTACTTTATTTTACAGTCTCTTTTTCTATTTTACGGCATTCAAATAACAAATGTGCATGTCCAGTTGTTGCAGTAATCTCAGGTACCGTAAAGAGGCATGTATGTTGTACATAACTTATAACATTTTCAGTAGGTACGAAACTACTAAACACATACTACATGTAATGTGTATATTTGGCCTGTTATGATTAAAGCCACACATACATTGTACAAGAGGTGTGGATCTGGGGGGGGGGGGGGGGGAGGAGAGCAGCCCCTCCCCGTAAAAAAATTTTTAAAAAAATCTTTTAGAGACCAGAAGCAATGAGGTTTCAAGAGGGCTTTAAATGCGTAAGTTCAGGTTTTCATTCAACATGGGATATTGTGAGAGTTTCAGACGTAGTACCGTCTCACCTCGCCCGTAACCTTTGGAATATAACGACAACAAAAAGGGAGGACAGAAATGGTAAGTAAAAATCAAATAAAAATGGGTTCATAATAAAGAAATTTGTCTCGTACTTCTCTTTTAATGTTAATTGCATTCCATTTATGTTAAAATGATGATAATTGTATGTTTTATTAAAGAAAAATATCACGTCGCAGTCCAAAGGCTGAAGTGAACAATATTTGTACAAAGTTTTAAAAAAAATCACATAACATACAGATAATGTTAACTTATACAAGAAACGGAAATTACATTAAATCATACATAAGAATAAAACATATGAAATAATTAATCATAAACTATCAAATATTACAATTACAAACATAATTTGGTTCATATATAATGTGGCGAGTGCCATCTGTAATAATGTTGCAAACAGGGCCACCTTCAACTGGTGAAATGAGAAGGGCTTTGGTTGAATATAGGAGTGAAATGAATAATTCATAAAGAACATACAGGGTTATAGGGTTAGGAAGTTCATGCTATGTGAGTTGAAACCTGAATATTCCTAGATTATATGTAAATAGTTCGTGAATCTTAAGAGTATTACACGAGTGGAAGAGTGGGGTTGTGTGGGTACGAAAATGTAATTATTGATTATTCTAATAGCCCGTTTTAGTACAAGTAGAAGTTGACTGATAAGGGATTTACCACTATTCCTCCATGCAAGGATTCCATAGCTAAGTATGGTAGGAATAGTGTAGAATATAATAAGAGTAAGACAGGAGTAGGAAATGAAGCTTTAAGCTTGCCAATGACTCCTGTATTTCTCGATATGAGTTTACTTAAGTTATTTACGTGTGTTTTTCAAGTTAATTTGTTGTCGATGTATATTCCTAAGAAATTGGTTGTATCAACTTGAGTAAGAGTTTTGTCGTTTAATAAGACTGGCAGATGTTCAATTGATTTGCTGAATATAAAATGAAGTTTGTTTTGTTTATATCAAGTGACAGTTTGTTTGCTTGGATCCAGTTTAATAAATTTGTTTGTCTGTGGAAATGAAAATAAATTGAATTGAAATTCAATTAATACAAAGTTTAATTCGTAATTTACAGTATTCAGGAGGATTTGAGGATTACGATTTAAGCAAATAAAAGAAAAAGATTATTGGAACAATTTTGAAAATCATTGAGTATTAATGAGTATCAGAGTATAAATAACAATGGACCAAGTAATGATCCCTGCGGCACTCCACATGTAACACTTTTCATTTGAGATTCATGACCATTTATATTAAAATACTGCTTACGGTTTGTAAGGTAATTCCTGAACCACTCCAAGGCCTTCCCACGAATTCCATAGTGGGAAAGTTTATTGAGAAGAACATTGTGATCGATGGTATCGAAGGCCTTGGAGAAGTCCAGGAAAATACCG
This sequence comes from Heliocidaris erythrogramma, assembly GCA_025617745.1. NCBI lineage: Eukaryota > Metazoa > Echinodermata > Echinoidea > Camarodonta > Echinometridae > Heliocidaris > Heliocidaris erythrogramma. The sequence goes on along the minus strand of CM046866.1, from coordinate 37,131,316 downwards.
ACCGTGTGGGAAAAATCATCAATAGCTGAAGCAAGATCACCTTATCATAATTGTGAAAAAGGTAGGTTTTGGTAGGTTTTGGTCGTGTAACTATAGATGGAAGAATAGCTTGGCAAACACCATCATTTTTATGACAAAAATGTCTCTTTTTGTCGCTTGTCTCAAATAATCGAAATAACTTATGTCCACAAAAACTCTTGGAACAGAAAAATAGTTACCCAAAGTTGTCGTTTTGTTAATAGTTATCGATACCTTTACATACAGAATAAGGGGAGGGGGAATCACAGCATTCTTACCCTCATCATTATATCTGCTGGCTGGAACTGTTACAAAGTCTTACCAAGGAGCTTCGAGAGCTGGAGTCACATCTAACTCATTCCCTTTGAACCATGTTCGATGCCGCGAGGAATAAGTATGTCAGGCATGTGCTTGACTGGGTATAGATACGTAGATAAAAGATTCGTACCTGGCTGCAAACTTGTGGGCCATTTTCAAAGGGAAATATGCTTTTGTAATGATAATTACTTTTCGATACCACTAGCATGATAATAATTATAAGCAGTTCACAGTGCTGATATATTTACCATGTTTACCGGGGGCAAGCGAAAAGAAATGGTACACAATTTCCTGAAATATGAATAAAAATTACTCGATTGGGCTGGTCTGTGCAGTGATCTGACATAATTATAACATCATAAATAACTATACTTGAAGCATTGCATTCTTAATTTTCGTTTGTCGGAAGGAATCGGAAGAGTGTAAAAATGCGGATTTTAGGATTGTCATATCCAAACTTTTTAATAATAATAATAATAATAGTGGCTACTTGTATAGCGCGCAGGTCCGCCTTTCGACGCTCATGGCGCTGTATAGATAGGTATATATTATTACCCCGGTCATTGGACCGGGGTAACACAACTGAAACTGCTATCATACAATATAGCCAAATATCTGGACATCATTAGGTTTTTGTATTCATATCTGCTCATTTTTTACTCTGTTTATTCAAATAAAAAGTGGAATATTGCCGATATAACATTAGCGACAAAAATCACTACTCGGCTTTCCCATGAAGTTGGCGGCATCCAACATCGGACATCAAAGGCAACAAAGCACCTGTATAGTCTTTTGTGCATCTTTAGAAAGGGGCAGCTGCTTGCATTATTCACACTTAGAAATAAAGGTACAAAGTTGCACCTTTTAGGGTGCAAATAAATGCAACACTGGGAGCACCTTTTTGGGTGCAATATTGCACCTTTCAGAAAGGTGCAACTTTGCACCATTAATTAGGGTGCAATGTTGCACCATTTAGGGTTCAATATTGAACCCTTTTTTGCGATAAAAAGGGTGCAATTTTGCACCCTAAAGGGTGCAAATAAATGCATCACTGGGAGCACCTTTTTGGGTGCAATATTGTACCTTTCAGAAAGGTGCAATTTTGCACCATTTAGGGTGCAATGTTGAACCATTTAGGGTTCAATATTGAACCCTTTTTTGCGATAAAAAGGGTGCAATTTTGCACCCTAAAGGGTGCAAATAAATGCAACACTGGGAGCACCTTTTTGGGTGCAATATTGCACCTTTCAGAAAGGTGCAACTTTGCACCATTAATTAGGGTGCAATGTTGCACCATTTAGGGTTCAATATTGAACCCTTTTTTGCGATAAAAAGGGTGCAATTTTGCACCCTAAAGGGTGCAAATAAATGCAACACTGGGAGCACCTTTTAGGGTGCAATATTGTACCTTTCAGAAAGGTGCAATGTTGCACCATAATTGAACCTATAAAAAGGGTGCAATTGTGCACCCTAAAGGGTGCAAACTATTGCAACATTGGCAGCACATTTTTCGGTGCAATATTGTACATTTCCAGAAGGTGCAGTTTTGCACCTCACAGGGTGCAACATTAAGCCCTTTACCCCCATAAAAAGGGTGCAATTTTGCGCCTTACAGGGACCCTTTTGGGCACAAAATTGAACCCTTCCAAACCTTCCATTTCGTTTGCAAACACAGATACTGAAGAAAAAAAAAAGATTTATACTTTTCCATGTTAAGTTAAAACAAAACTGAACAAGCTGTATTTAATAAGCATATAAGCATGCATTGGAGCATCTGGTCTTTCATATTTTATATACATGTTCATGCGCAGTACTGTAGTTGTAATGAGAATACATGAGGTTAAGATGCACTTTGAATGACAATCCCAACTTAGCAAGCCCTTTTTTTACAATAATAAAAAAGTGAATAGTTCTATATACATGTAAGCTGGCTTTAAAATAGTTCACAAACAGTGACAAGCAAAAAGCATCACTACATTATCAGGTAATAATATTCTCAAATTTGATTAGCATTTTTGGTGGATGGGATAAACAGTACAGTCCCACATATAAAAAATGCATAGCAAATTGCTATGAGACACCAGGAATTGATAAGATTATCATTCCCAGTGGCCTATACACTATAATGGCCAGTGAGTACAACATAAGCAAGCAGGATTACATACTTTCATCTCAGTTAAAATTTAACAATAAAAGGTATATGAATTGTACCAAGTACAACAAATCATTAATCATCACTCACACACATTATGATACATTCGCAAACGAGTGATGCACTAAGAAAGGAAAAAAACAGTCATAACAGAAACAGTGTATATAAAATTCAGTAAAATTCAGCTCTCCATTTCTAAAAACATACCAGTATGTCTGTACTATATCTGCAAGTATGATATATTACATACATGTATGGTGTATACACGTGATATACTTTTCACTATACATGTACATGTGTATTTCTTTTACAAGATATATTTTGTGTGTGTTTAGCTGTACATTGCTTCAGAAAAGAAGACAAATTGAGTAAATACTGACTCTACGAAACAGAATTCTAACCAATGAATACATAGTCATTAAGGTAATCTAAAACAGATTGTTCCATGTATACTTCTTCCATTAACAATTATGAAATGCATTATGCTTTTTAACCCTAAAAGGGCTGGGGGTGGAATACCCCCCCCCCCCCCAGACGTTTCTCGCGATATGTCCGCAACGCGCAAAGCAGTTTCATGACTTTTTTTTCCGAATCTCACGCATCTTTTGAGACCAAATTCGCGATGTCAGGGCACGCAACAATTCGTACTTGCACGTCAGACCGAAAATTGCTCAAAAACGTGATTTCATGTATAATTTCAATACAAAATGTGTTTTCAGCCAAAATTTACAAATCTATATTTTTACATTTGCTGATTGAAATTAATTTACTTTATGCTGTTTATGTTTGCGAAAGTGTCCCCGACAAATTTCATCCAAAAAACCAAAAAAAAAGGTCAAAAAACAAAAAAAAGGTCAAAAAACAAAGAAATACATAAATTTTAAATATAGTAAAATACATAATAAATTTTGATATCAAATTTTTTTCAAGTATATTTGCTAAGAATACTGTAAAGAGTGTCTAGACCAAAAATTAGCATATTTTGGGCTTTATTTAAGGATTTCTAAAGAGCAAAATTTTGATTTCATGCATAAATTTGCATAATTAATGAATGTGACAATTTTTCGGAGCATTTAACTATATAGTTTTGTAGATTACGTGTGGACGATGTGCGTGCCGATCGGGCTGTGGCATAGCCAACATATCCCGGCCATTTTAGGGTTAATTGATACACATCTTGAAATTCAAACCTAGAAAGTAAAAATATATATTTATAGGCATTCAAAAGGCAAGTGATGTGCATGTTGGTTGTACAGTACTTTATTTTACAGTCTCTTTTTCTATTTTACGGCATTCAAATAACAAATGTGCATGTCCAGTTGTTGCAGTAATCTCAGGTACCGTAAAGAGGCATGTATGTTGTACATAACTTATAACATTTTCAGTAGGTACGAAACTACTAAACACATACTACATGTAATGTGTATATTTGGCCTGTTATGATTAAAGCCACACATACATTGTACAAGAGGTGTGGATCTGGGGGGGGGGGGGGGGGAGGAGAGCAGCCCCTCCCCGTAAAAAAAATCTTTCAGAGACCAGAAGCAATGAGGTTTCAAGAGGGCTTTAAATGCCCCGTTTGTGTCATTTTATGAAATAAAATTCGGCCCACACTTCACACTGAAATATAATGGGGTATTAATCGGAGGTATTAATCATCATCTTCAGTGATATTTTTAGTTTTTTTAGTTTTACCCAACTATCCATGTAAAACTTTGCGTGCGCTATATATCCTTCACGATCATAATACAGAGGACATTATAGCCTATACATCCCACTTATCTTGTCTGTGCAATAGACCCGTTCACAAATATATTCAAATGTTATGCATATGTTCTTGAAAAATGAAAGCTTGACAGAGGCTTGTCAGACATAGCAACAAGTAATGTATGCAAACTGGATTCCAAGTATTGTAGCTCATTCATTAACAAGAAGTTAATGGAATACCTCGTTACTGTCCCCAGGAAAGAAACATCCATAAATTTGAATAACTTTGTGAACAGGTCTATCGTGCAAGTATACACTACTGTACTATCATAATCACTAAAAAAAAAATCACCACATGTGCGCACAACACCACACATCCACACACGCATTAACACTTGGAGCATGTTCCATATCACTAATTTCCGTCTGTGTAATGGACAGGAGCTAGCCAGCTCACTGCCCCTCTTTTGTTATAGTCTCTTTTCTCTCTGGTGTTTGGGTCATACCTACCAGTATATCATTGCATGTTATGTCAGTTCGAAAGAAATCGTAAAGTATGAGATTTGACTTCTTTGCCGACCGTCTTTATCTGTTAAAGTTGGTTCTCTACCTTGTAGTCTTGATATTATGCGTAAGTTCAGGTTTTCATTCAACATGGGATATTGTGAGAGTTTCAGACGTAGTACCGTCTCACCTCGCCCGTAACCTTTGGAATATAACGACGACAAAAAGGGAGGACAGAAATGGTAAGTAAAAATCAAATAAACATGGGTTCATAATAAAGAAATTTGTCTCGTACTTCTCTTTTAATGTTAATTGCATTCCATTTATGTTAAAATGATGAAAATTGTATGTTTTATTAAAGAAAAATATCACGTCGCAGTCCAAAGGCTAAATTGAACAATATTTGTACAAAGTTTTAAAAAAAATCACATAACATACAGATAATGTTAACTTATACAAGAAACGGAAATACATATGAAATGATTAATCATAAACTATCAAATATTATGATGGGGGGACCTAAAGCTAAGCACTTTGTTTTCAGCAGCTAAAAGGTCACATAAATCACTGGCTTGTCACCAATTTCATTCCATATCCTGATTCTGGATATTCTAAAGTTGATATGTGGAGAAAATTACGATGGGTGAATGTCAATAATGCACGTAATTAAAATGGCCTTCACGTTTAGAATTTGGGTGGAGCTCCATAAATCACACTCCTTATTTTCTCGAGGAGCTCAATTGAGCTCCTTACAATCACTCTCCCGAGATTTTTGAGGAGCTCAATTAAATAAAAAGGTGCTAAAATGCCAAATTTCCATGAATTTGAAATTCCGTATTTCGATTTCACGATTTGGCAGAGCTGTCAACCTTGTGCAACCAAAAAAAAAGGAATCATCATCATGATGGCAAAAATAGAAAGGAATTTACAGCAAAAAAAACGAATACCCTGGCTTCAATAAAAGTTCAAACAAAACTAACCTCGCGCGACATACTTCCATTGCAAAAATGCTCATTTCTTATGCTGAAATGTCTCGTCACATTTTTCCCTTTGATGTGTGCTCACTCACGCATTATAATTATACTAAATTGGATCATATTGATTTTTACACACACAAGCTAGACAGATAGTTCATGCGTTTTGCATGGCCTGTACGCTACGTGGGCACCGCTGCATGCGAATAAAACATGTTTTCGCAGTCACACGGAAGAGCGATCGAAACTTGCGTTATTTGAATGATATACCGTATGGCAAGGGGTCCTAAAGCTACACGGGTCCTAAAGCTACGCACCATACAAATCACATACACGCGCAATGCAACGCGTTCAAATCAGGCTAAAACACACACGCGATACACACAGTCAATTTCAATATCAAGATTTGCATTCATTTATTGCATGTGCGTAGCTTTAGGACCCCTTCATTTTTAAGAACAAAATTTGACATCGGCATTGATATCGACCTGAAAAACGGGCATTATTGACATTCACCCATCGTAATTTTCTCCACAAATCAACTTTAGAATATCCAGAATCAGGATATGGAATGAAATTGGTGACAAGCCAGTGATTTATGTGACCTTTTAGTTGCTGAAAACAAAGTGCGTAGCTTTAGGTCCCCCCATCATACATGTATGATCACTTCACCTAATACCGGCCATGTCATAATACCGACCATTAAGCGTATCATGGCATCTAGCGCGCGTCTTGCAAATCAACCCATGGGACTACGCGTATAATGCCTTGCAACGTTGAGAACAGCAAAAAAAAAAAACAAGATGAGGAATAAAAACGTAAGTATTATCAATTTATTGTTAATTTTTAATATTTTCATTAAAATAATTTCTTTTCATAAATTGCCATTGACTTATGTGCAGGGGTCGGAAATAAGACGCACTTCTCGACTATGCGTAAAATGAGATGACTCTATTGCGACGTCATTTCTACAAGAACGCGCAAGTATTATCGCTCGTCAGTACCTGGATCTTGTTCCCCAGTATTTGGATAATAGTCTGATGAATTTTCATTACGTTTCATGAAGAATCTTTGCCGTAGTCGTTGGAAACATCGTTAAGAGGTCGGTATTAGGTAAAGGCATCATACCATCGATCAGTTTGGGGTCGGTTTCGTCGGTGGGACTGTAACATTACGTGTATCGATAGCTCAAACCCGGAAGTCATAGACAACACTGTATTTTCGTATACATGTACACAAAAATGATTTTTCAAGTCGAGTTGCTCCGAGCTAGCTGTATATGCAACAAATAAGGAGCGCTGTCGTTAGTGCTCCTGACTATGGCTTGAGGAGCGCGGTAGGAGCGCCAGCGCGATCGCGCTCCTCAAAAATGAAGGGCGGGGTCGATATCAATGCCGATGTCAAATTTTGTTCTTAAAAATGAAGGGGTCCTAAAGCTACGCACATGCAATAAATGAATGCAAATCTTGATGAAATTGACTGTGTGTGTATCGCGTGTGTGTTTTAGCCTGATTTGAACGCGTTGCATTGCGCGTGTATGTGATTTGTATGGTGCGTAGCTTTAGGACCCGCGTAGCTTTAGGACCCGCGTAGCTTTAGGACCCGCGTAGCTTTAGGACCCCTTGCCATACAATAATTAGGTTAATATATAATGTGGAGAGTGCCATCTGTAATAATGTTGCAAACAGGGCCACCTTCAACTGGTGAAATGAGAAGGGCTTTGGTTGAATATAGGAGTGAAATGAATAATTCATAAAGAACATACAGGCTTATAGGGTTAGGAAGTTCATGCTATGTGAGTTGAAACCTGAATATTCCTAGATTATATGTAGTTCGTGAATCTTAAGAGTACACGAGTGGAAGAGTGGGGTTGTGTGGGTACGAAAATGTAATTATTGATTATTCTAATAGCCCGTTTTAGTACAAGTAGAAGTTGATTGATAAGGGATTTACCACTATTCCTCCATGCAAGGATTCCATAGCTAAGTATGGTATGAATAGTAAGCAAATAATTACCGTTGGTGAAGGTGATGGGAAAAATATCACTTCCGAGGCAATTTGGATATAGCTATCTTTCCGAAGCGAAGCTGAGGAAAGATAGCGTATACATTCAGATCGCCGAGGAAGTGATAGTACGTCTCATCGCCTGAAATCAAAAGGTGATTATTTGCTTTATATTCCGCATCTGAAACATTTAACTGGTACGAGAAAGACAATAATTCTCTACTTCACGAAAAAGACATTTATGATTTAGGCCCGAATAAATTCACAAAAGATGTTAAAACCACCATTAACCCCCATAAACCGGCCGTACCCCTACCTGGGTGCGCACAATTGTTTTATCATTTTAAGCGCGCGATTATGCAATGCGCGCTTACTCTAACTAGTACGCCTATGGAGCTATTCGTAAAGGTCACGCACTTTTCATTTTGACTATTCGTAGAGGTCACGCACTTTTCAATATTGACTATTCGTAGAGGTCACGCACTTTCATTTCGCGTGTACCCAGATATTGATAACGCATTGTGACTCTGTAATGGACTGAAGAGATCAGCGAACACAAGTACTATTCCGTCGAAGTCACGAACTTTTCTTCTCGGGCCGATTGATATGGGGAAACTACTTTTTATCACGTGATTACCTTTTAACCAATCTAACAGCAAGATTCTTAGTATGTGGAATATAATGTAGGATATAATAAGAGTAAGACAGGAGTAGGAAATGAAGCTTTAAGCTGGCCAATGACTCCTGTATTTCTCGATATGAGTTTACTTAAGTTATTTATGTGTGTTTTTCAAGTTAATTTGTTGTCGATGTATATTCCTAAGAAATTGGTTGTTTCAACTTGAGTAAGAGTTTTGTCGTTTAATAAGACTGGCAGATGTTCAATTGATTTGCTGAATATAAAATGAAGTTTATTTTGTTTATATCAAGTGACAGTTTGTTTGCTTGGATCCAGTTTAATAAATTTGTTTATCTGTGGAAATGAAAATAAATTGAATTGAAATTTAATTAATACAAAGTTTAATTCGTAATTTACAGTATTCAGGAGGATTTGAGGATTACGATTTAAGCAAATAAAAGAAAAAGATTATTAGAACAATTTTGAAAATCATTGAGTATTAATGAGTATCAAAGTATAAATAACAATGGACCAAGTAATGATCCCTGCGGCACTAGCTCCACATGTAACACTTTTCATTTGAGATTCATGACCATTTATATTAAAATACTGCTTACGGTTTGTAAGGTAATTCCTGAACCACTCCAAGGCCTTCCCACGAATTCCATAGTGAGAAAGTTTATAGAGAAGAACATTGTGATCGATGGTATCGAAGGCCTTGGAGAAGTCCAGGAAAATACCGACCGTGTGGGAAAAATCATCAATAGCTGAAGCAAGATCACCTTATCATAATTGTGAAAAAGGTAGCTTTTGGTAGGTTTTGGTCGTGTAACTAGATGGAAGAATAGCTTGGCAAACACCATCATTTTATGACAAAAATGTCTCTTTTTGTCGCTTGTCTCAAATAATCGAAATAACTTATGTCCACAAAAACTCTTGGAACAGAAAAATAGTTACACAAAGTTGTCGTTTTGTTAATAGTTATCGATACCTTTACATACAGAATAAGGGGAGGGGAAATCACAGCATTCTTACCCTCATTATATCTGCTGGCTGGAACTGTTACAAAGTCTTACCAAGGAGCTTCGAGAGCTGGAGTCATAACTCATTCCCTTTGAACCATGTTCGATGCCGCGAGGAAAAAGTATGTCAGGCATGTGCTTGACTGGGTATTCCTTGCAGATAGTAGATAAAAGATTCATACCTGGCTGCAAACTTGTGGGCCATTTTCAAAGGGAAATATGCTTTTGTAATGATAATTACTTTTCGCTACCACTAGCATGATAATAATTATAAGCAGTTCACAATGCTGATACATTTACCATGTTTATACCGGGGGCAAGCGAAAAGAAATGGTACACAATTTCCTGAAATATTGAATAAAAATTACTCGATTGGGCTGGTCTGTGCAGTGATCTGACATAATTATAACATCATAAATAACTATACTTGAAGCATTGCATTCTTAATTTTCGTTTGTCGGAAGGAATCGGAAGAGTGTAAAAATGCGGATTTTAGGATTGTCATATCCAAACTTTTTTCACAACTGAAACTGCTATCATACAATATAGCCAAATATCTGGACATCATTAGGTTTTTGTATTCATATTTCATTATCTGCTCATTTTTTACTGTTTATTCAAATAAAAAGTGGAATATTGCCGATATAACATTAGCGACAAAAATCACTACTCGGCTTTCCCATGAAGTTGGCGGCATCCAACATCGGACATCAAAGGCAACAAAGCACCTGTATATAGTCTTTTGTGCATCTTTAGAAACGGGCAGCTGCTTGCATTATTGGTTGCTAGTTAATTGGGACTCCAGTTCTTGAAGCTCCTTGGTTTTACTAGATTATACCTTTAAATATTTGCATATTGCATTATTGTAATCTTCACTTATATCTTGCCATTGTATTATTATACACACTATGCGACTCCATCAATATGTTGCGGTTCTTTTCCTTCATCTTTACTCCAAGTTCCCTCTCTTTGTGCCTTTCTTCTTTTCTTCTATTTATAATGTACCTGTGTTTTCAGGCGTATACCCGTTACAAGGTAAGCTTACATGCATGGGATTCGCGCCTAATTCCTTGCTTTTACAGTATGTTATTTCTTTCAAAATATGTTACTTTATATTATATTGTTCGATGTGAACAAAATTAATGTTTAATGTTCACAAAAACGTTATTTTGAATTTAATTGAATTGAATTGTCATTGAATCTTGCAAGGAGGAACCACTGGCAAAAGAAAATGGGGCAGACCGACTCAGACCGGCATTGGACAGAATGTCTTTCGAGCAGCTATAACAGCTGAAGACAGAAAGTTATGGATAACATGTGACTCCTCCTTAAGAAATTAATTGGTGTAGTTGATATCAGGAATTCGGTTATACCATGCGGCTATATTACCAGATCATTATTTTACGGAGTCTTCACTGTTTTGTGCGATTTTTAAAATATGTTTTTTCATATTTGGAAGTTTCTGAAAGTGCAAGGTGGATGTGATGTTTTGATATCGAACGGAGTCGGCCCCGATTTTCTTTTTCCTTGCTGGACGGGACCTCGGGCGCTTGGTCGGCTTGTGGCGTGGCTTTTGTCCTCAGGGTATTCCCCGTCCTACTTTAATCTGCAAATGCAGGGGCGGATCTAGCTTTTTTCCAAGGGGGTTTGACCCAGCGACGATGCAGAGCATCGTCCACAAGCCGCGAAGCGGCAATGTCCGCGAGCCGCGTAGCGGCAAGCCGATTTTTTTGGGCTAATTTTGAACCCCCATAAGTGATGTTTTCCTGGCATCTACTAACGCAATGGAGACCATAAAAAGCAGTCCATAATAACGTGTGGGTCTGGACATATTATGATGGCGTTTTTCTATGCACGTTAAATTTTTACTTGGCAGTCCAAGGGGGGGGGGGGGGGTTTAAACCCCCTAACCCCCCGTAGATCCGCCACTGAAAAGACAGTTTTTTGTAATTCAAAACATCACACAATAGAATTGGCAGTCTCCAAACAATTTTTATTGAGTTTATCAGACACATTTGACTATCAGGGATATACTCATGAAATGTCACATCATTTTATTGAACGGTTGTGGAGAAAATGCACTCGTTGTGAGCGTAACGGACATGACACAAAATGGACAAGGCATTTTAACCTACTTTTTATTATGAAAATTCCTGTGAGTTTTGGGATAGAATGAACCTGGTTTGGGTATTAATTAAAACTTAAAGTCATGCTGTAATCATAAATTCATGCTTGAGATTAGTTTTACATTGCATTCTTTTTTTATAGCTCAGAATGTAGCGTAACGGACATGACAGTTTTGTCCACTTTTTGTGAGCGGACATATTTGTTTTATTACGAGATATGGCAGATATTTTATTGTTCATATAGTAAGGTTGAAAGATAGGGACACACATCATAACTGGTATTCTGTACTATCTCATATATTTCTGTCATTTTAAAAGTGTTGGTTTTTAATATAAAAGATATAAAAAATAAAGCAAACTTGCTTCTGCACCAGCTAGCTACAATTTATGATACATTTTAGTTAATACTACCCTCCATACCAAAACAGAACAAATTATTAGTTGATGCTATGGTGTTTTCTCCTTTATAGGCTAATATTTCTCAGATAGTATTAATATGCTAGCGTAACGGACATGACACCCTTGTGAAGTGAACCATATCTTCACTTCTTTCTTTCAAAAAAACATTTGGCATAAAAAAGACAAAACTAACAGCTCAGTACTACTACCAAATGTTAAATAGTAACACATCTAAGTTCTTTTTTGCAGGTTTTAGTGATCTAACAACTATACTACAATGCATGGAATATAATGCTTAGAGTACCACAACAACATACAACAAAGTAGAGCACGTCTCAAGCTTTGAGGCAAAGAAAACTTAATGAACCAGACCTGATCAAAAGTTTGAACATATCATGAAAATATCCTGAATGATTCACATCAGTTTTAAAGAAAGAAAGTTAACTACATGTATCTGCAACATGCACTAAAGCAGTTCCACAAAACCAGTGTCATTATGAAATGAGGTCTCAGTTATCATGGAAAAGTGCTAGGGAGATGGCCAATAGTGGAACTGCATTGTCTTGGCTTCAGTAATCCACTATGTAAATAAACAGGGACATACCTGCTGCTGCATGTTGGTCATCAACCATGATCAAGATGTTGGAATGGGATTACATAACAGGGCTAGCAAGATCATCTGAAATCTACAGACTTCCATGGGTAAACTGGAAAATCTGCTTGTTGTGTCTTAAATATAACAAGCAGATTTATATTTATGAGTCACTAGTATCTAGAAACATCCCACTATCCTCAAGCAATTGAAAATAATCAATCTATTAAATGGAGCCCACAATGTGGTTTCTGCCACTTGTCGTATATAAAGTGTCATGTCCGTTACGCAAAGTGTCATGTCCGTTACGCCATTTGCTTGAAAACTGACAGTGGTAAGGAAAAATGGTTGCTACACATGTAAGAGGATTTAGTTCTAACATAGAAACTGAATTTACAGTAACCAAATACAAATTTCCTGTTGGCTATGAAAACTTTAAGTGAAAAACGTAACGGACATGACACTTCTAATGATAAAGAAATCACACAATTTTGAGGATCGATGCCTCGAAAATTGATGAATGATATAAACATTCATTGTGATTTTCTGTTGATATGTACACTGAACTACTGTTTAAAAGTTGAAGGAGACCTCCAGTAGATTTTAGGCCTTCATTAGAGACAGGAAGAATAAACTCTTCAAAAATAGCCACATTTTTGTGTTATTGCGATACATCATATTGTCAGTTTAATGATTTGTCTATTGGAAAATGAACATTTATACATTACTTTTCAAGAATATTTGAGAGTTCAAGTGCAATTGCAAACTTCATTTTTTTCATGGAATTGCACATATACCCCCAATTTGCCTTCCCTCTTTTTTATTGTATCCCCCGGCAGTATGCCGGAGGATACTTTGGATTCAGCAGCGTTTCGCCGCCGCCGCCGCCGCCGCGTCACATTCTTGTGTGCGCTCTAGAGGTCACATTTCTCGACGAATTTTTTTCAGACTTCCTGTGGACGTGTATCTTGGTAAAATCTGGACCCCTATAGTTTCTGGTGATGCTGCCCCCAGTGTTCCGTCTTTTATAGGGTAAAAGGCCATATTTTTGGGGATAGTTTGTGTGCGCTCTAGCGGTCACATTTCTCAACGGATTTTGTTCAAATTTTGTATTAAGGTGTCTCTTGGTAAAATCTGGAACCCTGTAGATTTTGGTGATGCTGCCCCCAGTGTTCCGTCTTTTATAGGGTCAAAGGTCATATTTTGATAGATGTCTTGTGTGTACTCTTGTGTGCGCTCTGGCGGTCACATTTCTCAACGGATTTCGTTCAAATTTTGCATGAAGGTGTGTCTTGGTGTAATTTAAAAACATATAGTGTTTGGTGATGCTGCCACCAGTGTTCCGTCTTTTATAGGGTCAAAGGTCATACTTCAGGGCATGGCGTGAGTGCACTCTGCAGGCCACATTTCTCAACGGATTTCCATTTCTTGCACTCTTACTTCTGCATTTCTCGACGGATTTCGTTCAAATTTTGCATGAAGGTGTCCCTTGGTGTAATCTAAAAATCTGTACTTTTTGGTGATGCTGCCACCAGTGTTCCGTCTTTTATAGGGTCAAAGGTCATACTTCAGGGCATGGCGTGAGTGCACTCTGCAGGCCACATTTCTTGATGGATTTCTTTCAAATTTTGTATGGAGATGTATCTTGGTATATCTCTCAACACATTTCTTTCAAATTTTATATGAAGATGTGTCTTAGTGAAACCTACACATCTAATTTCTACACCATCCTTTTGTTTGAGGGAGGGGATGGGGGAGGGTCTTTGTCCCTCCTTCAAATCGCTGCCAGTGCCGGGGATACATTTAGCATTGCGCGGCCCCAGCAATGCACATTCTTGTTTATTTTGTTTTTGTTTTTGTTTTTTCTAATATATCGAATTTTGTAAATATGTGATTCTCCGATTTGTTTTAATAAATTTTGTTTGTAGCCGCAGTAATGCGCTAATATACCCTTATTTTACGCTTAAAGTTAGTCCACGGCGGAGATTTAAACCACTATGTTTTAGACATGTTTTAAGATAAACCTCTTTCGCAGTGAATTCGAATATTTTTAAATCTATCTATAGCCTCTATATTTTGCCCAGATTCGCTCAAACTTTCAAAGGTTATCCCTACTAAAAAAAGATGATCCCATCGTAGCAAACGCTTACCGTCCAATATCATTATTAACAAGCGTTACATTTTCAAAAATTCTGGAAAAATTGATATAGAATCGACTGTACGCATTTCTAATTAAACACGACCTTCTTAATCCTAACCAATACAATATGGCTTTGATGATGATGAATGGGTTAATTACCCAAATCACAATGATGCATACAATAATTCATCTTGGTAAAAATCACAATAACATCTTGGTAAAGGGTGCTAACAAATAGCATATGCTAATCGAGGTTAGCCCCGTAAAGTTGATTACATAAATCAATAGTCAGCAAATTAATTGAAATGTACATCTCATATATCATTTTTAAGTAACACATGTACATTATTTACAAACAACAAAAATAGTAATAACAGTACAGCAACAATAATGATAACGAAAATCAAGTGAGCTTAAAATAAATAAAGTGAATAACAATGACCTTCATGAACATTCTAAAATTGATTTTCAAGTTGGTGTTCTCCAATTATATTGTTATAATGCCCGTCCAAAACT
Source organism: Heliocidaris erythrogramma (assembly GCA_025617745.1). Lineage (NCBI taxonomy): Eukaryota > Metazoa > Echinodermata > Echinoidea > Camarodonta > Echinometridae > Heliocidaris > Heliocidaris erythrogramma. Next base: position 37,116,225 of record CM046866.1, on the reverse strand, counting down.
TCTGCAACTGGTTATATTCCTTAATTCTTTTGGCAAATTATTCCATATAACAGGTCCTGAATATGAAATTGATTGTTTCCCCAGATTAGTATTAATGATTGAAAAATTCAAATTAAATTTCTTTGTTTCTTGTATGATAAGGCTGTTCTAGTACTGAAAAATAATCAGATAAAGTATGAGGCAGACGGTTATATATTATATCATGCATCAAAATACCAATTGCATAGCGATACTCTTTGAAAATATCTAGCACTTTAAGATCATAAAATAAAGGAGCAGAGTGATATCTCGAACCTTTGAAAGCAATTACTCTCGCCATTCGTTTCTGAAGCATTCGGACAGGATTCAGAGTTGTAGCACCCCAAACTTCTAATCCATAGGGGAGAGCGGAGTGAAGTGGGACAAGAATCGTGATATCGCACTCTATGCTTTGTATAACTTCTAAAATATTCATTGTAGCCTCTGCATTTTTACATGGTAAACTAGAAATATCACTGAAGATGGTGATTAATACCCCCGCCCCGTGACAACAGCCTTTCTTGACTTTTGGTCGAAAACTGAGGAAGTAGTCCGATCCGCAAGATTTTTCCCTGATTTACTGCCATAGATATGCCGTTTCCATGGCAACGCAGCTTCCAACACATCCAAAAAATATGTCTTGCACATCTTCCCACCAAGACCAATGTGTGTACCAAATTTCTTTATTTTGGTCGAAACTGAGGAAGTAGTTCGATCCGCAAGATTTTTCCCTGATTTACTGCCATAGATATGCCGTTTCCATGGCAACGCAGCTTCCGACACATCAAAAAATATGTTGTACACATCTTCCCAGTAAGACCAATGTGTGTACCAAATTTCATGACTTTCAGTCAAAAACTGAGGAAGTAGTTCGATCCGCAAGGTTTTTCCTTGATTTTCTGCCATAAATATGCCGTTACCATGGTAACGCAGATTCCGACTCATTCGAAAAATATGTCTTGCACATCTTCCCACCAAGACCAATGTGTGTACCAAATTTCATAAGCTTTGGTCGGAAAACTGAGAAAGTAGTTCGATCCGCAAGATTGCAACGGACCGACCGACCGCCCAACCGTTGACTGATTCCCATATACCCCCTTCAAACTTCGTTTGGCGGGGGTATAATAAAAGTTTAAAAGTATTGGATGAAATGACCGTTTTGTATAATTGTTAATAATATTTATACATTTTTTTTTTGTTACAAACAAGTTTGTCTGAAGTAGTACGAATGATCTATAAAATGAAATATTTTCATGTAATATGTCTATGGATTATGACTGATGAAAGCTCATTTTCCTTACATACACAAAAGATGTCCCAATTCACCGCAATAGTAAAAAAAAAAAAAAAAAAGCCTGCACAATATTAGTGTTGGTATTTATCGCTAAAAATATTATTGCAAATAATAGGGTCAAAATAGGGATGGTGTCCCAGTTCTCCCGCTTCCCAGTTCACCCGCTCTCCCACGTTATATGGGGTAAAATAAAAGAATTAAATAACATGACCATAATTTTTCTTGACACGAAGTGTCTTAATCTATACAATATTCCAATCTTTTTACGTAAATATTGCATACACTATCAATGTGTTTCTTCCATGTCAAATTTTCGTCCATACGAATTCCAAGGAACGATGTTAACTCAACTGACTCTAAAATAGTTTCATTAATGAGCAAATGACCAGAAACTGAGAAATGCCTTCGTCGGTTTTTAAATAACATGTAATTATTTTTTTTTTCGTATTTATTGTACTTTGTTGCACCAATCTGTAACAGCTTTCAGGTTACGGTTAACTTCTGATAAATCAATATTACGTTCATCATGCTTGAATGTATGAAATAGATTAGAATCATCTGCAAATAAACGAAAATTGAAATAATTTGATGAATTTGGTAGGTCATTAATGTAGACAAGAAATAATGTCGGGCCTAATACCGAGCCCTGGGGGACGCCGCTTGAAATAGATTTATAATCAGATTTCACACAGTCGTAAGTTACAAATTATTGACTGTTTAAGTAATTCTTAAACCACTATTCCCGGAATTCCGTAATGCTCCAGTTTTTTGAAAAGAATAGAGTGATTAATTGTATCGAAGGCCTTGGCAAAATCGATAAAGACTCCTACTGTCAAGCTCCCTTCATCAGTACATTGAGGAATTTGATTGATCAAGTTTATAAGCGACGGTTTTGTACTATATCCATGTCTAAATCCATACTGATGATTATATATTTCTTTTTTCTCTTTAGAAAGAACAACCAACCGATCTTCCCCGATATAGTCCAATTATATTATAAAAGTACTAATGCGTGTACTTGTCTTTGAATAAAAATGATGGACCTGAGTAAGGCCTTTGATACTTTAGATTATAGGATTTTAATTAATAAATTAAATTTGTACATGTATAAAGAGGAACTGCGCTCTTATGGTTTCAGAATTACTTAGATTAATAGACACCCAGAGGCCAGAGAGCAAAGAAAAAAAAACGGTTTGTCCCCATGCATGCATTTGCTGACAAATTTTCCTAGAGTTGAGGATAATGCACACAAATGAACTTTTGACTGTTGCATTCATTTTACCAACAGAGACATTCGCTTCATGTCCTGGTGAGAGGGCTCACCTTGCACCAGATCACAGCTTACCTAGCATAGCACTTCACAGCTATCCTGGCTCGGGGAACACCTGGGTGCGTTACCTGATAGAGAGCGCTACTGGAATCTACACGGGCAGTATATACTGTGACAGGTCACTCGTTAAAGGTGGTGAGTTCAGCTCCTTAAATCAAAACCAGCTATATAATTTATCTGAAATATCGAAGCCCCCATATATTATTTCAAATTACAGTGCTTTTGGGGGGCAACCACGTGAGGACATTAAACCCATCCACTTAATTTCTATATAAGTCCGTACTGGCGAAACAAGTGCGTTTTTGTCACGGACTCAGGGTAAAAACAGAATGGTCCATGAGTATCATCTGTCATAATTATATGACATGTATACTCAACTCAATATTTCTAAAGCCCTTCTATTTAAGCATCTTCTGTTTGATAGTGACGGTACCTGAAGCGCAAAAAAAAGTTGGGTGTACGGGGTGTCTACAAAAAATAAAAAATAAAATAATATCTTAAAAAGTACTCATCCATCACCAGATCAGTAAAATTTCTTAGGTAATATTTACTATCACCTAACTTTCACAAGGATTTAAGCTAAAACAAGAAAGTTATGATAGTTTTTGTAAAACGTAACATGTTTCAAATTTTACAAGGAGAGCGCATTGAACAGTATCAGTGCACAATAATTATCTATACACCTGTTGCCTGAACATTTTGCGGCAAACTCAAATTAACATCAATTTTTGTTACAAAAGGGGTGTTAAGAATTAAGATCAATGTAATTTACACAAATATCGAGGTAATGTAGTGTTTTCATTATCTTTTTATGGAGGGATATTGGCCATACAAAACAAAATAAAAAATGAAAAACAAGGACGCTTAAGCGTCTAAGCATAGATATCATAAAATCAATTTTTGTTTTTTGTTGCTTAACTTGAAATAAACATTTGCAGAGTTGAACAATGAATTTGCCATTTCCGTGACCGGGGGTAATAATATATATCTAGCGCTTTGAGCCAGTTTGGGAAAGGCGCTTTATAAATGCCAGGTATTATTAGTAGTATTATTAAAACAATGTTTAGTTGTTATTACTTGCTCAATGATTTAAATGTGAATGAGTTGAAGAAGTAAGTATAAAATCACCAGTTCATCAAAAACTTCATGCGGAATATAGTTTCTTTTGCTTCTTGTACTTAAAAGATATTTTGAATGCTTATTCATGGCATTTTACAAATGAAAAATCATTCTAAAATGTGTCAGTGGTGATTTCAACAAGAAATTATGAGTTAGAATGACTCCAATTGAAATGTACATAAAACACGACAAGCAGCAACCGACACGACACCACAAAATGCTACACGATAAATGGCAAAAACCCAATGCACACCGCATGCGAACACGACATTTGCTAATAAGTTTTGCTGGAGAGATGGTGATGTCGTCTTTGATGATGAGAATGTCGTGATAGAATTCATTAGAAATCCAGTAAGTAGTCATCAAAATAATTGCAAATATAAGACGGAAGTTTTAAATATTTTTTTTATATCATTCTTTTTATTTGGGTTATTCTAAAAGTTGATAAATTGGTCATGACTATGTTGAATAATTTAGTAATCTATGTTATCTTTTCGGAAACCTGGAGGATTATCCCGGAGACCATTACTGTCGGAACATTTTTTAAAAATCTTCCTACCCCTGGAGAATGTCCCCAGGACTATTATTCTCTAGGGTATTTTCATTCTGTTAATCTGAAGTATCCATCCCCTTGAGGGTGCATACCTTTAGATCTAATTGTCCTTTGGGCAGGGGTGTCGATCCGTGTTCATGATTTTTTTGGGGGGGATGCATCCAGCGAGGGAGCGAAACCAGTGGCGTATCTAGGGATTATGACGCCCGGGGCAAACAACGAAGTTACCCCCCCCCCCCCCCCCCCCCCCCGCAGAGTGCCCAAACTTATATACGTTACTGTACAAGCTAGGGGGCAAAGCGTCCGAGTGGATTTTTTTTTCAATTTTTAACCCTCAAAAACGCAATTTCTTGTGCATTTTACCCAGGAAATTTTGCAATTGACCACCGCAATTGAGCGGTAGAGAGGCTCGAATTTTATACAACGATAAGCGGTTTTCTATTCACTCACTTCTACAATCAGGAGCAAAACTAACGAAAACCCTAGAGGCTTGAGAAAGAGTCGAGAAATTCAGCAAAGCTACCTGAAGTTGAGATTTCTTTCAAAAGTTAAACGTTTGCAAATTCTGTTTTATACACTCTATCCTATATTGGGGACGCAATATTTAGCAGGGGTCATAATAATGAATACTACACGATATAGCGAGCAAAGCAATTACATCTTTATTTTTTCAAATTTTGAAACCTTTAGGCTATTTAAGAACTATATACGAAATCCTGAAAGAAAATAATTATGCGAGGGCCCACCGAGCTTTGGAAAATTTTAGCATTTCAAACCTTCAAAAACTAGATTTCTAGTGCATTTACCCTGCGGATTTTTTTTTTTTTTTTTTTTTTTTTTTTTTTTGGGGGGGGGGGGGGGGGGCGCATAATCTGTAAGGATTATGGTATTTCTTCATTTCCCCCTTTTTTTTCTCTCGTTTTTTTCGCCCCCTCCAAGTGCCCCCCCCCCCCCCCCCGATACGCCACTAAGCAAAGTGACTGAGCGGGGTATCCCCCTCCTGCACCAGGGACTTTTTCAAAAATCTGTCTAAAAACTTGCATTTAGAGCATCAAAGAAATCATTTTTAATGAACAGAAGGAATGCACGGATCTACACCAATGGACGTATGGGGCGCCAAGTGTAGCATGACTGATTGTGTTACGAAATCAATGATTTCGTTACGAAATCAACTTCACAAAGTGATTTCGTTACGAAATCAACTTCACAAAGTGATTTCGTTACGAAATCAACTTCACAAAGTGATTTCGTTACGAAATCAACTTCACAAAGTGATTTCGTTACGAAATCAACTACTGCAGGTGATTTCGTATCCGAAATAAAGAAACGATACTTAGCTGCCGATATTTTACCTTGACATACCACCGATATGGAGGCCTAGGTTTGGCCACCAGCCGCGCCGGCGTGGCATGCATATACACATACATACACTGGATGTGTTCGGATGAATAGTTTGAGGAGGTATAGTCGTTGTTTTAAATAAAGATTACATTATTGTGTATGTTTCATGAACTTACAGCTAGATCTACATACTTATTAATAATCTTTGATCTAAATGATAGATGCAGGCCGGGGCCTGGGACCCGGGGGTGCACCCCCTGGACAAAATCAGGAGGTGTACCGAAGCGTACCAAAGGGGGGGGGGGGGGTGTTTGGGTGTTTGGCAAAAAGAGGAAGTTCTGGGTGTTTAAACACCCCCCCCCCCGGTATGTGTATGATATTATATTATAATATGTATGATATTATAATTAGATCTTAATAGAGTTTACGTGTCTTGATCTAGACCCTTTTAGGCCTAAGTACCAGTTAACGTACGTATAGGTTCTCAGTCTAACGTTCAAATATAGTAACATATACAGTGGCGGATCCAGGAATGAGTAAACGGGGGGGGGGGGCACACACCCCCCAAAAAAGGCCTTTTCCCTCCAAAATTCTATGAGAAGCAAAACAAATTTTAAAAAATGTCCTCAGCATTTCATTTCTCTCCTTTTCAGTCCAAAATTCTCTGACAATTCTCTGGATCCGCCACTGATATAGCTAGACCTAGAACTAACATAAGCCTAACAATCAGTCTAGATCTAGACTACATAAAACAAATTATTTCAAAGGAAATCAAACTTTGGTAGCTTTGGTAAATAGGTCTGGAAATGTCGAAGAATCCAGATAAAGTGAAGCAATTTTATGCTCATTTACTGGTAAATTGTTACTGTTGCCCTAACTAAAGCACATCGCAAAAACTATGTCTCTCTTAATATATTTTGCCTCTAAATTGATTTATTTAAGAAACTTGGGCCTATTCATTGCTAAATTTCTTTTACATCTCATTCCAAGTCCTAACTCTCTCTCTCTTTGTACTGTATATCATAATTGCAATACTCATTCTTACTTCTCAATTAGTTCATCTGTCATTATCATGCACATTATAATCACAACCTCAATCAAATACAAGAAATAAAATGATAAGATATATACTGAGAAAAATAGAATATTTTTATTGCTCACACAAATAAACTGTAAAAGAACAATTTAATGATTTACTACAAAATCCAGTTATACCCATTATTTACATAAATAATGAAAAAATGAATTACATACAATAATAAAACTAAAATGTACAATAAATGTTTCCATTTGCATTATTCAATAGTAAAATGATGTTGCAAAACTGGAATTTTTTATCCCTTTGACCCAATCCCCCAAACTGGAAATTTTTATCCGCTTTGACCGAATGCCTATTGCATTATTCAATAGTAAAATGATGTTGCAAAACTGGAATTTTTTATCCCTTTGACCCAATGCCCCAAACTGGAAATTTTTATCCGCTTTGACCCAATGCCTAAAACTGGAAATTTTTATCCACTTTGACCAAATGCCCAAAACCGGAAATATTTATTCAGGGTTGGCGGATTAAAACGCTTTGATTTAAATCACCTCGATATTAATCATCCCCATAGACTTGTGTATTATATACAATGTTTAAGGTTTTAAAAATGATTTTTCAAATGAAAATAATGGCAAATTTGCACATTCAGGCATTGAAAGGCACAACAATGCTGATAAATGCTTTCACAATTCCATTTGTACCCATACAAATCCAACAAAATCCTCCTGTTCAGACAAATCTTAAATGGAAAAGAGAATAAACCCGGATATTTTTGCGAATGTTCATCACTAATTCACTTCACTTCCAAAAACTTTAGGCTTTGAGAATAATGTTTCTGATGTGATTTTATTTTGTTATCAAACAAGATTTAACTTTATATGTGAAATCTTACAAGGAAAACTTACAATGTTTAACCTTTAAGGTGAAAAGACTACTTACAAATTAACTTTAATGATTCATCTAAAACAGGTCCATGGCCGAAACATATTCTCATTTTCGTTCATTCACATAATTTATCACTTACTGATTTAAATCTCTTTCACAGACAATGTTGTACTATGAGAAAATGTTTCCATATTATGTCAAAATAGATGTAAGAAAATAAATCATATTTATGGTTGGGTAACAGGGTTGATAGTATTACAAAAATTTGTTCAAGTATGCTGGATGTGGGGGAGGGGCACTGCTATAATCCATTGGCATCTTTTTTTTTTCATATTTTCATGTTTTTGTCCATGCAGGTGTCCAAGTGTATACTTGCATACATACTGTGCGTTTGTATACGTCCATATGTTATTTCTTATTACTGCTAGAACTTTAGAGCTGCTGATTGGTTTTTAATACCTGGGTCAAATATGTACCAATAAGCTGATTAGACTTTGAAGTTCAAGTGACAGTGTAAGGGCCTTGTACATGTCTGATTTTATCTTGTTACTGCATTGTCGTTATTGCTGATCACACAAGAGACATTCAAATTTAGATGCAAGGTTTTGGCCTGTTACAAAGAACTTAAACTGTTATGGGAGTGTGGAGGCATAAATATTGCCTGTGATGCAGTTAAATTGCTCAGTTGAAATTTGTAACAATACTAATTAACATTTTTGCAAGGAACTCTGAAACTCTTCATAACTTTAACTCTGAAATCTAACCAGTTTATCCTTGCATCACAGTTCGTGCCCACTTGACAACTCTGAGGTCTATTCAGATCATTGCTGCCTAAGAGTACCTACTTGACCGAAGTTCAATTGAAATCCAATCTAGTGGTCCTGAAGTTAATGTGATAACAAAAATATAACAAACAGACAGTCAGATGTACTCAAGGATGGAACTCTGAATGCACAGCCCAAAAATTTCCCCCGCTCCTTTAGAGTGGAGGCACAAAGGCAATTTTGAATTTGAAATAGGAAGACAATTTTTGCTTCTTTTCGAGAGAATTTTTAAAAAATTGATTACATAAAAATCATGTGATTCACATGTAAAACACAGATTTCATTTTCTTAAAGCACCAATTTTAATTAACCTTGATAAGTAATATGTATGAGGAAATAATGATGTAATAAAAATTCTCTATAGGCAATTTCATATTTGAAATATATGTACACATTTGGTGCCTCTGGAGGAAATTTTTCATAAATTGTTATTGGTTAATAATATGTAATATTTTTTTAACTAGGCTAAATTACAAAGTAAACTGTTAAAAACAATGCTAGGGGTAAAATTTATGATAAGATCAAGATTGATGCTATCATTACGCTACGATTTCTTTCTAATTGAACATAATTTCTGATGAAATTAAAAAAAAGAAATTTAATCCGATTTAAATCAAAACTAGATGTATCTTCGACCGCGCGCGGTCAGAATTTATGCCCCCGCCATCACCAGATTGGAAATGTATGGCATACATGTACACTTTCAAAAGGATTGGTCCAACAAAATTACAAATCTTTTCACTGAAAAAGAACAGGAGACAGAAAATTTATTTCATTTCATTTTCATTAAAAAACTTACCATTGATGACTTACAATCATCAAATACACCAAGGAAATAGATATTTTATAGCAAATAGACCACTGTCCCCTTGAAATTTCTAAAATAGGTAGGCCTAGACTCCATACATCACGAACCATTTTTATGTACATAATGACCTCTATGACCTTTGAACTTTGACCTAACTAATCAGTTCATCGTCCCTCGCATATGCATACATGGGCCAAGTTAGAGGTTGATCTGTCAAACAGTTCTGAAGTTATTGCGAGAACGAACCATTTTTATGTATATAATTACCTCCGTGACCTTTGACCTTGAGACCCCAAAATCTAATCAGTTCATCGTCCCTCCCATATGAATACATGGGCCAAGTTAGAAGCTGATCCGCCACATGGTTCCCAAGTTATCACAAGAATGAACCATTTTTATGTATATAATGACCTCTATGACCTTTGACCTTGAGACCCCAAAATCTAATCAGTTCATCGTCCCTCCCGTATGCATACATGAACCAAGTTACAAACTGATTTAAAAAAAAAACGGTTTTGAAGTTATCGCGAGAACGAAAACGAAACAGGCGTACGACCCAAAAACATAATGCTTCCGGCACCACATATGGTGGGCGGAGGCATAAAAATCTGATTTAAATTTTAAAAAATCGCCAACCCTGTTTTTATTCACTTTGACCAAATGCCCAAAACTGGAAATTTTTATCCATTTTAATGACAAAATGCCAAATCGCCAAATCAAGCTTCATTTATTATTTACAAAAATAAAATTCATAAATACATTTATATACAAATGACTCCACTTGTGTATGCCTATATAGCAATACCTTGTCACCCAAAACCAGAAATTTTTATCCGCTTTGTACAAATGCCCCAAACCGGAAATTTTTATACCCTGTGACCTAATGCCCAAAACCAGACATTTCAAATTCCAAAACAAGAACAATTGATTCTATGAATTGCCTCCCTAAAATATAAGGTTGTCCAAATAATGTGGATGAAAATACCTCTTCATGCATCAACCATTCAAAAGAGAAATTAGCAGGAGTTCACTTTCACACAAATACACACAGACATGTCTGCATGCATTTTCTTATCTCATACATTACTATGACATGTTAAACGACGACGAGATAATATACCATTACATAAAACCTAATTGTCACTGTACTCATACGGATCATTATAAAACGGGTTCAATGATGTAGCCATCCTCATTGGTCAAATAACACCATGTGACCGTGCAAAAAAAAAAAAGTGATAACATACGGCAAAAATGCTCTAAACCACGGCTGAGCTGCACATACGCGTACCTCTGGTGCGTGCAAACTTAAAATGCAATGAAATCGCGTAGTTTGTCATTTTAGTGCAGGGATTACATGACTTTTTTAGGCTGTGTGCGCTTCTGTGATGTCATCCAGGAAAGCAAACGGCAGCCTCCATGACTGTGCGACTCTTGTCGTTTCTATGGGGTTCGTAACCATTCTTATAGACTTCATAATCATATTGCCGACCTGTTTTATAAAACTATTAATACATGGTTGTGAGTTTGTGCATTAGTGCGATCTTGCAACACGCAGGTTTTTATCGTGGTGTCAAACACACTCGGCTTGCGCCTTGTGTGTATAGTACACCACAATAAAAACCTTTGTGTTGCCAGATCACACCAACGCACTCCCAACCATGTATTAATAGTATACTGTTGTCCATAAGTGTAGATTGCCGCACCATCATCTGAATTTGCTCCTCAACTTCCTGGCATCCTGTCACTGTCACAGATTTTCTCCCCAGTCTAATAGCTGCAACTGTTGCATCTGGAAGTGACAATCAAAGTCAAGAGAAAAAAAAGAGAAAAAGACATTGATAAAGACCTGTTGTTACGACCATTGTTCACTGAAAGATGATTACTTTGTGGACAAGATTTACTCAAAGGAAATTCTTCATAACAGAGGAGAATTGCGATACAGATATTGGGGACTCTATGTCCAAGCCTACATTATATACTGGAATTTCTGACATAATACAAATAATAATGTTAATTGTGCTGGACAACATTACAAATAATCCTTAGCTATAGATCACCATTTCCTTAACTCACAAATTGTCCACTGACGACTATTTCATGGGACAAGACAATATACAAACAGACGATTGGTACTACAAAACTTAAAGATAACATTTAACAAATTCATAGTGACGAAGCTTTTCGACCTGCACTCATCGGGTCACAACGCAGGAATGAGAGAATACAAGAAAATACAAAAGTCAAGGAAGGGTATGTATAGCGACCCGGGTAGGATCCGGGCACGCTAGAATAATCGAAGCGCTTGTACAAACTCCTTTTGTCGGCACAATAGCGGATCTCTCGACTGAATGAACAACGTTCATTTGATGTCTGTAGTTTGTTCACCAACGTGCCACTAAAGGAGACCATTGACATCTGTGTCCCCGCCCTCTACCATGGTGATTTGGATGAACCTCCTATCTCTGAATCCGTGTTTGTTGAACTAATGAAACATGCTACAAGTGCTGTCGAGTTTAGCTTTAATAATATCATGTATTCGCAGATCGATGGTGTTGCTATGGGTTCCCCGTTGGGCCCCGTGCTTGCTAATATCTTTGTTGGCTTTCATGAAGCCCGCCTTCATGAAAACATTACTGATCCTAGCCTTACCCCGCTCACCTACTTTCGTTACGTTGATGATACCTTTGCTATGTTTGATTCAAGCACTGCGTGCAAGGACTTTCTTACACAACTCAACTCGCTTCATCCGGCGCTTCGGTTTACATGTGAGATGGAGCAGTCTAACACGCTTCCATTTTTGGATGTACTGGTTGAGAAGAGTGACGGCAAACTTCCCACGTCCGTATATCGTAAACCTACGTTTACGGGCCAGCACACGCGATGGGATTTGTACAGTGCTACATCGTATAAAACTGGTTTGATTAATAGCTTAGTGTGCCGCGCCTTGCAAATTTGTTCTCCGTGTAAGCTCAACCCTGAGCTTCTTCGCATCAAGCAAATCCTACGAGACAATGGCTATCCGGAGCTTGTCATTGATCGCGTTGTGCAGCGTACTATTGATTCGCGGACTCGCCCTGTGTATGGGCCCAATAAATGCCCGGTCTACCTCAAATTACCTTGGCGAGGTAAAGTGTCTGATAAGTATGCGCGCGATATTAAGCATACAGTGTCGCGCTGTTACTTTGCCGTGGCTACGCGTGTCGTGTTCTCTACTAATAGAATGCTACCCGCAGTTCGCAAGGATGTACTGCCTTCCCCCCAAATGAGCAATGTCGTTTATCAGTATCATTGTCGGTGTGAAGCCGTCTACGTTGGCCGTACATCTCAGCGTCTAGCGGACTGCATTAAACAGCACGTACCCTCCGTGGTACGACAGACATCAGCTGGTAGCCGAGCACAGCCGAAGCGTAACTGCGAAACCGCTGCTAGCGTCGCTAATGTTCAATGCCGCAGTCACAGCGACTCTATTGGTCAGCACTTGCTAAATAATCCGGCTTGTTCCAAGGCGTATAACCCGGCTCAGTTCACTATTGTTGCCCGAGCACGCAGCTTTCAACATCTTCGCTTCTTAGAAGCGTTGTTCATTCAGTCGAGAGATCCGCTATTGTGAAGACAATACTTGGGGATACGGTAAATTGCCACTTGGTCTAATAGCCAAATGGTACGTCATTCGGTCTAACAACAATTCGTTCGTCCCCAATTCGTCTGATCAACATTTCGTCTAATACCAATTGGTCTAATAATCACTTCATCTACAGCCAATTCGTCTGAACACCACTTGGTCTAATAATCACTTTGTCTAATTGGCTAACACCAGTTTGTGTAATAACCAATTTGCTAAAATCAACATATCAATGGGGAAATAACTCTTCATTAACAACCGGCTTGACTTCAAGCAGAAATTTCAAAGAAAAATAATGGTGAAAAACTGGACAAAAAGAAGAAAAGAGCTAACTTTATGATCAATCTCAATTCAAATAAATTGAGGTTCATTATAACATAATAAGATATAATGAAAACTCACCAGCTATTGGTCCGTACACAAGGATCAGGTCACCAGCTGAAGTGAACCTTTTTATTAATGTCCTGTACACCTCTCCTGATAGAATGGTCTCCAAATGTGGTGGCTTTTCTGCGACCTTGTTTGCTCTCCACATCGTAAGCACCAGATGTTGCACCTTGTCCTCTGAAGATTAAAAAACAAGTGATTGGAATAACCATGGGTCAAGAACAACTCTCCATTTACAAGTTCATAATGAAAAGTAATTTACTTGTGCTGTCTTATGTAAATCCAGCATAGGTTAACAGTTGTTGGGTATAGGAACTATATGTTCCTCATTGAATACATGTGTGTCACTGAGAGATCTGGTAAGCAAAATACAGTCAACTTCGCCTAAGTTGATCATGACAGGACTGAGTGAACTTGTGCGGAAGTCGAAGAAAATCTGACTTACGCGTGTGTATATATAACACAGGGACGCCGCGGTGCAGACTGTGGCCGGCGGTTTGATCGATTGGGAGTTCCCATCACATAATGTACCATGATTATATTGTGCCGACATCAAGAAAATAAGAACATACATGTACTGTACCTTTCATGTACCCAGTATATTACTTCACACTCCTGTTACAAGTTGGACAATAAAGAATAAAACCAGACACGTCCAGTGATTAATTTCAATGTATTAAACCCTCCCTTACATCCCTTTATATCGCCGTGAAGGCAATAAAACTGCATAAAACGGCGTCCGTCCGGCCAGCCGGCCATGCAAACATGACTAACACATGACATTTTGTTTTCACATGAGAGCGCGAGAGAGGACGCCGAGATCCCGCCAGCAAGTCGGGAAATTTTTGTAAACAAATTCGGCGTGTGGCAATCTCGACAATGATTGATTTCACATCACCGTCTAGTTCGACTTGTGCGGTGTAAATTTAATGTTTTTTATGGTATTGTTTAGAGAATATGATCGATATATGCGAGTATTCCACCTACGAAAATCGATTTGTACAAAGGATTAACACACCTAAGTCTATGAGGATAAATTGGGACTTTTTATTTTCATTGACTTGAGCGACTATTCGACACATGTGAGGTCGACTTAAGCGAGGTTGACTGTATCAAAGTAGCAATTTCGAATGTTCAATGCATCATAAATTGATGCATTGAAAATGTTATATATTAGCTAACTATGAGCCATACTGCAAATACTTCATGAGTAGCATTTTCTCAAATTCATAAAGATGTCACTTCTTGCACCAAAATTTGAATAACAAATTCATTAATCTACATCTGCCACTATCCACCCAGTGTGGTATTGGGTAACTGGTAGGAATTTATTCCTTGAATGCTTTCAGCGCCTTATAGGGCAGCTGGGCTAAAGCCAGGGTAATAATAATACTTCTGCACTTAGAAACATAAGCGCAATAAAAATGTTATGTATTATTATTATTCATCATGAAGTAATCTATTATTAATTTTCCTTATATCCTTTTCCAAAATTACTCTACAACAAATTTAGTAGCTGCATACTGCTGAAAGCATGAATTCAGTCAGTGTCTGTTATGAAGTATTAATGGTGTCATTTTCATTATTACATTCAATATTACATTTTGGGTTCACAAACCTTCTTTATTCAGCAGAACGGAATATGTATGCTGCCTCCCCTGCAAATGATCGACAGTCCGGCCAGCTAATACTACATCTTCACAGATGTAAGCAAGCAGGGTCCTATATTGCAAGGTCTCTTCAGCTGCTGTAATATCTGAATCCTGCAGTAATACGTACATGTATAAGACAAATATAATAATAATAATAGGTCGTTCTTCTACAGCACTACTTGTTTAACATGTAAAATCATACTAGTGTGCGCCTTGTGGTGAGTAGAAAATGTCAGCTTCGTCTGCACAGTTATGAAGTATTAATGGTGTCATTTTCCCAACACCTAGAGAATATTAAAAAAGAACATTTAAAAAACTTGTTGAAATAAACCCATAGCATCTTTTATGTCTCAATAAAATATTAAATATCAACAACAATGGAATCCCCTCCTTCCTCACCCTTGGAAAATTTGGACAAGAAAGTAACATTCAAGTTCACTTTGCCAAACTTCAAAATAGTTTGCTTGAAATCCACTGCTAATCTAACAGAAAGATAACATCAAATCAAATTACATATAAAGCTGAGAAATCCCCCCCCCCCCCCTTTGCTGTCTGCACATGACTGTAATGACAAAACTTCAATCCTTCTAAATGAACAGATTTTATTCATTTTTTTTGTTTTAATTCTGGCTCGCAGCACAAAAAAAATGGTAAATCCACATGACTTGTGATTCCAGATTTCATACATGAATAAATACTGCAACATAAAGCAACTAGATGAATTCTCGACTGTGCGCAGTCAAAATTTATGCCTCCACCCTTGCCAGATCAGAACGATATCGCACATTCATGTTGATTTGTTTTAAAGCTTGATTGAACCACAATAAAAAGCCTCTAATTACATGTACATGTTAATTGACATTTGACCTTACACCTTATAACCCAAAAGTCTGACCACTTTATCTCCTCCTAGTCATGAATACAAAATAGATGAGATATGGCAGTAACAAAGGTAAAAAAACACATAATCCTATATGACCTTTGACCTTTGACCTACGTATCCAAAAAATCTAATCAGATCGTCTTTCTATGGTGATACACACTAGTACCAATTTGGATAAAAAAACAATGATTTTGAACCTCTCAATGTGTTGTCAAAGCCTGTTTTGTTTTTAAAATTCCTGGCACCAAACGCAATATGGTCATGCAGCAAAAATGGACATAATGTGTGCAGAAATTTTTGCTCTTTCTACTTTATGCATATGGTAGATTTTTTAGAGCTCTGAATCAATATCTATTCAGTCAAACCACAAAATGTGGTCAACTGTCTTGAAAGGGTTAACAAGGCTAACACATGCAATTTCAGAAATTGACCCCTTACCTTGACCTTTGACCTACGTGCCCCAAAATCTAATCAGATCATTTTCCTGCGGTGATACATACTAATACCAAGTTTGAAGTTCATACCTCAAGTGGTTCTTGAGTTATCACTAGAAAAAGAAAGCGGGACGGATAAAAATAAAGCATACCTGTCTGACATTGACAAATGCCACCTCTACTGAGCAGTTTGGCACAAAGTTGCTGGAGCTCTTGGCAAAGTGCAACCCTGCCCCTACGTCCTGCCTGGTGTGGCTTCCTCCTCTCCAGGCTTTTGCCGCCTCCACCAATTTGAGATCTCGGGACAGATTTCTTGAAGTCCATTCCTACAAGGATAAACTAGATGAATATTCGACCGCGCGCGGTCGGAATTTATGCCTCCGCCATCACCAGATTGGAAATGTATGGCATACATGTACACTCTAAAAAGGATTGGTCCAACAAAATGACAAATCTTTTCCCTTAAAATGCACAGGAGACAGAAAAATTTATTTCATTTCATATTCATATAAAATAAATTGACCTGTGACCTGTGACCTTTGACCTACTTACCCCAAAATCTAATCAGTTCATCTTTCTATGGGTATGCATACTGGTACCAAGTTTGAAGTTCTCACCTCAGATAGTTCTTGAGATACTGCGGTAACGGTGCTAAAAACCAGTAATTCCATGTAATTTCATGTAAATTGACCTCTGTGACCTCTGACCTTTGACCTCCTTACCCAAAAATCTAATCAGTTCATCTTCGTATAGGGAAACATACTAGTACCAAGTTTGAAGTTCTTACCTCAAACAGTTCTTGAGATATCGTGCTAACGGTGCTAAAAACCAAGAATTTTTATGTAATTTCAGGTAAATTGACCTCTGTGACCTCTGACCTTTGACCTACTTACCCCAAAATCTAATCAGTTCATCTTCGTATGGGGATACATACTAGTACCAAGTTTGAGGTTCCTACCTCAAATGATTCTTCAGATATCGCGGTAACGAGGAGTGGGAGGGACGGACGCACGGACGGACGGACAACCCGAAAACATAATGCCTCCGGCACCCACCTTCGGTGGGCGGAGGCATAAAAAGACAGGAATTTAAATACATCTGAAGTAAACATTTGTAAATCCTGTCTATGTAGCATCTAATCACACCCACCCATGATGCCCATACTATTAACCCCTGTGATTTAGAGAATGCTGTGGTAACATGGAAACATAATCTGCACAGCCAACTATAATACTTTCAAGCATCCTAATATATTGTATTTTCCTCCCATAGTGGATTTCAGAGCCTAAATATATGTATATTTCTAGTGATGCCAATAGACCAGTTCGTAGTTAGCACATGTCCCACATGATCCCAAATATCCACAGATATTTTAAATATGAAGGGCCCCCTGTTTGTGAACTCCTGAAAAATCATCCTGGGAGTGACAGAGGTGCCTCAAGAATAACTTTTTGTTTCTTTCTTTTAAAAGGAATACTTCCACCTGAATATCATGGAATGTACCCCTGAGGCATAAATGAATAATTATTACGTGACATTCTTGAGCACATATCAAATATTTGTGTCAGTGGGTCTTAGAATTTGTCACAGATGACCTCTATCTGCTCATGCTCAGATTGTATCTACCAGCTGGCTTATTAGGAGGCTTACCCTAAATCTTTCTTCCAATTATCCAATATTCTTTCTATTGATAACCATGACATTAAGCACAACGTGAAAATATTGAGGCAAAGACAAATTCCACAAAATATCAAATTTTAATATGTGAAACATCACTGTAAAATTATTTCTCATTTTGAAAAATACATTATACACTCTTTTAGATGCCAATACAGAAAATACTGAACTCGATATCCAACAAATATTGGGCATGTTTCTGACTTGTCCAATATGTTGATGTATCTTGTGCAATATTTCCAAGTATTTGCAATAAAAGGCCATTTTATTAATAATTACGATATGGTTTGAGGACATCCTCCGTGGTGTGTAGTGGGTAGTCCTTCACTGCCTCCTCCCATGAAGAAACTCTGAGCTGCTGAACAAGCTCTGCTTTCACACCTTGTAACAGCTTCTTGGTGCTGGCCACCACCTTCATATTTTTCAGGTTGATCTCCCCACATACCACTCCAGATAAAACAGTATACCTCTCTCCCTCACCAAGGCCTTGCAGTGCCAAAAACAACTGTGATAAAATGAAGAAGTAGAAATAATTCTAAATATTAATTGAAAGTACATATTTGTCAGATAATAAATTTCAGATATACAATGCGTATCAAATAAAAATAAAAAGTTATAACCTCCATGGGCTTCAAGTTTATTTTATAATAAAGAACAACTTATATTCTGTCCAGTGATACTTAACTCATTACTGTGAATCAACAGATGACTGAGCACCAGGTTTAAAAAAAGTATTTAAAAAATTCTCTTGTACCAAGTTTGGTCTGACGCAACGAATGTGGGTCAAAACCAATAATGCATTTCAAGATCACAATGGTTATAGCTTTTTAATTTGAAGCTATCAAAGTTGCATTTTTTTTAAAAGCACTGTATAATCACAATAGTAAGAAATTCCTGTTGTCCATTATATATATATCATCAACAATATTTTATTGCATCACCATTAAAGTTTGAAGTAATGATCAAATATCGAAAATGTTCTGAAATTCACTGCATGGTAATGAGTTGATAAAGGTATTATTAAACAAAACTTACCGACTGCTTCACGTCTTTCCCATTCCCTTGCTCCATATCAAATACCCTGCTAAGTTTTTCATAGCAGCTGCTGCTGTACAGCGCCAGTTGGAATGTTGGAATACAACTGCCTGTGAGAATGATCAAAACATAAGTAGATTTATCACAAAAATTGTTTTTGCACAAGTACAGGTGGTGTCTCAGTTGGGTCAGTAATTAAGCCACCCGAAATTTATGTCTGTTATTATAATTTCATTCTGGGTTATTTTTTTTTTTTTTTTTTTTTTGGCACAAGGCTATTTCAGAGCTCCCCATACATCAGAGGGGAATTCTTTCTGAATTTCCCAACCACAGTAAACTAAAAAAAATTATAAAAAGTTGAGAATAAGTGCAAACTTGTCTAGAGCGTTCCTACATGTGTACTGTGCTGTCTTCCCCAGTGAAGAGAGGCTGGGTTAAATTCCTTCCTAATACAAATATCAAAATGCACGAGTAAACACTTTTTTGCATTACCAGCAATGTAACCAAATATGTTTGATCCTTGTTACTTACAATTCTTTCGGTCGATGCAGCACACATCCGCCTCCACTGAGCACTGACTTTCAGTCCAGGCTTCAGCGGCTCTGCTTGCAGATCTACTCCACAAATCCTGTACATGAACCCTGCAACTCTGTTCTGCAGGCTTTCCCCTCCATTCTGCAAGAGGGAAACCTGCAGACCAATAAGCAGACGATGTCCCATAACATCTTACACATTTTTCAGAGCCTATTTTGTCATCTCCTCTTCACTTATTTCTCTTCCTTCACTAGGGTCAGTCTTAATGTTAGTCTGTTGCCTCACTCTTAACTTCGTGTATGGTATTATTTTGATGAAAAATGCAGCGTTAAAAAAAATAAAGGAATCAGTCACTTGTAAACAAAATAAGACGCCATTGTATTTTCAGCTGCTTGCACCGGGCCATGTTCGGCGTTTCAAGAGGGAACGAATACCATCCTGCTATTATTCGGAGGGCTTTTCAATTTGAAAGTGGGGTTTATTTCATTGATCATTGACCCTTCTCCTATGTATTTACAATCAAACGGTTTTAGCTATCAGAATCAGTTTCACTTTCCCTTTATAATGGTGTGAAATAAGGTCATGTTTAAATACACCAAACTCTTTATAATTTCATAAATAATTGCATTGCAATTACGTTCATTCATTATAGGACGTCGTCTGCTTAAGCAGGATCGATCCCGTGTGTGACGACATCAAAACATCGCTATATTTCTGGCGAATCCTCGGATATTCCAGATGCTGAGAAGAGCTTTTATTTGTGTTGTTTTTATAATCACCAGATATGCAGTTGACATAAAACTTATACGATTGCCATCTGTAAGCTTCCCAGTTTCTAGTGATACATTAATTGCCATATTTGTGATTTTCTTTGAATATCTACTTTAACATTTTTGTTGTTGCTCACTTGTTATCTTTCTTTTCTTGAATTTGGTTTTCTTAAGAAGTAGCTGCTGCACGGCTTTTGTAAAGTTCTGTTGGAATTGTAAAGTGTTTGAAAACTATCTGCGTCATAGATCATTTCAGATATGCGGCAAACAAAATGCTGTATAGTTGTGTAAGCAAGGTCATTACTTACAGCAAACTTTGCTGCATTTCATTCATTTAGCTCTACAATTTAAGATTTTAATCTGTTTTAAGAAATTTTAATACTTTTGCAAGGTTATAAAACATGCTCAATGATTTCAGTCTGCAATGCTGCATAAATTGTTTAAGATATTTTGCATTATAGTTTGGTTTTACTTTTGTTTCCTTTTATGATAATCATATCAGCCTGATGATAAGACTCCTTCTTTAACTTGTTACGATCCATCTTTCTTCGGCTTTGGTTGTTTATGGTATCTATTCATTTAAACTAGTATTATTTGTATTATTATTATTGTTATTATTACTAATATTATCAGTATTATAATTTTTATTATTGATAATATTATTGTTGTTGTTGTTATTGTTATTATTATTATTACAATTGTTATTATGAGGTGGACTACCCAGAATTACGATGACGATGTCATTTTGGATGGAGTTATGCGACCATGCAGACTTAGATATTGCACCGGTTACTCTACTATTGCTTCTTTTATTTCCCTTGTCATGATCGTATAATTGGCCTATAGCCTATACGTATATCAATAATATGCTTATTATTATGTTGTGCTACTTACCAGGCTATTTATTAAACATAGCAGTGACTCCTTTATGAACTCTCTGTAATTATGTTGTTGTTTTTATTGCTGTTGTTGTTTTGGGGACCGGAGGGGAGGGCTTGTAGAGTCATCTACAGAGCCATATTACAGACTTCGGCCAACTCGGTTTATTTGGGCACAACATGGCGTATATTCCTTTGTTTAGTGCTTGCCTAACAAAGCGCCATATTGCTACCTACATGGAGCCGAGTTGGCTAAACTCTGTAATAGATGGCTCTGAGGGCTAGGGATGCAGGACGCCCCCACCTTATTTTTAGTATACACTATTCATAGTATACTTTTTTAATCACAATTTATATTGAATGTTGACGAAGTAATTACATCTTACATGTCTTAAAGATAATAAAGTGTCAATGTTTGGCTCGCTGGAATCCAGCAGCGTGGTGCCCGAACATCCTTTTATTTTGGGAAGCGAGATGGTCGGCTAACCTTATCTGTGGGCGGGAAGATACTCAAAAATCATTATTCTATAGACAATATCTCCTTTTGTTTACTTGCTCAATAGTGCATAAGATTTAGAAACGGAATAGTTTGGGACAGGGAACGCCCATGAAGGGCGAGTGAAGTGCCCAAATATTCCATATTCGGCAGTAGGGTTAAGTAATATTATTCATGGCTCATTATTACATGTTCTATATTTGTCTTTTGATGGCGAAATTGCATTTCCATTACAATTAAAAAAAGGGTTTTATGTTTTTTTCTAACTCGCTTCGCTCGCTTGCAAATTGTAGAAACGGGGAGTATGATATTCTGCCAAGAGGCATCAGCTCCCCCTTTCAAAAAACATTACGTGGCCATTTTCTGCTTGTAAAGATCTACTTGGAACTTTGGTGTGTCTCATTTTCCAAAGCGGTATATGCAATATAAATAACTTCAAGCCAATTTCGTTGTAGAAAATTTAATCCGGAATCCGATCATTCACTCTCTTCAATACATCAGTATGTATTTTAATCACCGAAGTAATATCATTTTATGAGAAATGAAACATGTATTCCTGAGGCGCTCGCTCACAAATATTGGTTATTATAATAGGAACAATGATAATAATGATAATAATATTAATAATAACAAAAATGATGATGATAATAATCATAATAATAATGATAGGAATTACGATAATATAATGGCTATTTCTCTGGATTTTATTATAATTGTTATCATCATTGCTATGATTATTGAGTACGAAATGAATAGCTTTACACTTGGCCGTCTTTCCCCTCCTCCCTATCAAAAATACGGATTGACGCCGTATTCTCTGAATTTTACGGTGGCTGATTTCCGCCAAGGTTTTTTTTTCTTTGTTCAGTACGGCGTTATAATGCCGTATAATAGGGCGTAATATCGCCGTAATAGGGCGTTATTACGCCGTAATTTAGGGCGTTACAACGCCGTAATTTAGGGCGTTACAACGCCGTAATAGGGCGTTATTAAGCCGTAATTTAGGGCGTTATTACGCCGTAATTTAGGGCGTTATTACGCCGTAATAGGGCGTTATAACGCCGTAATAGGGCGTTATTACGCCGTAATTTAGGGCGTTATAACGCCGTAATTTAGGGCGTTATAACGCCGTAATAGGGAGTAATATCGCCGTAATTTAGGGCGTTATTACTCCGTACTGAACAAAGAAAAAAAAAAACCTTGGCGGAAATCAGCCACCGTAGGATTTACAACCTTTTTTCATTTTCGGAAATACGAACCCTTTTTCATTTTCGGAAATACGAACCCTATTTCATTTTCGGAAATACGAACCCTATTTCATTTTCGGAAATACGAACCCTTTTTCATTTTCGGAAATACGAACCCTTTTTCATTTTCGGAAATACGAACCTCATATCATTTTCGGAAATACGAACCTTCGGAATTATGAACCCTATTTCATTTTCGGAAAAAAGTACCTTCGGAAAAACGAACCTTCGGAATAACGAACCTTCGGAATTATGAACCTTCGGAAAAACGAACCTTCGGAAATACGAACCTTCGGAAAAACGACATGTAACCGTAAAGTCAATGGGATGTGAATCCTCATAGGCAATTACACGCAATAAACTGCATGTACAAAGTGAATGCGGGGTGGCTTATTTCACGAGAATGCCTATTCTCAAAATTCATCGTAAAGTTAGTCATTATATTAAAATAAGCGGTCCAAACTAGTCCAAACTAGTCCAAACATCAAAGTTTCTCCAAGTTTCTTACCCTCTACCGACTAGGCCTAGGCTTATAAAGGCCTAGACCTAGTACTTCCTCAAAGTCAAGAGTCAAACTGTTCATCCGAACACATCCAGTGTACGTGTACGTACGTGTATGCATCAGGTATGCATGCCGCGGCCGGTGGCCAAACCTAGTCAACGTAAAGTATCGGGAGCTATTATCGTTTCTTTATTTCGGATACGAAATCAAGTGCAGTAGTTGATTTCGTAACGAAATCACCTGCAGTAGTTGATTTCGTAACGAAATCACTTTGTGAAGCTGATTTCGTAACGAAATCACTTTGTGAAGCTGATTTCGTAACGAAATCACTTTGTGAAGCTGATTTCGTAACGAAATCACTTTGTGAAGCTGATTTCGTAACGAAATCACTTTGTGAAGCTGATTTCGTAACGAAATCACTTTGTGAAGTTGATTTCGTTACGATTTCGTAACACAATCAGTCATGCTACACTTGGCGCCCCATATGGACGGAACCCCTTAATTGAGAATAACAATGCGAGCGAACAAATTTTCTTCGATATTTTCGCATGAAAATTATGGCATTTCTTATTTCCTTACTGCTAATCATTAAAGAATGTGATGGTATTTCAAGATCAAACATAATGAGTTTGGATATATCATAGTACTTGTTTATTTATTTTATCCAAAAATGTTGGGGGTATGATAATACAGGACATTCCCCACCTCATTTTTTTATATATATACCCCCCCCCCCATCACCCCCGGGATCGACACCCATGCATTTGGGGATTATTGTCCGGGTGTGGGGGGGGGGGGTAATTGTCCTAGGGGTAATTACCCTGGGGGTACATGTCCGAGGGTTAGTTTTTGTCGAGCGTAATTGTTTTAGGGAGTATTCGTCCAATCATTATGACTTAGCTAGTAGAAATCAATTTGAAAGTTCAATTACTGATGTAGCCAATACTTCCCACATACGACTTTAAAAGGAGCTGGTCTAATAATTTTTTTCCAGGGCTGTTTATCACAAAATTATCACATGTATGCCTGCCGTTTGGACTCGTGATCTAATGATATTCTCAATAATTGGATCAGAAATACAAATCAAGTCAATTTATAATTATGGTGTAATTCTAGGGGCAGGGTGTCGATTCGTGTTCATGATTGGTGGGGGACGAGGAGCGAAGCCAGTGGCGTATCTAGGGGTTATGGCGCCCAGGAGTTACGCACACCCCCCCCCCCCGAATGCCCAAACTTATCTACGTTATCGTACAAGCTACGGAGCAAAGCGACCGAGCGGCAAATTTTGTTCAATTTTAACCCTAAAAAACGCAATTTCTTGTGCATTTTACACAGGATATTTTGCAATTGACCACTGCAGTTAAGCGGTAGAGAAGCTGAAATTTTATATAGTGATAAACGGTTTTCTATTCACTCATTTCTGCAATCGGGAGCAGAACTAACGAAAATCCTATAGGATTCAGAAAGAGTCGAGAAACTCAGCAAAGCGACCTTAAGTTGAGATTTCTTTCAAAAGTCATTGCAAATGCTGTTTTATACCCTTATTACACATCTTGGGGGCGCAATATTTAGCAGGAGTCATACAGGTGTATGAGACTTAAAGGAGAATTAAGCCCTGATTACAAATTTACTTATATTGGAAGGTGTAATATATTCCTACTTATTGGCCTAAATCATTTTCTAATAAGATATCAGAAAAGGGTATAAATAAAGATATTCCAACACCCGGTATCGTCTCCTACTCATTTACATGGGGGCTGCCATTTTCTTGCTGATTTGGAGTTGTACATGAACCATTGAGAAATGTTCCAGTCAGGAAGATATTTTGAATCCAAATCCTAAATTGATTTTCTTCATTACCTAAAATCCCATATGTGACGGAAAATATAAAGTGGGTGTTTACATGTATTATAAAAATTAAATCTTTATAATGATACTTTTAAATTGTCTCAAAAATCTATTTTCTTGGGTTTGCCAAACAGAGCAGAACATAATATATGTAGCATGCATTCTGACTTTTCAAGTCCATTATCCGAAAGCAGGTGAATGCATAGTTTGCCGCTATAGATGCTCAGGGAAGAAGCATCCATAAAATTTGAATTAATTTGCTCCGTCCCATACGTCCAGTATCGAGAAAATAGATTTCTATTAAGCGAATATCGATTTTCGACAGAAATATATAAGGAAATCTTCAGTTTAAAAATAAATTGACATATCTATTCTATATTTTTAATCTTAAATGGATTTTTAATTTTGAAAAAGGCAATTGAGCATTTGGATTAAGAAAATCTTCTTGTACACATAAACAAAATGGCAGCCCCCATGTGCTGCTAGCAGACGATACATATTGCTAGCAGATGGTAAATTTTGCTCAGAAAAAATTGATTCGTATCGATCTCGTATATTTTGACGCGAAGCCATATAGTCTAACAAGTAGGAATAAATAACACCTTTGAACACTATCGTCTTTATTTTTGAGCGTAATTCTCCTTTAAATGATATAGCGAGCAAAGTAATTACATCTTTTTCAACCTTTTAAAACCCTTTAAGCTATTTTAAAAACTATATAATGGGGGCATGAAATAAAATAAATATGTGAAGGAGTAAAGCGAACGAGCTTTGGAAAATTTTCGCATTTCAAACCTTCCAAAACTAGATTTCTAGTGCATTTACCCTGCGGATTTGGGGATGTATAATCCGTAAGGAACTAAGGATTATGATTGTTCTTCACTTCCCCCTTTTTTCTTTCTCTCCTTTGCGTTTTTGCGCACCTCCAAGTGCCGCCCAGGGTAAGTACCCCCTGCCCCCCACCCCTAGATGCGCCACTGAGCGAAGCGACCGAGCACCGGGGGAAGGTGTGGGACCCACGCCAGGGACTGTTTCAAAAATCTGTCTATAAAACTTGCATTTTAGAGCATCTCAAAATGGTTTTTAATGAAAAGAAGGAATGCACGGATCTACGCCAATGGACGGAACCCCTTAATTGAGAATAACAATGCGGGCGAACAAATTGTCTTCGATTTTTTTTCGCATTGAAATTATGGCATTTCTTATTTCCTTACTTGCGCTGATTGGTTGTACGGTTCCGAATAGTCGAGGGGTTCGGAATAGGCGATCAGCGGTTGGCTGATCGCATTAAACAACACGTCCCCTCGACTATTCGGAACCAATCAGCGCACACAGCCCGTCCGTGCCTGCAAATCTGAAATGCATGCTAACAGACCAAAGATAGCCAAATGCGATTCAGCGATTGGTCTCCATTTGCTGAACAATCCAGCTTGCGCACAAAACTGTGCCGACGGTCAATTCTCAATTATGTCCCGGGCCTGAGGCGCAGCGCATTTACGCTTTCTGGAAGCCGCCTACGTTCAATCGCACGAACCCCTTCTGTGCAGACAAAAGGAGTTCGTCCAAACTTTGCGATTGTTGATTTCGAGTAATTTGTTATAATACCTGCGTGATAACCTGATAAGCGCAGGTCGAAAAAGTCGCGTTATCATGTCTCTTTTTCGTGCCATATTGAAATTAAAGAATGTGATGGTATTTCAAGATTAAACATCATGAGTTTGGACAATTATTAATTTTAAGTTAATGTTTCATAATTGTTATTTATTTTATCCAGAAATATTGGGGGATGATAATACAGGCCATCCCCCACCTCAATTTTTTTTTTGATATTTAATATCACCCCCCCCCCCCCCCCCCCCCGGATAACTGGGCGTTGTGGCGTGTGCCTGTAATCCAGCTAACAGTGGAAGTTACAAACTGATTCAGCGGACCCAGGTTCGAGAATGAGTCACGTCTTTCGGATGGTGACGTTAAAGGTCGGTCCCCAGACGTAAATAATCATATCTGATTGATACACGTCTGTAAAAACCCAATTACACCCCCCCCCCCCCCGGGATTTGACACCCATGTCTAGAGGGTTTAATTATCACCTGTGTCAATTGCACTGCATGTGTTGTACAGAGGGTTTGAATTGTTATAGAAATATTATTATCAGTCACTTTCACTTTCACTTTCGAGCCGAAAGTTAAAAAAGAAAGTGGAGGCTCAAACTGTCTACCACCAAAACAGTTTCATCGATCTTCCCCTTACGCAATCACATGGCTAGCTATCAACTACTGAAAGTAAAGTTAGACTCTGCTCTCCTCAAATTCGACCCAACTCCTACTTACTTTGGAGTTAAACTGGACCGTAGTCTCACCTTCAAAAACCACCTCTCAAACATGAAATGCAAAGTTTCCTCCAGAGTGGCCCCAATCAGGCGCCTAGCCTGCATAAACTGGGGTGCTTCCTTTAACACACTCAGGACCTCAGCCATGGCCTTGGAACAGAGTACTGTGCACCTGTCTGGACGCAGAGTGCTCACACCCATAGAATTGATGTTCCTATCCATGAGGCTATGAGGCTTATTTCGGGTTCTGTTAGATCCACTCCTCTGAGTCATCTGCCATTCTTGTCTGGGATCCAATCCCCACAAGTCCGCCGAGACATCACGTGCAGACGACTCTACAAGAAATCCGCTAAGGAAAATCACCTCCTGCACCACATCCTGTACGAAAAGGAGGACCCACACAGGCTGCGGTCAAGGAAGCCCCTCCGCATATTCCTTGAAAATCTGGAAGAAGCAGAACCTCCAACTTCACAAATACCAGAGCGGCTCCAGCCTTACTTTGATGCCTGGACATATCACCCCAGGTTGCGATCTGCCAAGAAAGCCCTGGGTACAACTGAACAGATTGCGGTCTGGTTTTGGTCGATATGCAGCAATCATGAAAAGATGGGGAATCACATACTCTGACCTCTGCCCATGTGGACAAGTACAAACCCATGTACATGTTATCCCCGGATGTTATCAATGAGTGTCCTGTGATGAGACCCCCAAAATAGCGTATCCAGGATTTCCCAATAGGGGGGGGGGGGGGGCGCCAGGCATTATTGATCGCCGTCCTGGGGAAGAGGTCTAAGGGGAGGGGGTGCCCCCTCCCCTTTGGAAAATTTTTGCTTCTGAAGAAGAGCTGAGATGCAAAATAATCCTATATAAAATTATGTGACCAATTTTTTGAACAACTTTTTTTTTTGCTAGTTTTTTTTTTACGACGGCCAATAGGGGGGGGGGGCGCGCGCCTGTTGCGCCACCCCCTGGATACGCCACTGCCCCCATGCCCACTCGCAGAGGTAGACAACCCAGACCTGGTCACCTACAGTAACTGCCAAGTTTGACTGATGTGGATGACATACGAGAGAAGAAGAAGAATCAGTCATCATATTGCAATTAAAATCACCAAGTAAAATTGCTTGTAACTATATATAATTTTGTTCTAAATTCTCAAAAAAATATCAGACAGATTGGTTTCCTATACAATATACCAATGAACAGTGAGCGACTATTTGTACGTTGCAATTCAAGCCACATTATTTCTATAAAGCGTCAAATTCAAGATCCAATCTTCTAACATTAATTCCTAGGAAGAATTTTCGGATATAAAATATTACACTCCTCCTCCATAGGTGCGTCTATATTTCCCCTCGAACTTCTATCCTTTAACAGAAAACAAACTATCAGAATGTTTTTCTGTCAACCACGTTTCAGAAAGGCCTAAAGCAATATTAGGGGGTGGGTGCAGGGAGGGTGAGTTCCCTCCCCCCCCCCCCCCCCCCGCTTTAACTTTAACGTTTTAGCAAATTTGAGGGAAAACGGCTCGTAGCAAACCTTTTTTAGGCGGAAAGTTATTTCGACGCCCGACTGCTTTTCAATTACTTGGACGCAATACTGCACTGTATGTAACAGGGGTGGGTGCAGGGAGGGGAGTTTTTGACGTTTTAGCATATTTGAGAGAAAGATAATTTTTATCTCTCACTTCCCCCCGCTTTTTCGCTTTTTCGCTTTTTTGTAGTTGACGTTTAATTTTTAATTAATTTTTTTCGGAGGGGGGAGGGGGCGACCGCCCGGCCGCCCTCCTGGCTACGCACTTGCCCTAACGTGTCATAAGTGTTATTGCTGACCAATCTTGTAGATTACACCAACTTTATTGACTAGGCTTCTCACGCTGAGGTGAGCTAATTTTATACCCTTATTTTGTTTGTTTCTAAATCACTGATATCAGCTGACCTATCTTCATTAACAATATTCAACAAATTATTTCAATCAGTGTTACTGCCTATAAATTCTTCAGTTATCTCTAATCCCAAAAGGTAATTGTTGCAAAAGATATTCTGGACATTGCCAATTTTCGAAGAGTGCATCTGAATCATCAGTCTCTTTTAAAAACTATATGTACCCAATGTGAGCAACCTGTGTATAACAAAGCCTTTCGATTCTTCTTTTTTACCGATTAACTACAAATAGAACATGGATAATAATTGATCGTTAAAGACTATGTTGAAATTAGTATGAGAATTTGCTGTCACTCTCAGCAAATTACTACAAATAAATATCATTTTGGTGCACGGTATGAAATATGCGCAAATATGCACAATCATAACAAAAAACAATAAATGTCAAGAAAATTGTCAAGAAACTTTAGAACAATTGGAACAAAAATTATAATGTATCATCCAAATTTCCGAATGGAAAATTGCAATAAAATGATGGATAGATACAATTACAATCAATGAACATCAGGCAAAACAGTTGTGAGCTGTATCTCAATGTTATACATTTTAAAAGCAAATGACAAACTGAACATACATATCTTTCTGCCTGTGTGCCCAGACCAAATGTTAGTAACGTCCTAGATTTTACTGTTATGAGAGTAATTATTCTTTCAAATTGGTCTAATTTTGATAGGTCCATTTATATGTAATTCTTCAACATGTGACAATGCTGAAGAATTGCTTAAATTTAATATGACACCGCTTAAATCCGATTCAAGGAGTGGGTGTACGATCGCAATATTGAGCGGCACCGATAATCAAGGGCTTTCTCTTGGGGGAAAAAGGGCACCTACAAGTGGAAAAAGTATACCATCTCTAAACATTGGAATATATACCCTACATTGTGATTACATTTATAGGGATATCAATTATGTTTCTGTCTTACATGCTCTAACATAATTTACAATCACAGGTTGCAGTTTGGCTCGATGACTTACCAAAAAAATTTATTAATGTGCGAGCGAGCGAAGCGAGCGGGCAATTTTTAAGATCTGTGAGGCTACATGGTGATCAATAACATCTTGGAGGAAAAACACAGTTCTGAAAGGTTTTTAAACACAGTCTTGGCATGAGAGACTGAAAAGGCCTCTATAAGAAGTAACTTAACTATAGCTTGTATGTTGAATAATGAACATTCAGCACTTTCTCCTGTAAATTCAGTGTAAAAGGAATTTAGATCATTATTGTATTTTTGCCAACATAAGAAATAAGGAAGCAAAGGAAAATAATAGAAAAAAATATGAATTTGATTAAGAGACAAAAATACCGATAATAGTAATTACAAAGAGAAATTAGGTGACCAGGGGCGGTATTCTGAGATAAAATTCTGGGATTTTAAGTCAGTGAAATAAAATACCCTTTAAATATTTTTAAATCGGTATTATGAGAACCATTTTATTCATATTCTGAGAATCAATATTACAAAGAAACAGGTTAATAAATGTAAGTTGTTTTTTACACTCCTTCATGGAATGGACTTTTATGTCACCTTAGAAATGCACATTTAGTCTCAAACAGAAAGAGTGGTGTTGGGATGTAAATTTCCGTAATTTCTCAACTTGAAAATAAGGGTTATCGCAATAGAGAAATCAGAAATATACAGACCCTATTGGATTTTTGAACTCCTACTCTCCCACTCCAAAAAGTGGGTATCCGTTTTCATCTCCTATTTTCATTGTATCCCCCGGCAGTATGCCGGAGGATACTTTGGATTCAGCAGCGTTTCGCCGCAGCCGCCGCCGCGTCACATTCTTGTGTGCGCTCTAGCGGTCACATTTCTCGACGAATTTCTTTCAGACTTCCTGTGGACGTGTATCTTGGTAAAATCTGGACCCCTATAGTTTCTGGTGATGCTGCCCCCAGTGTTCCGTCTTTTATAGGGTAAAAGGCCATATTTTTTGGGATAGTTTGTGTGCGCTCTAGCGGTCACATTTCTCAACGGATTTTGTTCAAATTTTGTATGAAGGTGTCTCTTGGTAAAATCTGGAACCCTATAGATTTTGGTGATGCTGCCCCCAGTGTTCCGTCTTTTATAGGGTCAAAGGTCATATTTTGATAGATGTCTTGTATGTACTCTTGTGTGCGCTCTCGCGGTCACATTTCTCAACGGATTTCGTTCAAATTTTGCATGAAGGTGTCTCTTGGTGTAATTTAAAAACCTATAGTGTTTGGTGATGCTGCCACCAGTGTTCCATCTTTTATAGGGTCAAAGGTCATACTTCAGGGCATGGCGTGAGTGCACTCTGCAGGCCACATTTCTCAACGGATTTTGTTCAAATTTTGTATGGAGATGTATCTTGGTATAATCTACACATGTTTAATTTTTGGTGATGCTGCCCTCATTGTTCCGTCCTTTATAGGGTCAAAGGTCATTTTTCCATTTCTTGCACTCTTACTTCTGCATTTCTCGACGGATTTCGTTCAAATTTTGCATGAAGGTGTATCTTGGTATAATCTACACATATTTAATTTTTGGTGATGCTGCCCTCATTGTTCCGTCCTTTATATAGGGTCAAAGGTCATTTTTCCATTTCTTGCACTCTTACTTCTGCATTTCATGACGGATTTCGTTCAAATTTTGCATGAAGGTGTCTCTTGGTGTAATCTAAAAATCTGTACTTTTTGGTGATGCTGCCACCAGTGTCCCGTCTTTTATAGGGTCAAAGGTCATACTTGAAGGGATGGCGTGAGTTCACTCTGCAGGCCACATTTCTTGATGGATTTCTTTCAAATTTTGTATGGAGATGTATCTTGGTATAATCTACACATCTTTACTGTTTGGTGATGCTGCCCTCATTGTTCCGTCCTTTATAGGGTCAAAGCTCATTTGTCCCTTTTGTGCACTCTTACTTCTGCATTTCTTGACGGATTTCATTCAAATTTTGTATGGAGATGTATCTTGGTATAATCTACACATATTTAATTTTTGGTGATGCTGCCCTCATTGTTCCGTCCTTTATAGGGTCAAAGGTCATTTTTCCATTTCTTGTACTCTTACTTCTGCATTTCGTGACGGATTTCGTTCAAATTTTGCATGAAGGTGTCTCTTGGTGTAATCTAAAAACCTATAGTTTTTGGTGATGCTGCCACCAGTGTTCCGTCTTTTATAGGGTCAAAGGTCATACTTCAGGGCATGGCATGAGTGCACTCTGCAGGCCACATTTCTTGATGGATTTCTTTCAAATTTTGTATGGAGATGTATCTTGGTATATCTCTCAACACATTTCTTTCAAATTTTATATGAAGATGTGTCTTAGTGAAACCTACACATCTAATTTCTACACCATCCTTTTGTTTGAGGGAGGGGATGGGGGAGGGTCTTTGTCCCTCCTTCAAATTGCTGCCAGTGCCGGGGGATACATTTAGCATTGCGCGGCCCCAGCAATGCACATTTCTAGTTCACATTGTAGATTTATAGGTTTTACGCAATAGCAAGAAGGACGTAGATACAGATCTACACTATACTGAGATCTTTGACACCCCTATTCTAGCCCTACTGCAGAAATTTGCCTGTTATCAAATCAATGGGGGGGGGGGGGGGGGTCGTTAGTAGTACAAAGGTTAGTAGTACAAAGGTCGCTTATCAAAGAGAAAGGGGACGGTTTTTTCAGGGCAGTTTTGGGGTACTTGAAAAAGTGGGGAGGGGGCACTGTCCTGATCTGGGCCTGGGGCTGGGCTAGAGTTTGGGCTCTAAATAGATTACGTGTTGTTACCATCAATTAGCAGCTAGCTTTGGATAAAATATGACGTCACTGCAAATCATCCACAATAATTATGATGGCCAAACTTTCTTGTACGACGTTTCGAAAGATGTCGGGGTGGGGGTTGTTTAATGACCTGATAAATGACCTTCACGTTCAGAAAAAACATTTTTCACTCTTGTTAATATTACTATTTCTATTTACCCATGATGAATTTGATGAGTTTGCATTCTTATTTGGTTACCGCACTGTAGGTTTCGAAGGAACCTGCCGAAATCCTGGATGCGGATGTACAAGCGTTGTCAAAATGCATGCTCTACTCGAGCGTATCCATCGTATCCCATGGCAACGGGCGATTCATTTAATGAGGAACCCATATGATGCAATGCTGGCTGAGATGAATAGACGATCAAGTAGCCATACAGGGCATGCCAAAGAAAACAAATTCAAGGGCAAAGGTAGTGTAGAGTCTCCTTTTATTTTCTTTAAAAAGACATCAAGAATGTTATTTTTTGGTGGTGGTGCTTTCACAGCCCTGTTTTAGAAAAAAAAATGTTCTTATAACCAATAATGCATTATTTTATTTCTTAAAAACGGATTATGCTCACTGACGGATTTAGGGGGCACGTAGCCCCCCCCCCCCCCCCTTCAGAGAACTTTGGAGTGAAAAGACAACCCAAATCGCTGAAAATAATGTTACCTTTTTTTCTCTTTTTTTCGTCCGAACATTTTCGGAGTATTGTTCCTCTTTTACAAAATCCTGGATCCGCCCCTGATTCTACTGACCTAGCGGAATCATCGCGAAGATAAAAAGTCGTTAAGAGCAAAAGCTCAAGAATGTTACAAGAAGGTAACTACTACAATCTTAAATGCACAATAATACCAATATGGCATACAACAGGTTCATTAAACAAACAAAAAAAAAGTTTTTTATATTCACTTGAAATTTTTCAGGGATGTGGAGTTCGTCATTGTGCAGTTATATTGCAATATTTGTTCTCATCATTTTTGTAGCGTGGGACGAATACGTGCAAAAAGAGAGTGCAATATGGAGCAACACATTCGACGGAGCAGTTTCTTTCTTTAACCTTACCCAAATCATCCATTACGAAGACCTCAAATCAGACCTGGCGACCCATCTCCGTACCCTTCTAAACTTCATCACGGCTGACACAAACTCTTCTGCATTAGACGCCTCAGAACATCGTTTTCGGTGCACGTTGAAACACCCTACAGGAAACTTCAAGAGGACAACAACGAATATGTCATTTGATCCTTTTACGACGGAATTGAGAGCTGTTGTCGATGAAAGGATTCGATATGTTATGAATAAATTACGGGAAATGGAATATCCGTTACCACCGTATGCAATAAATTATCCTCCTAAAAGTTCTCAACCATCATCTTCAAGTAAACTTTCATCTTCGAAATAAAATATATGTTCAATATTTGGATAGCCATGAGAAAGAAATAGGTTATGGTTCTTTCCAAAACTGGCGTAGAAAACGATGGAAAACAAATATAAAAAGACAAAAATACTCATCTGTAATAAAAACGGAAGAAAGTTGAAGAACCACATTATAGATGGTGAAGTGATAGAAGTTGTAACACAAGCCAATTATTTACAGTGAATGCTGTAAATCCAAAAGAACAGTTCAAACTTAAAATCATCTTCCCAATCTAAAAACTTATCAAACAGAGGTTTTGGGAGCATCTGTGTCAAGAGCAGTGCCGTATATAGAGAGTCTGGCCAACTCGGTTTCAGTTGGGTAGCAACATGGCGTATATTCCTTTGTTATGTAAGCTTGCAACAAAGGAATATGCGCTATGTTGTTACCCAACTGGAGCCGAGTTGGCCAGACTCTATCTATATACGGCACTGGTCAAGAGCAGAGCCATCCATACACAGAGTTTGACCAACTCGGTTTCAGTTAGGCACAACATGGCGTATATTCCTTTGTTACACGCTTGCCTAACAAAGCAACAGGCCGTCATATTGTTACCCACTGGAGCAGAGTTGGCCAGACTCTATGTATGGATGACACTGGTCAAGAGCAGAGCCATCCATGGAGGGCACTGGTCAAGAGCAGTGCATGCATATGCAATGTACGTGCCATCAATCTCTATCCACGAAAGGTAGAGATCGATGGTATGGATGTGCATGCGACTAGTTATGTGCAGTTCTAGGGCAGTGCACCACAAATGCGACGTACGTACGTGCAGTAGTGCAGTGCGTGATTGTGTGAAGGTGGACTTGAACGTCAAGTTCTGCTCCAAAAATGACTGTCTGGATAGATATGTTGTAAATTCTGAGAAAGCACTGTTGTGTGTATGTGAGTTATTACAATTTACAAATATTAATTTTAACTTTTAAGTATGGTATCTTTATCTCATAATGATATCAAAAATCTAACCGTTAGATCAAATGACTAAATGTAGACTATGTAGATTTACATGTAACTCCAGGAAGCTCCACCGCCACTGCTGTTATACCTCCGTTACACCAACGCTACGTCCATGCAGTTCGCGCTGCGTCAAAGAAAATTGGCCATGACGCAGTGGGAACTACTACAGCGTACTGAGGGCGTAGCGAGGGCGTAGCGAGAACGGTTATTGACGTGGCATAGTCTGTATGGTCTCCGGAGACCGATTTTCCGCTACGTGGACTTTGAACAAGTCCAAAGTCCACGTAGCGGGAGCGCCGTCTGAACAGTGCGTAGGAATGACGCAGTAAGGACCTTCTTAGGACCTACTAACAGCTCCATCGACGTAGCATATACGTAGCATTTACGTAGCAGACACGGAAAGCACGTAGCAACAACTCCGTCCATGTCTACTGCGCGGCCACTACAGTTGTCGCTACGTCCTCTTTATGCCCGCGTTACGTCAACTCTACGTTACGGAATTGCTTGCTACGTTATTACTGCGCTGTACACTTTCATGGCAAGTCCAAGGCACGTCCATGGCGGGGAAAAGGGTATAAGTCCCAATGTGCAAGTCCCAATGGCTATCAGTTCTATTCAAGTCATGGTAGGCACAATGTGCTTAGAACTGCTCCATCAAATGGCTGCAAATCAACAGACACAAGACTCACGTGACGGAGACGTAGGTACAACGAGTCGCAATCTGCTCGGACGTAGCGAGAACGTAGCGAGAACGTAGCGAGAACCGTTTCGACGCCGCACGGACCGCGTCTACGCGCACAATAAACCCAGTGGGAACACCACCAACGCAACATGAACTTAGTAAGGACGTGGTGCGAACGTAGCATGCACGGGACGATTTCTCATTTTTCGAAAACAACGAAGTTGGCGCTACGTCCTAGGCATTTTTTTTTTAATTTCAAGGACGTAGCGGGAACTTCCTTCGGTGTAAAGGGGGCTTAAAGGGGGCTTAAATGGGGCTTTAGGCGCCTATAACGGCGGTGGTGGTGGAGCTCCCTTGAGTTAGAGTCACTGTCTGTATTTACTTATGTAGATCTATATTAGATCTAACAGTTAGATATTTGACATCATTATGATATAAAGAGTACCATCCTTGCAAATGTTAAAGTTAATATTTGTAAAACTGAGCCTAATCGTGGAATAAGTCTCCTATCATTCAGTGTGTATGCAAACACTTGCGTGTATATGTCTATGGAGGTGGAATGATGTCACCATAGCGTTGCACGCAATAAGCCGATACTGTGCGGAGTGAATGAGTGGTGACATATTTCGCCATAACGACTAAAAGTGAAATAGCTCACTTACACACAACAGTGTTTTCCTAGAATTGACACAAGATCTATCCAGACAGTCATTTCTGGAGCGGAACTTCACAGTCAGGTCCATCTCAAGCACACCGAAGGAAGACTAGGAGAAAATTAGGATTTAGATGACATAAAGTGGGATTAAAGAAGGATATTTGCAGTAAGAGATTTCCCTTTCCTTGTTGATACATAGCTGCCCAGTGTCCTGATTAAACTTGTATTTTCTGCACTGATAGGTTATACCCATTCCATGGCCAAACTCAAAGGATACTTTATAAATAGCTTTGAGAAAATATGTTAGATAGGATGACCACATATAGCCAGGTTCTTCTCCTTTGGGATGCAATCATGCAGGGTATACTGCACTTCTATCTTGTGGTAGATCCCAGTGACCCATCTAAAATAGTGTCTGAGGTGGGTCTCCTTTTGGGGCCAGTCACAAAAAGGCACAAAAAGCAAGTCATTGCTTCAAGTATCCCCCTTTTTTCTTGCACCACGCTATGAAAAGGTGCCCCCTGACACAATTTAGTGGTTGGCTTTACATACACAAGGAAAGATAGAAAAATGAAAAAAATAATAAAAAGACATATACACAGGGAAAATGGAAGAGAAGACCAAAAAAAATGTAAAAACAAGAAATACAGAAGGGGAACAAGAAGGCTATGGGAGGGGGGCAGGGGGCACGTGCCCCAGGCGGCACTTGGAGAGGGCGCAAAAGGAGAAGAGAGAAAAAAGGGGGAAATGAAGAAAACTCATAATCTTTATATGGATTTACGCGTCCCAAAATCCTCAGGGTTAATGCACTAGAAATCTAGTTTTTGAAGGTTTGAATGCAAAAATTTTCCAAAGCTCGGTCGCTTTGCTCCCTCGCATAATTCTTTTCTTTAAGGATCTCGTAACTTCGCCCAAGTAGGCCTATATAGTTCTTGAATAGCTTCAAGGGTTTAAAATTAAGATGAAAAAATAAAGATGTAATATCTTTGCTCGCTATATCATGTAAGTTTCATATGACTCCTGCTAAATATTGCCCCCAATGTAGCATAAAGTGTATAGAACAGCATTTGCAAAGGTTCAACTTTTAAAAGAAATCTCAACTGCAGGTAGCCTTGGTGAATTTCTCGACTCTTTCTCAAGCCTTTATAGGGTTTTCGCTAGTTTTGCTCCCGATTGTAGAAGTGAGTGAATAGAAAACCGCTTATCAATGTATAAAATTCGAGCTTCTCTACCGCTCAATTGCGGTGGTCAAATAAAATGGACAAGACATTGCGTTTTTTAGGGTTAAAAATTGAAAAATTTGCCGCTCGGTCGCTTTGCTCCCTCACTAACTCGGGGGGGGGGGGGGGAGCTTAATTTTTTGACATAATCCCTAGATACGCCACTGTCCTCGCTCCCTTGCAGGTCACACCCCCCCCCCCCCCCCCCCCCCAAATGATGAACACGGATCGACACCTCTGTGGTTGTCGGTAGTAAAGTAAATTCCTTTATGAAGGATATTTCTGATCATTCTGATGCCTCGCACCAGAACGACCAGATACAAACAGTCCCCCAATATCCCACTTTGTACAATTATTGAACTCTGCAATGTCATTTGACAACTGTCTACCTGGTATGCACAGTTGCACTATGTTAGTTAATTACTGAAGTGTTAGTTTCGCAATAGTTTGTTTTACTTGTCATTTCTAAAATGTTAGGTAAAAACTACAACTGTCTTCTATTTCCAGTAACCTCTTGTGCAATATACTTGGCTCGTTTTCACTTCTTTCTTTATTTCTTTTGCTCGTCTCACTTATTTCTTCCGAAGTCGTATGGGAGATGTCATTTATCTGTCATTTATCTTAGTCACGGTATGTTTCATTCAGGGGCGTAGATAGCGGGGGGGGGGGGGGGGTATACATCCCAAAAGTTTGAAAATATACATTTCTATTATATGTTGTAGATAAATATAATTTGATATATTACATTTATCAATATTATTAAAATTTATATATTTATTTCAATATATTATTTATGTATGTACAATATGGCAGATTATATGAATTTAATAATATCTACAATTCTGTCGTTGCTTCTGATTTTCCCGATATATTTTTACAATACTAGAAGGTGAAAACCATGTACTTTAAATTATACAACATGGGTGTTGATCTGGGAGGGATATTGATGTATAATTAAAAAACAATTAAAGTCTGTGTGTGGGGGGGGGGGGGGGAGGGGAGTGCCCAGTGTTACCATCCCCTAATATATTTTGAGGTGATTTTTTCAAAGCCATAATGCAGATAGATTTAGATTAAAAGTACATGTAATTATTCTCC
Source organism: Heliocidaris erythrogramma (assembly GCA_025617745.1). Lineage (NCBI taxonomy): Eukaryota > Metazoa > Echinodermata > Echinoidea > Camarodonta > Echinometridae > Heliocidaris > Heliocidaris erythrogramma. Next base: position 37,076,971 of record CM046866.1, on the reverse strand, counting down.
ATGCATTTAGAGGTTTCCGTCGGTAACTTTCCTTTATAATTTTGCAATTTCACTACACTTATGTTATTACTAATACTAACAATAAATGAAAATATAGTCACAGGAATCGAATGTGGTGGGGGAAGAGGGAATACATCGCCTTCCCCCAATATTTAGCGAGGATGATGACCTGTGTCATCATCACCCGACTTACATAGAATGATGAATTCACAATCATTACATGTAGACCCGGTCAGAAGCACCGCTCCGGGGGTTGCATGTGGGCACAGTGCCCCTGCTTTTCCCTTTAACTTCAGTACCCCCATTTTTCTTTCGAATAAGTTCCCGTTCCATATAAGTGCCCGTTTTGATAATTACACCTCATCCCTCACCTTACCTTTGATAAATGCTCCTATTTCAACAAGAGCATTTATCCCTTTAAATGTAAAATTAAATTATAGGCACCGATTTGATTTTTGTACTTTATATTTTTCCTGTTCTTATAACTGCCCCTTTTCAGGTGTGATTAGTGCCCCTTTTCACCTCTGATAACTGCCTTTTCTACATTCATTTATTTTTCTAATAAGTGTCATTTTCCCCATGATAAGTACCACGCTTCCCTTTTCCATAACATGTGCCCCTAATCCAAACTGACTAAGAGCCAATATTTCCAAATGCTCGCTCGCTACACTTGCTTGTATTACAAGTATAGCTTATTAAATAAATTTTCATTGTGAAATTTTGCAAATGAAACCCCATCAGAATTGTCAATATTCCAATCATACTAATGCTAAAGTTGTATCTTGGACATGTAAAGAGAACAAGCAAAGGATACGACTGCGTCTTCAATATGCCTCCGCTTGTATTCAGATAATTCCTGATCACCTACAAGTATAATATAGTTGATGCGCATTCATCAAATGGTTATTGCGAAATTGTGATTTAAAACACTAAAGTCCTATATTACTAATTGACCTCTGACTATAAAGCAATATAATCAGTTGCTCTTTGAGATATCGTGGAAATGTAGCCAAAAACTGTATTAATATCATGTAAATTGGCCGCTGAGACCTGCAACTTGTGACCTTTGACCTACTTACCCCCAAATTCTAATCAGTTCATTTCCCTATGGGGATACATACTGGTACCAAGTTTGAAGTTCTCACCTCAGATAGTTCTTGAGATATCGCGGTAAAGATGCTAAAAACCAGTAATTCCATGTAATTTCATGTAAATTGACCTCTGTGACCTCTGAACTTTGACCTACCTACCCCAAAATCTAATCAGTTCCTCTTTCTATGGGGATACACACTGGTACCAAGTTTGAAGTTCTTACCTCAAACAGTTCTTCAGAAATCGCGGTAACGGTGCTAAAAACCAAGAATTTCATGTAATTTCATGTAAATTGACCTCTGTGACCTCCTTATCCCAAATTATAATCAGTTCATCTTCGTATGGGGATACATACTAGTACCAAGTTTGAAGTTCTTACCTCAAACAGTTCTTGAGATATCGCAGTAACGAAGCTAAAAACCAGTAATTTCATGTAATTTCATGTAAATTGACCTCTTTAACCTCTGACCTTTGACCTACTTACCCCAAAATTTTATCAGTTCATCTTTCTATGGGGATACATACTGGTATCAAGTTTGAGGTTCCTACCTCAAATGATTCTTAAGATATCGCAGTAACGAGAAATCGGACGGACGGACGGACGGACAACCCGAAAACATAATGCCTCCGGCACCCACCTTCGGTGGGCGGAGGCATAAAAATCATATACAGATGTTAACACACCCTCACCACGTGATGATGATGATGGATGATGGATGATGATTGATGGATGATGATGGATGGATGATGATGGATGATGATGGATGATGGATGATGGATGGATGGATTGATGGATGGATGGATGGATGGGTGGATGATTGATGGATGGATGAATGGATGGATGATTGATGGATGGATGACTGATGGATGGATGACTGATGGATGGATGACTGATGGATGGATGACTGATGGATGGATGACTGATGGATGGATGACTGATGGATGGATGATTGATGGATGGATGATTGATGGATGGATGATTGATGGATGGATGATTGATGGATGATTGATGGATGGATGATTGATGGATGATTGATGGATGATTGATGGATGATTGATGGATGATTGATGGATGATTGATGGATGATTGATGGATGATTGATGGATGATTGATGGATGATTGATGGATGGATGATTGATGGATGGATGATTGATGGATGATGGATGGATGATGGATGGATGGATGGATGGATGGATGGATGATGGATGGATGATGGATGGATGATGGATGGATGGATGATGGATGGATGATGGATGGATGGATGGATGGATGGATGGATGGATGGATGGATGGATGGATGGATGATGGATGGATGGATGGATGATTGGATGATGGATGGATGGATGGATGATGGATGGATGGATGGATGGATGGATGGATGGATGATGGATGGATGATTGATTGATGGATGGATGACTGATGGATGGATGACTGATGGATGGATGACTGATGGATGGATGACTGATGGATGGATGATTGATGGATGGATGATTGATGGATGGATGATTGATGGATGGATGATTGATGGATGGATGGATGATTGATTGATGGATGGATGGATGATGGATGATGGAGGATGGATGGATGATTGATGGATGGATGGATGATGGATGGATGGAGGAGGATGGATGGAGATGGATGGATGGATGGATGGATGGAGGATGATGGAGGATGATTGATGATTGATGGATGGTTGAATGGATGGATGATGGATGATGACGAGGATGAATAAATTCCAATAAAATCACATTAAAACACATATCCCCAGAATTGAACAGTCATGAAAATACTAGATTTATAGTACATTTATTGAAATACAAAAAATATACACTGTAAACTTAGTTTGATTTTTTTGTCTGGCAAGATTACACTGATTCTGAGCAAGCATTCAATATACCACAACAGTCAACAATAGCTAACTGTAAACTGTTGTCCATTTCTGAACAAACAGCAGCTGCTCTTATTGGATACATGGGCATAACCTTTTTTAAAACTTACTAATGCTCAAAAAGTAACTTGTTTTAATGATCAGCCTGATATTTTGAGAAATCCAATTCTTTCATAGAAGTTGCTACCATAAACAACTTGATACAAATTTTAACAAGCAAATCATGATCTCTCACTTATTTTGTGCCATTCCTGATGCCATAAAACAATTATTTTATTGTGTGTTGTTACCACAGACTACAAGTATGCATACACATTTGAAAGGGAAATCCAACCTTAATGGCAAGTTGCTTTGAAAGATAGAGGAAAAATCAGAGAAGCAGATTTGGTGAAAGTTATGAATTTTCGAAATTGGACTTGCAATAAGAAAGTTATGAATTTTTGAAAGTTGTATATACAGTTAACAAAATTATTCATACCCCTTGGAAAATTCTATTTTTTTTGCATTTTTCCTAAAAATGAATGGTTAACTGAATTTAATTGCACATACATTTAGATATCATCTGCAAATGAATGCTGTTTCTGGTTTCACCTCATTTGCATAACAATAGAAAAGGTGAATTATCCAAACTGGGTGATGTTCAAAATTATTCATACCCTTGGTGATCTATTAACTTTGTCAATCAGTATGAATCCAGTCCTTGTGATTAATGCTCGTAACACTTTCTTCACACTGTCACAATGCTTCTGGAGGTCTCTACTGAGATATCAGGCCAATACCTGGTCTCCAATGGCCCAATCTCCTTGAGGATGTTGTCCACACATGCCATCACTTGGTCTTCAGGGGATTCGATAGATTTAAAGCAGATTTTGTGTTTGCAGGTGGTGTAGTTTTAGACGTCATGAGGATAGGACTATGATATTGATATTTTTGTTAATATTCCTTACATTTTAATGACAATTCTGTATCTAAGTTGAAACAAAGCACTCTTCCTGGAGAGGCATTCACTGTTGCACTGTCAAGGGAAGGTATTTGTTCCATTATTATTAAGAATGTTTAGGGAGGCCATGGTAGTTGTCTAAAGGTTGGATGGTGCCAATTTTATCAGTTTATTCAGTTACACTGATTGACACATTTTTTATATGGACACCTGCAAGTGGGTACTCTAATGAAGCTTAAAATACTGATCTTTATGTACCAGTGCACTGTCAAAGTGGTATCATTTTGTGCACTGCAGCTGGTAACATGGAGGGCATATGGTATAAATTTGGTTTACATTCATTTTGATATCAAGGATTGTAGCTTTCATACCAAAGATACAAAGAATATACCATATGAAGATTGATATACAGTAACAGTCAATGTGGGATGTGTATGGTACTCAAAGGTTACATACTGTTATTCATGGTGACCTGACGTTAGAGTCATTCAATGACTTTAATATCACCAACATGGCCTTCCTGAGCACTCTGATTAAGAATGGGGCCAATGAATAAAGGTGAACCCTCCCACAGGCAGTGCAAAATGGAAGGGCTCTTCAGGAATGGTGCTTTGCTTCATAAGTAGATACAGAATTTTCATTAAAATGCATGGAATAAATGACCGAAAATTTCAATATCATAGTCCTGTCATCATGAAGTCGATAACTGCATCACCTGTAGGACACGAAACCTAATGAACTCCCTGAAGGTCAGGTGAAGGCATGTGTGGACACATCCTCAAGGAGATTGAGCCATTGGACAACAGGTACTGGCCTGATATCCCAGCAGAGACCCCTCCGGAAGCCTTGTGACGGTGTATTAAAATAAAGTGAATTACAAGCATTAATCACAAGGATCGGATTCATACTGATTGACAGTCAATAAATCACCAAGGGTATGAATAATTTTGAACATCGCCCAGTTTGGATAACTCAACTTTTCTATTGTTATGCAAATGATGTGAAACCGGAAACTGCATTCATTTGCAAATGATAACTAAATGTATTCAAGTGATGTGCAAGTAACTTCATTTAACCATTCATTTTTAGGAAAAATGCAAAAAACTAGAATTTTCCAAGGGGTATGAATAATTTTGTTGTTAACTGTACATATGGGAATTTCACATTGATGTGTAGTTGCGAACAACTCCCCCATATGGTCCAACACACAAAATGACTAAAATGTCATTTGAAGTAGGATATATTTTTAATGGGGACCTATGATAATATGCTGTTATACAATATAATTTTAATACTGCCCCAAGGGCACTTCAGAGAAAACCGCAAATTAATGATATTTTGTCAAAATTGCCAATTTGAGATTCACATAGATGTAGTGATCTCGCATTCTCATTTTTCAAATATCCATAACTTTCTTATTCCTTGACTGATTTCTTTCAAACTTTCACCATTATGTTTTTCTTAGTTTTCTGCTTCACACAAATCATCTTATCAAGGCTGGATTGCCCTGATCTTCCACAAATGTTGTGCCCTCCCTGATGCCATGAAATACTTATTAAATCTTGTAATACAGAATTAATGGATTCTATTCAAATCAAAGAGCTTAAATTTGATTTGCTAATCGCAAAACAAATGTTTACAATGATCCTCAGATACAGTACTGGCAGAGACAACCATCTGAATTCCTTTGTTCTTGTTTTAGTAATATGCAAATGAAATAGCAGTAAACATACACAATTAATTTCCTATAAAATAGGACATAGAGTAAATAATCTTTATAGTATTTCAGCCATTTTTTTTGTATAATAAAAAGAAATCACATCATATAAAGACGAAAGATATAAAGCTCAAGCACTTTGATTAAATTATTTTGGATCAGCTGGATACACATGATATCTATCTATCTATCTATCTATAATATAATACACTAAGGATTTGAGGCTCTTTTTTTTGGTTCAAATAGGCTCCTCCCCTGGCCCTTTCGGTCCCCGCCTTTTGGTACCCACGGGTGGGGAAGGGTTCTTAGGGTGGTGGGAGGCACTTCTTAAGGGCTGACGTCCCGTCCATATTTCATACATTCATTTTTGAAACATTGAATTTCCGCAGGGAGTAGGCCTAATCATTCTACCAACCCATGAAGCAGGTTATAGCTTCATGCCCAGCCAACCCATATACCTTTCCCTGTGAAGGGGAGCTATGCCAAAGAACAGCATGGCCATATATCCGCATGGCTTCAGTGTACAGTACAGTATTATACACACGTGTTAGATCGTTCGCACACGTGTACGTGTAGAGGTCATCATACAGGTATAGAGTTACATCATTTGAAGCTTCATGGTCACACACACAGTTTAGTGTGTATGTTTCACGACGTTCGCTACCGGTAATTTGACACTTTATCAGAAAATCTGATAAGAAAATTCCTTCGAAAATATTTCCATAATGATTATGAATACGTATAATGATATTAATCCCTTCTCCCCTCGCCCTGGGGGTGATGGGATGACAATGGAATGGGGGGAGCTGGAGGGGGGGGGGTAGTAGGGGGAAGTCAATCCTCCCAAGATCCATATAAGGGGGCCATTATCCCCCTGAAAATAGAATGACAAATTCATTTTTTCTCATTATTGCATCCTTTACAGGGGACGTACCGCTAATTATGGATGTTACTCTGAGTATTAATAAACCACAGATGCAAGCTTTGGATAAATAAGACATATTCACATGATCAGGGGCGGATCCAGAATTTAGTATAAGGCGGGAAAACAAGAGCAGGTTTGTCAACTTTTGGAAAAGGCAGACCTGGGGGGGGGGGGGGGGGGGCGAGAATTTTTTTTCGTCAGACCTAGAAAATTTGCTCAGGAGGGGGTGGTTATGGGGGTCCCTCCATAATTCTCTGACAAGCAAAAAAAGGTTTCATTCTAAAAGGGGGCGGGGGCACAATCAACAAAAGGGCGGATCGTCTATGGTCAAAATGCATACTTTCCTGCCATTGAACAGGGGGGGGGGGGGGGGGGGGTGGGGATCGGGTAAATAACTTTACCCGACTTTTTTATTTATTCACTTGATTATTGTAACAAATATACGGTACGGTGATTAATCATAAACACAGCTAGCGCCCGTGGATGTCCACGGGCTGCTTCTGCTAGTACATGTATATTTCATTATCAGTTACAACCTGAAAGTACATATTAAGTACACAACTCGATGTGTATATTTATATTCGCTGTACAATATACAAAAGAAAAATTGTGACAAACCCTGAAATGACCTTACATGTAATTGACATGACTTTGAAATTTTTGATTTAGATACTAATTTATAGAATGAATGCTATATTCCACTGTAAGAACATGAGGTCCACAAGTTTCAAAATGAGTAGGGAATCATTGCATCTTTTACAAATCAAATCTCTCTCACAACCAATATGGATCAGGCCTGAAACAGAAATTGACATGTTTTTGTATCCCTTCTTTTTGAAGGGGTAAGATGAAGTCAAACCATACAGCTGAATACTTGGGTTAGAACTCTGTAACTGTGAAGGTCAATACATGTATTATCTGACAGTTTTTACTGATGTAAAAAAGTTTTTTTTTTTTTGCTCTGGACAGAAATCCCTCACACTAACAAAATAACCATTAGCATGAAAAATGTTAGCCTTACCAACATTATACTTGCCCCATTAAACGAAATTGGTTGGGGAAAGGGCAAAAGATTTTTTATGTTTTTGCTGCCCTGGTTAGTAGACACTCTACATTGCAGCACACCTTCATGATCAGTGGACCATATTAAATTTTAAGTGAACAACCATCAATTTAATTGATTACAAAATTTAAAGATGTTTTGAGTTTTGAGATGGCAGTAATCATAAATGGCATCCATATATCACAAGGGTTTGCCTCACACAGTACATATGTAAAAAGGACTATTTTCAATCTCATTTAAAGGTAATGCTCAATGTTATTGTCATAAGTAAAGAGCTCAAAATGTAGAGCAACACCTTGTATTACCATTATATTATTATTTAACACTTTGAAAGTGATCTCCTGTGGTGGATTATTCTAATCCATTTGTAAACATTTGAAGGCAAGTATCAAGCAAAATGATTATCAATTAATGTTATCAACCCTGTATTGAACATCCATTTTATAGCAGAATACATGCATAAAAAAGAAATGTGTTAAACAAGCAATGCCCATTTACATATTTCTTATTTAGGAACAAAATTTTACTCTGTCTTAATATCATGGACAGTAAGATAACCATGGATATTAAGTTATTTTGTGTTTTGCCATTTTAATCATTCTCGGCCTACAGAACAGAGAGCTACTTGCACAGGATATTGTAGAGTTTGCCAATGTGACTTATGGGGTGCCGCAAGAAAGTTGCAATCAATTGCAAATTGTAAAGCAAATTAGAACAACCATTCTGAATGGTTCAGGGTCTGCCCATTCAAGAAAATTCGCTTGCAACAATGATTTTGATTGGTCAGTACCGATCAGTTGCAACTTGCAATCAATCGCAACTTTCTTGCAACACCCCATTAGATTGACCACTGCACTTCCCCTTCATATGAAATCTAGACAATCATGACTAATCATCAAAGCTGGCAAATTTACAGTGATTCGGTGCTGATTTGTCAGATATGATTGTCTATGATCTATAAGGTGCTTTATAACTAACTTTGAAAATATGTACAGGCTAATCATTTATACATAATTCATTGCATAATTCTTAAGGGTATATGTACAAAAATGTATGTTTAGTTATGAATGATATAAAATTTGTATTTCTATAACTGCGAAGAAAAAGAAATTAACTATATTGATGTAGTAACTATACTCGTGTGTACTTCTTTTGAACAATATGATTTATCAACCATTTACAAAAACAAATTTGGGGTTCATTTGCAAAAAAAAAAAGATATTGGCTCAATCTTACATCAAATCTCTTGCATTTGTAAATCTTGAAATGCACTTTCACACTACTGCTACACTTTTTTCATATTAATTTGCATAGCATTATGGGATGTATTCAGGGAAATTCTTTGCAGAAGTTTTGATAACTCTTATCATTGACAAAAGTGACATTCAGTAAATTATACACCCCACTACCCCCCCTAAAAAAAAACCTCAAAACACCCAGTTATTACATGTAGGTTTCATAATGAGTAACATTACCCTTGTAAGTTCACTGCCGCATGATTATTTGTTTAATAATCATCATACAAAATAAACTGGCATTTGCTAGGCTAAATAACTAGTACAAGCATTACACACATTATTCTTCTACCCAATTTCATGTAAATATATGACAAATTTTATACAAAATTGCATAAATAGTGAATAATTATATAGGTTGTGTTCTTTTTCTTTACATGACCTGTGTAATTAGATATTTTGAATGATACCCAGTCTAATGAAAGCGAATAATATCTTTACTATTAAACTACAATTCACACACATATACATGTTTCATGTGAAAAGACACAAAGGTACCAGAAAAAACTACATGCTGTATATAATACATTCAGTATCTCATACCACTATTGAAACATAAACACAAAATTTGTTTCAGAGTACTTCTAAATGATAGTTCAGCCACAGCCATCTCTTATCAAATATATATGGATTTTTTTTTCACCCGTACACTAAAAAAGAGCATGAATGATATTTTTTTTTGCAGGAACAGCAAATGTGGTGACATGTAGTGAGGTTCTTTCAACTTGCAGATAATGATCAGTTTCGTTAGTAATATATTGCATTGTTCACGTTCCTTCCATATTCCATTCTGTTGATTTCATACCTAAGTCACACCTCAGTCACACCTCAGTCACAACAAACCGAACAAAGAATTACTTCGAAATGGCCAAGAATCGGTCAGTTTGGGGTCAATATTGAGTCGGTTTGGCATGGTGACTGATACCTATGGAGCGTTTCATCAAGCGTTCAGTGATTTTTACTGACAAATTTGCTCTCAGCCAATCAGATGCAAGGATTTCAGTAGCTTATACCCGTGGTCGGTAAAAATCACTGACAAAACGCTTGATGAAACGCTCCCCTAATATCTACATGATGGAATCTACATGTAAATACACATTTGTTCAAAACTGCTTTTCAGTAGATAAAACTTTATGTTGTTGTTTATTTCACTATTGTGCAATATTATGTCCTTGTCTAATAAGCACATTGTTTTTGCACATTACTAAAACTAGTATTATTAGTAATTATCATCTATATCATTATAAATCCATACTGGGAGCAGCTCATAAATTACATACCTAAGCAATCTTTTAATGGGCACACAAAATGCTGGAGCTACAGGGACAAGATGTAGATCTACAGTCATCAAATTTCTATTCAATATGTCAAGAAATCCTAAGGTGCAATAAACAATGCATGCTTCAAAGTTATATGAACCCAGAAATTCTGCATTTCCATACCATATCTTGATGGCAGCTTTTAAAATTTAGACTTTCATTTGCACACTATGACCTTGGCAAAAAGGTAAACTATGGCAGAGTTAAGCTGACTTCCAAAATATCCATTCTGTCTTTGTGCTACTCTATTTCTGCGTGTGGGTGTATCTGTGTGTGAGGAGGAGTTTGTGTACTTTGTCCCAAACATTACCGACCATAGCAAAGATTTTAGTACATCTGATGAATGCAAGAAATTGATAGCCTTACTATAGAGCTGGAATCAGACCAAATATGGAAAAAGATAATTTCAGTGTTTATTAAGTTCTAAATTCCATAATATTTGGTAATGTATGCCACACAGAGAGACCAAATACAATAGTGTATGAGGATGGGGTGTTCTTTGAACAAATAAAAGAGAAAATTCCAATCAGTACTGAATCAACATCGACAGTGAAAACTTCAATCATCACTCAAGTATTTAAATTGTTGGTGCTACGACTACACTAAGAGTGCATTCAGACGCTACAATCTTAGCAAACATTTTTAGCACACGTATTTGAAAAAAATTGCACCATTATAAAGTTGGTGGCATGGCAGGAAACCAGGTTTGTTAAAAATATAACACATCATAACATTTGTGCATATACCAGTACGCAGTATTTCTGAGGCAGTAAATGTATTTTTAAAAGCCTCAATGTGGTTGCAGGCTCTTAAAGGGACCCTGCAACCAAACGCAATCCAAATGCAAGTTTTTTGCTGTTGATGTGCAGGGATTCATACAACTAATATTCTGTTATTCAAACATCTAGATATGTTTCATAGATTTATAAATATTTTTTGAAATATATTTTCCAACCTCCTAAGCTCCACCCTAAAAAAAGCTCCAGATCTCATTCCTGCAATGACATCATCTGTCAATCATCAATCAGCTACCCTAACATTCTACAATAAACAGTGGAATGTAACTTCCCCCAGCTCAGCACATGCTCACAATAGAATTGCATGCTTTCGAACAATACCTCCCATTACCATTCTTTTCCTGGTGATGCTACAGCATGTCTGACATAGCAACTACTACGTAGGCATTGTACACTATATGGTCTATTAGAACAGATGGTCATCTCTGGCAAAGCTACATGCCACTGTCTCTCCTTAGCTCACTAATGATTGACAGATGTTACGGCAGGAATGAGATCTGGAACTTTTTTTTTAGGGTGGAGCTTAGCTTGTTTGAGAAAATGATTTCAAAAAATATTTAAAAATCTATGAAACATATTTAGATGTTTAAATAACAAAATATGAGTTGTATGCATCCCTGCACTTCAACAGAAATCAACTTGCATTTAGGCTGCAGGGGACCTTTAACAAGAATCCTTAAAAGAGTACTTTTAATTCAGGTTTACCCTGTATTATTTCAAGGAGAAATATATATGACTTTACTCTAATATGGCATTCACATTCTAAATATGAAGAACAAAAAAAAATCATAAATTTTCAGCATGATATCACAAGGAATAGTAGATAATTCATGACAAGGAACAGTTGTTTCTTTCCAAATCCTTTCAGCCTTACTGACACAGTTGTTCCTTCAAACATTTTTTCAGCCTTCCTGACACAACTGTTTCATTCAAAATATTTTCAGCCTTCTTAACCTACCTGTACCTATCCACATGAGTCTGGTAGTGGTTACTGCATCATTGTCACTTGAATTAAAATCCATTTTCTCCAGTATATAGCAAATATAATATTTCTATCCGATCTTTGCTGCAAACAATATTCTGTGGAAAATTATTACAAGATGCAAACTGATAAATCTTGCAACCTCTAGCCACATGCAATTTCAGAGTTTGACAGCACTGATAGACGTCCAGCACCAATAAATATCTTGCACATTATCCTGAGATGATTTATATCACAGTTGTATTCTCACACTCTTCAGGAGTCTCTCGCAAGGCAGTTCGCTCGTCAGCCTCCGTTGAGACCGTCACAACATCCGGCAGAGCTTGTCCTGACCGGTTTTCTTCTGGTGACGGAAAAACTGGAGCAGCGTCGTCGTACGATGGCGGTGGCGATAAGGGTATCGGGATAGGCTCCCGCCGAACCCTCTGCTCTCCTTCCGATGAAGGATCGAGAACAGTAATCACACGCAAGGTATTATTCCCGACTTGGAATGTCCGTGCGTATGATGGAGGTGGTGAGTTAGGAGGAGGGGATTGCGGAGGTAGAGCGCTATTGTTTGCATCATTCACCTGACTGTAATCGTTTGGATTAGTCAAGACATCGGTGTAGGAGGGTGGGACACTGTTGGCGGATGCTGGAGTGCCGTCGCGCTGGTTCACCATGGCGTAGCTGTTCTCTCGGTTGTTGTTCATGGTCTCTATGTTGGAGTTAACACGAAGGCGTCTCATGATGCATGCACAGAACATACAACCCACACACATTACTACCAGGAGGGTAATAAGGATGGTAGCTGATCCAATACCCATGTTCAGACCGTTTGGAGATAGCCCTAGAGGAAAAGGAAAAGAAATTTGATTTGATTTATTTATTTCTGCTTGATTTCTCAATTCATCAAATAATGGAATACACACAATTATGCAATATACAATACAATGGAACATCATGACATTAATATATCTTAAAATACAAGGCTAACAGTTAGATTATAGAAAGAAAAATCAAACAAGAGGGTTTTCATAAAAAGCCGAGGCTTGACAGCATGAAAGCCCTTTGAGATAAAACATAATGATAAAATAATGAGAGAGAGAAAGAGGAGAAGTCACAGAGAGAAATAGGGATGAAGAGAGGATAAGTGAGGCAATTGTACCTTTCCGAATATTTGAAATAACAACTGTATTAACAATAGAGAGTTAATCATCCTGTTTGAGAGGCAGACATGATATTAACATAATATGATATTAACATCATAGCAAGTGGTAAACTCGTTTTGTAAATGAATATCATAATTATCTGCCTCCCAAAGAGGTGAAAATGTGAAAATGTGCCAAGTCATGGGTCCTATATTATACAAGGTATTATGGGTGTACTACAAAATCCTTATTGTGGGGAATATTGCTTAATTAGGTGATTTTTTGCTGCTTGCTTGAAAGAGTACATTAAAGTCATGTTTCTTATTTCGGGAGGAAGGGAATTCCATACATGTACATCAGGGCCAGAGTGTCTAATAGAATTATGTGCAAGAGCAGTCCTGGGGTTAAATAAATGCACATTTTTTTATTATCTGGTGATGCGTTAATTTGTGTGTTCGACTGAAATAATGTTGCAAATACTGGGGGTAAAAGGTTGGAGTTATACTTAAACATGAATAGAGCTTTTTGCAGGAAGTTAATATCATTGACCTTGAGGGACTTAAGTAAAAAAAAACAGAGGGTCAGTGTGAGAGCAAAAGCTTGCCCCACTACACGCCCGGATGGCTTTTTTCTGGAGAATAAATATGGGATTTGTATAACATTTATGAGTTGCCCAGATAATATTACAATATGATATGTATGGCAAGATCAGCGTATTATACAGCGTAAATAGTACAGAAGTAGGTAAAAAATATTTTAGCTTAGTTAACAGACCAACATTATGAGATTTAGGATTGCAAAATAATTTACAATGGCTTTTGAATTGAGCCCTATTTTCAGTTGAAAACCATTATGCCTCAGCCTAGTTGCTTTCAAAATGAATTTAAATCCTATGCACAGTTCCTCACAAAAATTTAATTCTGATATCCTTGATATAAAATGATAAGCAGTATAGAAACTCAAAATTAAAGGTTGTGAATTTTTTTTCTCTTATTTGCATCAGACAAATTAGAGGTGAAAAATACTCAAGAATCCTGGTTGTATACTTGAATTACCTTTCAATTTCCTTTGTTTTTGTAACTAATGTCATACATTCACATAATGTATTTCAAATAAAGGGCTTTGTGGAACCTTTTTTTAACCCTTTGAGTGCTAGCCCGCGCAAAGCGATTGTTCTCCCTGTGATGGAGCAATTTCGGTTACATTGCCAGTAATGGGAAATTTGGCGGTGCTTTCTACTTTGATTGCTCATTGCACCTCACTCGGTCATTTGTCATTTTTAGAAAATGTAAACATGAAAGGTCAGACTTTTCTCCTTCTAAAAATATAAGTATTGTTTATCGAAACAAAAATAAGGCTTGTTATTTTGTTGAGGCTTCGCTTCCTTCATTTTCAATACACTTACAATACAAATTGCGTAAGCGCGGTCGCATGCACGGTTCGATCGATACCCCATTCATTGGCCCCACTGTCGTCTGCTAAATGCTCGGCCTATTATCACCCGAGTCATAGGCCCTACGTTTTACCGGAGTTTTCGACGCATTCTATGACCAACATTGTGATATGATTTTCTTGATGTCCGCAAAATATAAATCATGGTACATTATGTGATGAGAACTCCCAATTGATCAAACCGCCGGGCCGTCGGCCACAGTCCACACCGCGGCGTCCCCGTGTTATGTATACACGCGTAAGTCGGATTTTCTTCGACTTCCGCACAAGTCGAAAATCGCCTAAGTCAACGCATTTCACTCAGTCCCGTCATGATCGACTTAGGCGAGGTTGACTGTCTTTGTTTCTAAATCTTTTTATGGAATGTGATGACGTCAAAGAAACATGTGGAGGCAAAAGGCAAATATGCTTAGAAAATAAATATTCATAATTTGTACTGCATAAGGGTACATTCCTCTCTTTAGAAAATAGAATTGAAGACTACATTCACAAATATATTTCATTATATTTGTGTTAACATAATTCATTGGGGTTTTTTTTCGTTTGTTCGTATTCTGTCTCTGCCTATTGCAAGTAGTGTTATCATAATATACTGATAGTATAACATCTCATATTTACAGTGCATTCTATGTATACATGTGTTCAGTATGTATTCAGTAGGTCTGGCATCCTCTTCTTTCAAAACGCTGGTCTTCGTTAGTGGTTGCTTCAACGTTCTTTTGTTTCTCTTAGGGTGGGGTCCGGTCCACACAACTGAGAATCATTTCATTTTGAAAAGAGTAGATTAATGGTCCATTCTTGAATGATGTGCTAAATTGGTCAATTTCAATTTATAAAATGAAAGAAGCTTGGTCAATGTTTCTTTCTTATGAACCTGGATTAAAAGGATCGAAGTCGAGGCTGCAGCCTATATAATGTCGTCAGGATCAAGAATGCATGATATCACGTGAACGGAGCGGACGCAATGAAATCACGTAAACGGAGCGGACACGTACGCGTACGTCTCTAGGTATACAGGATTTATGATCCCAAACAAGAATTTTGGGTAAAGTTGAAACGAAATCCTTTTTTCTCGATTTTTTTCCATGTAACCTCATATTTTTTTTAACAGGTATTGTGAATGAATATATCTACATAATACTACTAAGAATTTTAGCGCATAAAAGCTGATAGTTAGCTGGAAAACTTTGTCAACATATTAGGCATACATCTCGGCTTCTGTAGAAGACCTCGCTCGGCTTCTGTAGAAGCCCAACGTCTCCAAAGGGTTAATGTTATGTCCATAAGATAAACATGATCACAATGAATTATTTCTTTACTCTAACGTGAAGGGGAAGTCCACCTTCTTATCAACTTGGTTATAAAAGGAGCACAAAATAAAGAAACAGATCAATGAAAGTCTCCGCAATATCTGATAAAAAATAAGAAAGTTATGAATTTTTGAATTTGTAATTCATCAAACACAAATTGGCAACTCTATGACGCATCTTGCGAGCTCCTCTCCTATAAAATGATATCATTAAATGCTTTTACACAAAACATGAGTCAAATAAATCTATTCCCTCATCAAAAACAAAGAAAATTAAAATTTATGTAGTGAGCAATGGGAGAGGAACTTGCAAGACACATCACAGAGTTGCCAATTTGTGTTTGAGGGATTACAACTGCAAAAATTCATAACCTTCTTATTTCATATCGGATTTTACTGAAACTTTCATTGATCTGTTTCTTTAATTCTTCTTAATGCTTTTTTTAAAACCAACTTAATATCATGCAGGGTGGACTTTCCCTTTAACAGAAAGCATGAATTCTCATTTTTGAATACTCACCACCACTTGTGGGAATAGAAATGAGAGGTGTTTCAGTCCATCGTGCCGGGCCAAATTCATAATCATGAGAACAGGTGACACCAGCATCTTCATGATGCATACAATTATGAGTGCCAAGAGGTGCAAACCAACAGTTCTCAAGACTTGATTCCGTTCCTGTACACTGCAGATCATCCAGGAGAATATTGCCTTGGCCGATACCAAACTTTGCGTTGACGTGGACACTGACGACGAACGGATAACCCAGCATGTTACACACGACGAGTCCATCGCTGAGACCAAAGTGATCATCGCAGATGGTGCCAAATTGATTGTCAATCTGTAGTTGGATGGTGCCGGAGTAGGGGCCAGGACCACCGACCAGACTCACCTTCCATTCTGAAAGACATGCCATCAGCAAAGACCATTAAGGGCATTGTCATTTCTACAACAGAAATGGCAAACTTTAACTACAACTAAAACTAACGGGCCTTTTTTTCCTCTGTATACATTTTTGTTCTATTTTCAAACTTCTTATTCTATTTTTACAATGCAAGTACATGCTTGATGACGAGCAATCAGAAGTCCGACGGCTTTGTGCACTATCTAAGGGACTTGAAATTGAGGATTAATGCCACTCACACATCGACTTGGTTTTGAACTTTAATAATTGGTTAAGAGTCTACTGCTCTACTACTCAGGTTATGTAACAACTAACAAGATTGTACAATGAAGCTCCCTATAACATAAAAGAAATGCTAGTGAAAGACAATCTCAAGGAATCTATTATTTGCAAAGATTTTATCTGTGAATCGGTTACGTTTTTATCCCTGATCCCTGCCCCCTACATATAGCCCCCTTTTCATGTATCATTTCTAGGGGTGGGGTGTGATAAAAGGAGTGAAGAGAATTTATATTTCTAGTTGATATCATAGTAGGTGAATTCAAAATTTTAATTTATAAAAAATAACAGAGATTGATGCTTGCTGATCTTATCTAGATAATGAAAAGAGGTGATCAAATGCAACACAAACTATCAAAACCCAGCTTGACCTTTAACCAATCAAATTTCAGATTGTGTTTCATTTAGGGAGTTGCATTTCATCACAACTTTCCAAGCAAGCAGGCCCTAAACCAATATGTCATCACCTACTGCCTATGAGAAACGGGTGGCTGTTATATTAAGCCTATGATGGAAATGAGAGAATTCAGTCGTCAACGTTAATACCTTTACTCGGTGGTACTGTAGGCATCTGGTCATAGCACTCCACACCAGCATCTTCATTGTGTACACAGTTATGTTTCCCCAATGGTGACGACTCACACTGCAGAAGCGTCTCTTCATGTCCATCACACTGTACATCATCCAAGAAGATGGGTCCATCCCCACTGCCATAGTACGCGTTACCACGGCTGATCCCTATGCGTCCCAACCCCAGCTGTCTACAGACCACAGTGGCATCTTCATCAGTCCAGTCATCATCACAGATGGTGCCCCATTGAGATAGATTGGCATAGATCTCAATACGCCCTTTGCTTGGAGATTGGCTAGACACAAGACGTATTGCACCTGAGTAAAATTTACAAAATGGAATAATAATTCCATTTCTATTGAAATACGAATAAGTCTAGAATGTCAAATATCCTCATAACTATAGTAGTTATTTGAAGGAATTCCAAACGATTAATACTACCTACAGTATATAATCTCTCTTCAAATAAACTTTTAAACTAATTTTTCAAGGTATTTTAAATACTAAAAAACATACTGTGTCTTTTTCATTCCTTCTTCAAGTACAATAAAGATACTTTCAAAATATATATGCATGTATTTCTATGAATGTTAGTACATCCAACTGGACTTTACTACATTTAGGCTAGTCAACCTGAGGAAGCATCCAGAAGTGCACATGAAACATCACAAGCTTGAACAAAGGAAGTTCCAGTTGACTTGTTTGTAATGTTAGTCCTTCTTCAGACTGATAACTCACCAAATTCTGGAGTTGTTACACCAGTACATTCGACATGGAGTATGCTGGAGTGGCTTGAACCCGGTGGTATCTTGACTGGGATGCATTCCATCAGGCTGGCCTCGCTGCCACGACTGCACAAGAATCTGAAAGGCAAGACGGGGCTCAAAGCTGGCTCTTCCTTTATCCAAGCCCTGGAGAGATTGAGACCTCCGTACTGCTGGCAAATAGCAACGGCGTCTGACACCACTGGGATGTCAGAGGTCAAATAGTTCCAGAATCCATTGTAACGGACTTGGACCCGATTTGGAGGATCCAGTCTCACCTCAGAGCCTATAGGGGTAGGAGAAAATTAAAATATAAAGATTAAATAAGAGATATAATAGTTTTCAGAAGGAAACTCGTAACTGTACTATGTAAACAGAAGAATGTCTTTAGGATTACATACATATAGTCATTTCATACATGTTGGTTCCTAAATTCAATACTGTAAAACCAGAAATTTTCACGTGCATGAAACTTTCGAGAATTCTGTGAGTGGTCGAGATTCAAAAAAATTTCATGTTGCGAAATAATAAAATCATGATTGGAACAACATAAAATTATTGCAATTTGCAAAAGTTTTTCGCTGCAAAATTGGCTGTCATTAACAAATTGCGAAAGTTTTATGTTGCAAAAGCTTCTGGTTTTACGTATAGGGTATATTTTCTTACTACTTTAGGGAAACCAAGAAATATTCATGACTGCATAACTGATTAGTGGTTTGATGATTTGACATCAATTCAAATCAAGGTTAATGGCTGAAATGAGATAGTTTTACAAATAAAAAACATGCAAAATTACAACATACAAATCAGGAAAATGAAATACACAATCATCAAAATGACAGGTAAAAACATGAAGAACTAGAATGGTCCATTTCCGTGCAATGCGAATGTATCCCCTGGCACTGGCAGCGATTCGAAGGAGGGACAAAGAACCTCCCCCTCTCCTCCCTCAAACAAAAGGATGGCGTAGAGATTGCCAGTGGCCCGGACTATTGTCAACAACAGGAGCAGCATCACCAAAACAATTTGTGTAGATTAGAGTATAACGTATCTCTATAGAAATTTTGAAAGAAATCTGTCAAGAAATGTGACCTCAGAGTGCACACAAAATATCCACTAAAATATGACCTTTGACCCTATGAAAGATGGAACACTGGGGGCAGCATCACCAAAATCTGTAGAGGTCTAGAGTAATCTATGATGGACCTCCATACAAAATCTGAAAGAAATCAGTCAACAAATGTGTCCTCCAGAATATGACCTTTGACGGAACAATGAGGGCAGCATCACCAAAAAGTAAAGATGTGTAGATTATACCAAGTTACATCGAATGTATGACATTTGCTCCGGCGGCAATTGCTCCTGCGACAAATGCTCCTAAAAATATGACAATTGCTACGCGACAACTGCTCCGCGATAATTGCTCCTGCGACAATTGCTCCGTCGACATTTGCTCCTGCGATAATTGCTCCGTCGACATTTGCTCCTGCGACAATTGCTCCGTCGACATTTGCTCCGATCGAGCGACAATTGCTCCGCGACAACTGCTCCGTCGATAGAAATGCAAATATGCGACAATTGCCCCTGCGACAATTGCTCCGCGACATTTGCTCCGATCGAGCGACAATTGCTCCGTCGATAAAATGAATATATGAGACAATTGCGACAATTGTTTCTGCAACAATTGTTTTGTCGACATTTGCTCCGATCGAGCGACAATTACCTACTCCGCGACAACTGCTCCGTCGATAATAATGAATATATGCGACAATTGCTCCGCCGATAAAAATGAATATGCGACAATTGCTCCGCGACAATAAACTCAGTAAATAGAAATAAACATTTGCTCCTCGACAATTGCTCCGTCGACATTTGCTCCGGCGACATTAGCTCCGGTGGAAAGCACTCGATCTGCCGACATTTGTTTCATTCGAGCGACAATTCCTTCGCGACATTAGCGCCGTCAAATAAAATGAATATGTGACAATATCATTGCTCCGCAACAATTACTCATGCGACAACTTGTCCGCCGACATCTGTTCCGTCGGCCGTCGTTAATGCTTATGTATGTGACAATTGCTCCAACGACAACCTTATATAAAATCCTCATCAAAAGCGAACACAACGAATTCAGAACAATAGCTGTTGTTGGTGTTTCGGGATTTGGAAATAAACCTTTTTAAAGATTTTTTCTACCACTTTCCCTTGTGATTTTGCCTATACCTATTAATTATTCATCTATATGTTTTATTATTTTGTTCCCCCCCCCCTCTCTCTCCCTCTCTCTTTCTTTATCTTGGGCATTTTTAACACAACTGAGTAAATGATGGCGAACATTTATTTCTAAATTATAGCCATTCTATCTACTAGTCATGACACTTGCTGGTGGGGAAAACAAGCCAGTCCTGTATGTGGGTTGTTGCGAATTGCTAAAGTTCATAGGTTCAATTTAATATTGTAATAGTGAGGGGAAGGGAATATACGCCAAAAATATGGGGAATTGGTGGAATTAAGCGTTCGCTCCCGGGCCTCCCTAAGCGTGGAGCTGACAAACGCCTTGCAAACAAAAACAAACAAATATTGACTAAACTGTACAGCTTTCTTTTTCTCTCTCTAAGCTGGTCATAATTATGCCTGGAACCAGCTCCCCGGCTCCTGCCGCGCTGAGCTGGTGTCGGCTTATTAAGAACAAAACTATAAAAAAAAAACACACGCACAGAAACAAGAATCAGAGCAAACGTCAAACGTATGGCAGTGAAAGGAAATATATAAACCATGATAAAGTAAAAGAACAATCAAAATAAAAACATGCAAAGGCCTATGTACGTGGAGTCCAGTAGCGTATGGGAGGGGGGGGGGGGACTTGTGGATGTGTCCTCCCCCTCAAAACTTGCCGTTGGTACTAGTACTACAATGCCCGTGTCGGTATGCATTCGGCTGTGCATGTGGAAGAAAATATGAAGGAAGAAAGAAAGAAAAGGGCAAGGAAGAAGTAAAAAAAGAAAGCGAAAAACGTAGTATTGAAGAGATATAAGACAATAAAGACATCATTACATATTAATATACTTTTTGCTAATCGTCAAAAACAAAAGTAATTTTCATCGTTGATCCCCGCTTGGATCATTGCTGACTAAAACTAAATTACAAGTATATTCTAATTTTTATTTGGTACAATTTAGAGATGAATTTAGATTGGCTCCTAAATGTCATGTCATGTCTGGATAAAACAGTGATAGAATCATTTGATTGGCCTACTTCAGTACTTGATATGAAAGGTCGAGTATTCTGAAGAATCGAACTAAAGATACAACAAAAAGAATGAGTTATAGGAAAAATGCACAAGTGTATCAAATTTACAAAACATATCAAGTGACATGAACTATCAGTGTGAAGTTGAAAAATATGATTAGATTATAATTTTTGTAACCACAACAAGTGAACTTAACTAACTTTAAGTAATCATTCATAGCATTTCAGCATTTTCTGCTTCAAAATTAGCTACTTTACATTACTAAGCCACACAATGAAAAAATTATAATATGTGCGCAAATTTGTTTAAATTTCCGAAAGAAAAACTGAGTTATAAAAATGTATAAGAGTTGTTCTTATTTTGAGATTCATGATGAATCTTACGTATTTATTAATGCTTTGTATCCAAACTATAAACTTTTGATATGATTAATTGGTTTTTTCAGACTTTCTTAATCTGGACTGTATCACTCTAACCTTGTAGAATATGAACAACTGTTTTATAGTTTGTTTTGAAAGTTCAGTTGTGTCTCCTTGTTTGTTTTCATTTTTATCTTAAAATAAAACGTAAACTTTTTTGTGACATCTGTCTGAATATATTCTTGTCGTACAGTTTGAGTAAAGCGAAAATTATTACAGGGTTCAAAGAAACAGTCAGAAAAAACTGAGTTATACAAATGTATAAGAGTTATTCTTATTTTGAGATTCATGATGAATCTTACGTATTTATTAATGCTTCGTATCCAATCTATAAGCTTTTGATATGATTAAATTGTTTTTTTCAGACTTTCATAAATGATTCGCCCCTGTCTAGCCATAAATACATTTTTAAAATAATCGCTTGTAGAGGTGGAAGAAGGGTGAATGGCGTGTAAAAAATATACCCCCAATTTTTAAAGAAGAAATAATAATGGAAAAGAGAAAGGAAAAAGAGGAATGACAATGAAGGGAAAACCTGAACGTGGCTGTCAAGACAAACCCACAAGGGTTTTTACACAGCAACCAGGTTCCTATTTTTATTGTCAGTCTTTTTTATGTTTTAATAATTACATGCAATTTTAATGACTATGCCCGTCTAAACACACTAAACTATATCATAATTTCTTGCATGTTAATGTTAATGATACTCTTTTATATATGAATCTGAATAAAGCTGAATTGAAAAGAATTGAATTTAATTTAATTTAAAGCGTTGCTCGCTTCGCTCGCTTGATTTCACTATCTTAACCTATGCCGGTTATATTTATATTATCAAGAAAGGGAATAGGTTTGCATCTTGTCTTTTATCCAATATTTATGCTTAATTCTTTAACTCATAAAGTGATAGTTATGTCTGCAAGGATTCGAGCGGCAAGTTGACCTAAAATAGATGAATTTTCAGGACATGACCGCCTGTGACCATTAGCCTATTCATATCATCACACCCTGATCATACTCTCTGTGTGAACGGAAGATGCCGATAAATGTACGTTACTAAAATCACGAGAAGGGATTGTAACAATACACTTAAACCTGTTCTTAGTATTTAAAAAAAAAAAATCAATATTTGCCCGCTTATAAAATCTAGAAACAAGACGTTTTCGATTAGCAATCATTTTTATTCCAGCAGCGGATGCCCGCATATCATAATATTTTTCGCTGCGCTCACTGAAAAGCTAGAGTGAAACTTATTGGGAAGGCAAACAAATTGGGCATGCAACGGGAGGCGGACGAATATATTTTAGAAAGGTTATAGGCCTGTGGTGTATTTTGATGACGAAATGATACTTTATCCCCAAGAGAGTGCGTTTTCCTTGCTCGCAATGTTTAGAAACAGTGTGGTTTTGGACAGCAAACATTTGCAACAGCGAAGTATGTAATATTTGGCAGTGAGGTAACCAAGTCCAGAGTGTATTTTGACAAAAAAACGAGACTTCTTTTAAGGCAAGATATGGTAATTTTTGGCTCGCTCGCAAAATAAATAAAAGTATGTGTCTTGGGGTGTGTGGGTGAGGGGTGTGTATAGTCAAATTAATGTGAGCAAGAAATTTCGGCAAAATATTTTGTTCATTCCCCATCCCACTCCTCGAAACGGATTTACGCCAGTGTCATCGTACTCTCGTGGAATAAGCAGTTAGAGGTACATGTACGGTAGTAATTGTCTCGACATACATGTATTTCGAGATATTCGAGATATCTCGAGGCAATGATATTGTCGCATATTCATTTTCTTCGACGGAGCTAATGTCGCTGAGGAATTGTCGCTCAAATGGAGCAAATGTTGGCGGAGCAATTGTCGATGAGCAAATGTCGCA
The DNA here is from genome assembly GCA_025617745.1 of Heliocidaris erythrogramma. Taxonomy (NCBI): domain Eukaryota; kingdom Metazoa; phylum Echinodermata; class Echinoidea; order Camarodonta; family Echinometridae; genus Heliocidaris; species Heliocidaris erythrogramma. The sequence goes on along the minus strand of CM046866.1, from coordinate 37,053,002 downwards.
TATTCCTTTTTATCTACCATGTCTACCGAGTTGATTGTCGCATATTCATTTTTAACGACTGAACAATAATCATATTTTGGAGCAAATGTCGGCGGAGCAATTGTCGCAGGAGCAATTGTCGCATTTCTATCGACGGAGCAGTCAGTTGTCGCGGAGCAATTGTCGCTCGATCGGAGCAAATGTCGACGGAGTAATTGTCGCAGGAGCAATTGTCGCATATATGCATTTTTATCGACGGAGCAGTTGTCGCGGAGCAATTGTCGCTCGATCGGAGCAAATGTCGACGGAGCAATTGTCGCAGGAGCAAATGTCGTCGGAGCAATTGTCGCAGGAGCAAATGTCGCCGGAGCAATTATCGCAGGAGCAAATGTCGACGGAGCAATTGTCGCAGGAGCAATTGTCGCGGAGCAATTGTCGTATTTTTAGGAGCATTTGTCGCAGGAGCAATTGCCGCCGGAGCAAATGTCGGTTCCCCGTTACATCTCCATACAAACTTTGAAAGAAATCCATCTAGAAATGTGGCCTGGGGGTGTTTCATAAAGCTGTTTGTAAGTTACACACGACTTTACGCACGACTGGTGATCAGTTCTTGTGCTAAATGATTGAGAATCTGATTAGTATAGCACCCAAGAACATGTTCCAGTCGTTCGTAAAGTCATTTGTAACGTTATGAACAGCTTTATGAAACACCCCCCTGCAGAGTGTGCTCACGCCAAGCCCTGAAGTATGACCTTTGATCCTATAAAAGATGGGACACTGGTGGCAGCATCACCAAAATCTAGAGGTTTTTAGATTACACCAAGAGACACCTTCAAGCAAAATTTGAACGAAATCCATCAAGAAATCCAAAAGAGTGCACGAAAGGGACAAATGACCTATGACCCTATAAAGGATGGAACAATGAGGGCAGCATCACCAAAAAGTAAAGACGTGTAGATTATACCAAGATACATCTCCATACAAAATTTGAAAGAAATCCATCCAGAAATGTGGCCTGCAGAGTGCACTCACGCCAAGCCCTGAAGTATGACCTTTGATCCTATAAAAGACGGGACACTGGAGGCAGCATTACCAGAAACTAGAGATTTTTAGATTACACCAAGAGACACCTTCATGCAAAATTTGAACGAAATCCGTTGAGAAATGTGACCGTCAGAGCGCTTTGTTTGTGTTATTTGTGTTTACTTTGTTCAATGAAAATGTACTTTAATGCCTTATTCCACGTCATTGATTTTAAAGTGACACAAGATTTTATTCTTTTGAATTGTACATGGATATTATAATTGTATTATTTACTAAATATTGATTTGTAATGATTTGTATTGTTGTCGGAAATGGAAATAAACTAAACTGAAACTGAAACAAGAGTGCACACAAGACATCTATTCATGCCCTGAAGTATGACCTTGGACCCTATAAAAGACGAAACACTGGAGGCAGCATCACCAGAAATTATAGGTGTCCAGATTTTACGAAGATACACATCCATACAATGTTTGAAAGAAATCCGTTGAGAAATGTGACCGCTAGAGCGCACACAAGAATTCTGCCGGAAGATACAATAATGGAAATTATGCAGAGCTGAAATAGGTGCTGCCGACCTGTTAGGCACGCAACAATAAACCTCAAAATTGTCTGAAAAAAAATGCAAAACAAATATTCTCAGCCATACACTGAGTAAATCGGACACTTTTGAGTTATGACAGCCACTTACCCAATGGAAACAGTGGTGTATCACTGCAAGCGATGTTAATATTGACTCTCAATCTTTGGCATTGCGGAGTTGGTATCCCTACCGAGATGGAACATGCTGACAGTGACTTTTCAAACCCCTGGCAAGCTATAGACCTCACCACAGGAGGAGAACTACGGGTGATCACCTGTGGGTTTAAGACATGATTGATGGAAAGAGCATGGGTGTGGCCTAGCTGATGGCAGATCACATGAGCCGCTCTGATGTCTGTGTCATACCCACAGAAAGGCAGCCATCCTTGATATGGAGCTTTCTTTATCTGCAGAAGGCCGGAGCTGGAGGTCCCATTCAGCCATACTGAATAAAAAAATGTTTTAAATGAAGTATTTAAGAATCAATGATAGGCACTTTCAATGAATTTGTTATCACACAACCTTTGCTGGTTTGCTCTCGGAATTCTGACACAAAACCAAATGATTAACGGCAAGTGCAATAAAAATGATGTAAATGAACTTCATCAATCTCCACTGTACATGAACCAGGACTCTGATAGTGCTTGGCTGAAAAGTAAAATGAGCCTAAATTACCTTCTTTAAATTTTATGATACATATAAAGTCAAATCCACAGGCAACTATCATTTCAGCACCGTTCCAGTTAAAGCACACACAGAAAATTCTTTGTCTTTCCTAGAATTAATGTCACTAGGTATACAGTAGATTGTAGGACACTGCTTTAATAGAAAAATAGCAATAGTTTGTGCATATAAAGTAACTCTCTAAAATGCTGGCTCATCTTAACAATATGCACTGCAAAAATAATTTTCCATGTATCTAGTACCTTGTAGGGAATCATTGATGGAAGCAGCCATTCCCACACATTTCAATGCAACATGAAGTTTCTGCTCTCCTCCTGGAAACGTGCTGGTATAATTGATGTGTCCACAGTCTACCAGTCTAGACTCATACCCGGAACATTTCACTCGAGCCATCAACCAAGGGGTAGGATGGAGTTTAACGCTTCCATCTATTGAGAATCTGTGGGGAAATGGAAACAGGAAAGTCATAGTGGGTTCATTTTCCATGAAATTCTGATGAAAAATATACTTTATATAATGCTTGAAAGAAAAAAAGGGCAGCATAATAGCCAGTCCAGAATCTGATAGATTTTATTTGAAGAAATCCCCCTAGTTGATGTAAACTGAAGATGGCGTGTTCGAGAATTGGTAGTGGTGACGAAACAATTTGCTTATATCGTGGAATATTGTGGAATTGGAGATATTTAAAAAAACTAAAATCAGCAAGATTCTGTCCTACATAATAACAGGATTAATCTACTAAGTTTTACAAAACGAAATATGTTAACTTTTGAGAAATGTCTTCAGGCTCATTGCCATTGAATTCCATACTCTCTGCCTCTTAAATTGACAAGATTTTTTGGACAATATACATCAACAGGTACATTGTAACTCTCTTCTTTAAGGTGATTAAACAAACCATTGTCACGTCTTGACTCTGAATTACATGCAATGACATGCAATGACTGACATCAATGTCTCTATAGACACGATGCTATCCAACAAATTTACCTTTCATATGCCACCAGTGCTAATCGAAACAGTCGCTCATTTGCCAAGCATGCCGATCGGCACAAAACAATTGTAAAAGAAGAGTGAAGCAGTAATATGACTTGTTTGCTGAAATGCACTTGATACACACAAAGTTTAAGTAACATAAAGTCCTGTATTTTAGACCTTAATATTGATCTAGGTAGTATCAAATAAAACAAGTCATATGATGAAATTTATGAATGAAAAAAAAAAAAACATCTTAAACTTTAATAAAAGATTAGCTTTTTTATTTCACACAAATGAATACTCTCAGAAATTTTCAAAAATTTAAATTATCAACAAAAGTATGAATTTATGAATAAAATTTGCATAAATTATAGTAGATTAAACACTAACTGAGCTATTTCTAACATACATGTAGATATCTTAGGTCATCAAAAATTATCAAATTGTTTGTTCAATCTGTGTTTCAAACTATGTTTTTACGACTTATTCACATTATATGAATTTTATACACTATTTCCCATTGACTTTCAAAAGTCACTCTAACGGTCATTCCATAACGCTGCTTCATTTCATATCTTGCATCATATTTCAAATATCTTCAAACAGACTTCCAGGAGGATGGTGTAATATCGAAGCTAACATACTACAGAAAGCCACAGCAATCTTGAAAACTGGATGCATATATTCAAATTTCACATATTCTGAGCAATGTTTATTCTGGTTGAAAAGTCATGTCTTTTTTGTGTCGCTCCGTAACAAAGCAATATAATGGTCAATATTTCTTAACATTTATGAATATTTGACATGAAACTCAACAGTTGTGAAAGCACCTTGTATTGGTTAATGTATTGCACTATCCATTTGAAAATATTCATTATGATGTTCATAATATTCTTCTTTCAAACTAGAAAATATTTTGTGAATGTCATTCCGTAACGCTTGTAATTGCCCTACTACTGTATAACTGCTCTCAAAACTCAACACTTGCTTCTATATTGAGTGTATGGTATGCTGTAGTAATATTAGCACAATACACATGTCTTACATCCTAATACCCGATATTTGTTCAAATGTACCGGTAATCATAATGTACATGTATATTATAATTTCAACAAAATTATGAAAGTCCTTACAATGCGGAACTGTATTCCACAAAGCCCATTTGTTGACATGCCACTTTTGCGACCATGCTCTTGAAGGCATCCGGGTAGCCGTACACCCACCCCCATCTGTTGTCCATGAATACTTGAAGGAGGCCCTCACCGGTGATATTGCTTCCAACAAGCCGCAAATCATACTGCCTCCCTGCTGAAATCAGGATGGAGATATATGAACACATTTATAATTTACTGTAATTTGCTTTACAGTTCTTTGCTGATAACGTTCACAATCATATACTGAAGTCTGGAGATAATACATGTCCGTGCATATGTACATGTAATATGCAAGTATTAAATTATGTTAATGTTGATTACAAATGTCATATCAAAGTTCTTTGATGATAAACATTCACAATTTTTCACCATTATATACCGAAGTCTGGAGTTTACATCATGAAACAATACATGTCCATGGATGTGTGATACGCAAGTATGTATTGAATCATTGAATGTTAATATTGACTACATTTGTCACATATTAAGTGACTAAGAGAGATAGAGAGAGAGAGAGACAGGGGGGGGGGGGGGAGGAATAGCTGTGAACAAATGTGGCATATCTTCACTTTCCATACCACAATTATTCAATGAACAAGACAAAAGAACATAATAAAGGAATACTGAGTAAAATGAATACCTGTAGATCAGATTATGCAATTAAAAAACTTTACATGTACAATTAATTATACAGATTTTATAAACTGGACTTTGGCATACCCACTGCAAGAATATGTGCAAAAAGTTTGAACAACTACCGTGTATTCAATGAAAAAATAAACGAATTAAATTTGAAAAAAAAAATCAAAATCAAATCTCCATACTTCAAACTCCTCTTTCTAAACAATATTAAATATGTGCAGTAACAGGATTATCAAAGTTTTTCTTTAATTTTTATTAATTTGACATAATACATATTTTTTTTCTTAAATGTCAACCATTCTGTTGCTTGGCAACACTTGCATTACAAAGACAGGCAAAATGATGAAAATGCCCACTCCTAGTCATTCTAGTATAGAATTTCAGGTACATACATCTATTACAAAATGGATACTATAGCATCCATGAGTTCAAGCTATTATCAGTAATGGGTTTTATTGAAGTAAATTGCATACTAAATGCGTGTCAATAAGACTGCATTATAAGTATGGGTTTGTCCAGACAGTAAAATTGAAATTGTGCTCTACATGTATTTATCCTTTTCCATAAATATGATTTAAAGTTACTATTACTGTTAAAGTGGAAATTTTCGCATGATTAATTTTTCGCGCTCGGTCGAGTAAAGTGAATTTCACGTGCATTTAATTTTGCCAACGCGCTAGGCTCATGGGCCAAAGAATACATACCGGTAAACAAAAATATTCGCATGTTTTTATTTCGCGCACATTTCATGCTGCGAGAAATGCGCAAAAATTTCCACACCGCAAAATATTCCATGTTTACAGTACTTTAATTTCTTCTTTTGTTTTGTTATGCGCAGTTGAGTATATTTATATAGAAATTGTGCAATATAAATTTACAGTTATTATTCGAAAGAGCTGCATGTAAATAAACAACACAAAAAGTAAGTTTCCCCTAAAGCAAAAGGGCGTAACATTTTACCAAAAAGGTTTTAAGCAAAATAACTTGGCAGGAGTGTTCCTACACTTGACTAACTTCTGTGTGAAAATGAGATTGATCTGTCAAGTCATGCATGAGTGAGCACACATTCAAGGGGAAAATTGTCACTTTTCAAAAGTCACAGGAGTCATATTTTATGCCATATTATTAACAGTGAATTTTAGCATTTCTTGCTTAATTTTGAAGTGTGCTCACTCAACCAGCCAGAAAATTACCTCTTGTGTTTACACAATTGACAACTCATTTTGGTAGCAATATCTGATGTTAATTTTTTCAATAATCTGAATGGATTTTGCCATTTCAAAGTTAAGAGGGTTGAACATCGCTACTTTCCACTAACTTGTGCTCACCAAACCGTGCAAAAACACGAAAAGTGTCAGGATAGGTGCGAAGTGGTCAAACGATGGATGATAAACAACTACAGCACTTGAACAAAAACCAGAAACAGAATTCGCCAAAATGACCCCCCAAAATGGCTCGTGACTTTTGAAAAGTGACAATTTTGCCTTGAATGTGTGCTCACTCATGCATGACTCGACGGATCAATTTCATTTTCACACAGAACTTAGTCGATAAGTGTAGGAACACTCTGACCAGGTTATTTTGTTCGAAACCTTTTCGTTAAAAAGTTATGCCATTTTGATTTAGGGGGAACTTACTTTTTGTGTTGTGTTTATTTCTAGCAGTTTTGAATCTGTTCTTGTAAAGCTAAATTGCTATAACCTATATGATATCACTTCCATATAAAAAACAATGATCCAATCAAAGGATTTTTTCTAATCTTCAAGCAGACATTGCTATTGTGAGCATACATACAGATTCTTCTTAATTGTAAATTAAATGGAATCCTCCCTTTGTTCATGAAACTACATACCTTCTACACTGGCTACCGTTGAACGTTGTAAGTCACTCACTGATGTAGCGCAAGCTGCTTCTAATGCCAACGTAACTGCTGTGACCGTCGCTGTTATCCGAGTCGTTGAGGAGCGAGGTGTTCCATTCTTGAGGGGTGAAAAGCTCATCAAGACAAGCAAGCATGCAACCATGAGATGATGTAGTAACTTGATTGATGGCTGGATGACTGTGGAGCTAGCAGCCATGATGATGAGAAATGCAGAGCTGCTGGAAGTTCTCCTGCGTGATTCGCAATGCTCGGGGCACGGATTTGAGGACAACAAATTCCTTCCATTAGATTTATACACTTCTCATTGCCATCTTATTGTTGTCAATAATGATGATAAATCATAGGACTGTAAAGAATGAAAGAGAAAAGGTCTTCACTGCATGATGGATATCAATGATATATACATGTATCAAGAGTAAAGATACATTTAGGTCAAAATATGACTTCGTCAGGGTCAAATAGACTTTGACTAATAAAATCTTTCCCCATTTATAGGCCATTAACGTACTGCAGTACACAAAATGATAGCCAGCTTATTCTTCCAGAGCTGAATTCATTACCAAGAGAGCCTGAAACTGTGTGTGATAATTAAAAACAAAGTACATTTAAATGCACTAGTACTCAAACCTATAAATTTACCTCAAACTCTTATCAAAATTACTTGGATCTCTTTATTCAATTACCTAAGATTCAGTTGGATATAAAGCAGGAGTAGTATAGAAAAAGTCAATTTCAGGTATGACATCAAAGCTCCAGTTAAATATATTTTTTTACATCAGTTAACTACATTATAGCACTGAATTTACAGCCTGTGGTAAATGTGAACTGCTAATCAACCCAGAGGAGATCAAAACTCAACTGCTGCATTACACATGCAGGGCATGCAAAATTAGATCACTTGGTAGTTTAGACTTCAAGTATGTTTCATTTACAAAAAACTGTTAAGTTTACGACCTGAACAATGTGAATTGCCAATCTTGAGAGAGATATTTATGGCGTACTCAGAAGGGAAACTGACACGCGTGCAAAGTCATGGTAATTAATTCACACAGTTTCCATTCAAGTGATTCTACGAATATCGGCAAAACACAATTACGTCCTTGATGCCAAAGGCAAGCAAAAGAAGGTGAGCAGTATATGCACTTGAAATTCTCTATATCTTTCACTTTCTGTGTATTAAAGTGGTGATAAAATTAAAGGAGTTTGATGATTTCATAAAAGAGCACGGGTCATAAAGTACAACTTGAGTATTGTGTGGAGAAAGGGATAGTTTAATGTGTCATTTTGAAGTCGGAAAACAAAACCAAAGGCTCAAAGAAATGAAGATCACTGGAAGAGAGCAACAGAAGACAGAAGTGATTTTTCCTGCATGATCACGCTTGTAAACTTCTGAATGGAAGTGGTGGGAAATTACCTTCAAAAAAGTGATAAAAAACCCCATATATAGAATATGATCACCACCTTGTCTTTCATTTTCAGGGAAATTTCTCTGTATTGATCAAACCCGGCACATGCATCCAGTGAGTTTGCAACAACCAACATTAAAAATATTGAACATGGGGAAAAGATCTTCACATGAACCAGAAACACATTTATAACGACGTCATTATAAACGCGATTACAAATGATTGTGCGTTTATGTTTCCCAGTAACCATCTTTCTGGAGAAACACCCATTCACAACGTACCTTTTTGTGAGTTTACGATTTAAGAGTAAGGACGCAACCGTGTTTTGAACTAAACGTCTTTCAAAACGCTCATTCTGGCCTGAAAAGTGTGAGCATTATGCACTCCAAGTCACTTGCTTCTACTTGTAAGGTCAAGTTTAAGTTGTTGACTTTTGTACAACAAATGAGACGTCTTAAGCTCATTAATTAGATAAAATTTGAACGAGGATCTATGAGGTTGCAATTGCATGGTTTCCACATTTCTTGAGACAATAGAGACCTTATGAATGAGATAAAAGAAAATTCACAATTTGATAGTTGGGCAAGTCCAAGGTATTTTGTCTTATATCCATCATGAAAAGAATCTATGCAACTGATTGGTCCAATGCGCATCATGTGACAATATAATTCTCATTAGCCTCATGCAAAATAGCAAATTGCAATGGAGGGTAACATCTAACGTCACAAAGTCTACTATTCACGGATACTTTTTACGGCATATGACATCACACAAGAAAAGTGTGTACTACATTGTGACGACATTCATTTATTGTTTTAGGCACCGGCGCATGATAATGTCATCATTACGCATTTGATATCCTCGGAAATTCATCCCTTCTTCAAATATGTTTGCGTACGCAAGTGTGCTGTCTACCACAGGCCTACGGTATAGATGATCATAAGAACACAAGTAGATTTAGGCTTTAGTTCAAAGATGATGGCATATATACTGCCTACATTTGAGTGTCTGGTTAAAATATGGTACCCTCGGTGATGTGAAGACAACCATTTTCCTTCGGGGCTGCGTGGCCCCTCATGAAAATAGTCTTGGTTCACATCACCTCGGGAACCGTATTTCCAACCAGACCCTCTCATATGACAGTATATATTTGTATACCATACGTTACCGACCACATCTAAGATTTCAGCTTAGAGGACCGAAGTGCTAACGTCATATTTGCTCATCGTCTAGGTTACTGGTTCCAAACAACAAAGCATAAGGTTCACTGCGAAAAGGGCAAATTCAGTGCTTGGCACTGGTGTGATCACCACGCCATTGTTCAGCACAAAATTGTTTGGCAAGTTGACAACTTTGGCATAATTTCTTGAGAAGTGAATCTGTAATGTCATCAAAATCTATTTTCTCTTACTACAACCATTGAAGTTTTTTGTTGAAAATTCAATATCTTCCAAAAAATCAAGGTAATGGGTGATATTGAAGTTTTATATGACATCTGTAATTAAAGAATAGTTTTTTTTCGTTGAGACTGGTCCCTTTAACCGATCAGGCGCAGCTGTGTATTTTGTTCAAATTCTGTAAGTAAATGAGATTAAAGGGAAAACCTAATTCTGACAGGCACCTCTGAAGAGAAACAGTAAATCTGAGAAAGTGATTAGTTCGCCAGTTGGTGCCAGTTTGCGCCAATGCAATTTGCTGTGGCGCCTAGTGTCGCCAATAAGGTGCCTAGTGGCGTGTAGTGGCTCAAACTGCCTCCCAACTGGCTCGTGGTGGCACCAAATTTGAATTTGGCAGCAAGAAAATTTCAAAATGTTTGAAATCTTCGTCGCGCCACTTGCATCGAGCAATCAGCGCCAAGTGTCCGCCAAGTGGCAACAAATGGCGCAAACAATCCGCCTATTGGAATCCACTGGAATGTAATGGTGCACGCCAAGTTGCGCCAGTGAGATTTCGCGCCACATGGCGCCAAGTGGCGCGAGCCAAACGGCACCTGATTGGTGACTACTTCGCGCCAAATGCCACCTGGTTGCCCGCCATTCAGCGCCACTTGCCACCTATAAAAGCAGGGCGGCATCGCAGGACTTTCTCACACAACTTGCAAGATTTCCATATAGTCGGCAAGTAGCGCCAAGTGGCGGCAAGTTCAAACCAATTTGGCGACCTTTCGCACAAACTAATCACCAAGTGCCGCAAAGTAGCCGTCTATTGGCGCGAATGGCGCCAACAGGGTGAATTTTGGAATCAAATGGCCGTGTAATGGCGCAAACTGGCGCAACATTTTGGAGCAAGCCGGGTGGCATTTGGCGCACGCCATATGGCACCCAGTTTATTCCACTTGGCGACACATGCCGAGCGGACATTAATTCGGCGCCACAGCAAGCCAGTACGCGCCAATCACATAATCTTTGGCGCGAACTGGCACCAACTGGCGCTGGCCCAGTGGACTCCTAGCATTAATGACATCACAGGAAAATAACAACTTTACATGACCAACTGGCCAGATGGATTATTATTAATGATTTCAGATTCAAACATTCACAACTTTCTTTTCTTTCAAACTTTCACCAACCTGTCTCTGTGATTTTCAGCTTTCATAAAATTAGACAGGTTGTACTGCCCTTTAAAAGGTTTTAATAAATATTCAGAGCCAAAAGGCAGAAAAAATTAGCTGATTTCATTACTGTATGCTCCTTTCTATGCTTAACAGCCATCCTGATATGGTAAGATAAATTTTGTTCTTAATAGACCATAAATAGAGGTGTCCTAGTCGAGTGGTTTAAGCACTTGACTGGGGATGCAAAGGTTGTGGGTTTGAACCCCAGCATGGCACTTATGCTCTTGAGCAAGGCATTTTATCTACATTGCTTCTCTCCACCCAGGTGTTAAATGGGTACCCGGTAGGATGCGAACGTCATTGTAGTTGGATTAGCATGTGCGCGCTTGGAAACAGGCGACTGGCTGGAATGCTCCCCAGAGGAGTGGAGAATGTGCGCTGTAATGTGCAGAATCGCAATTGAATCCAGTGACCGGGGTACACTGTAATAATACTGTAAGCGCTTTGGTCGGTTACGTTGTAACTGGTAAGGCGCTTTATAAGAAACAGCTACAAATGTATTATTATGCACATGATCAGTGTGGGGTTGGTTAGAATATATCTGTAAAGTGCTTCGAGACATCATACAATGTTGATGTACAAGTAGGCCTACATGTATCAGGTACTATTTAATCCACAATATTATTATTATTATTATTATAATGAACACCCAAATATGAAAATGAAAAAAAAAAACCAAAACACTTACACTTATATGCACTTCTCACTCCAAAATGTAATGCACAGAAAGACTACCTACAGTGGTACATACATACATGTAGGTCTACATGTATACCTGTACGTGTGTTCATCAATTACAACCATGTTTCCCCAACAAAAATAACCAAACATGTTGTGCAAAGTTGAAATGAATCCTATAAGAACATACCCATTAATAATTGAAAAAGCAGGATATACGTGTAACTTCAACCAGTTTGGGATGGTTTCTAACTCTCTAGGTCCTATTTATCAGCTCCACATGTATCCGGAGTATTCACTAAATGTTTTACCACACTTCCTCTCTCTTCCTCCCACATCTGTAGCATTACTGGTGTGCATGCACTGGGTATCAAAGACTATCAAAGACATGAGGCAGTGATACAGGTATTTATCGAGATCTTTAACCACAACTGGTACAATGTAAATAACCCCCATCTCCCTCCTAAAGGGGAACACCCCCTTCTCAAATGGAGGCCAATCAAAACTAAGACTCCACTGCGTGTTAGCCAGTAGTAAAGTTTCTGAAATGGATTTATGTCAAAATAATTTCTTGTACTTTCATTTTTGGCCAAAGACTAAACACACAAAATGAATCTTCCTACAGCACACATAAATTCCTAGAAAACACTTTAACGGTACATGTAAATATGGTCTTCCGACCACAAGTTTCCCTGGAATTATAAACTTAAAGGAGAAACCCCACACTCCAACACTTTCTACACTTTACTTCCTTATATACTTAAAGGAGACTCTGTGAAATTATAAACACCTCAAAAAAAGTTCTGGAATTAAAGTTTGAACATTGATATTTGTTGTTCTATATTATTATATTGAATTTGGTATCATTGAAAATGCTGTTCCTCTTTGCAATGGTGTCCCATTCTTACTAATAATGTATACATGGTATGTGCACTACACCTGAATATGGGGTCTTATGGGGATAAGTCAAAAGGGCATTGTTGCAAAACAATGCTACATGTATTGTCAACAGTAAAGTCTCCTTTGTTTGGAAGGTGGATTGTGTTTTGAATGATATTAATTAAGGTGGTCATTCACGAATGCAAGGTGAATCCTTCTTATGTTTGGAAGATAAAATGTGCCTCGAATCTGTATTGATGATTTATCAGTCAATTAGAACACATTTTCAGCTTCCTGACAAAAAGTGAAAACAGCACTGCACTTCAGTACCTCAACATCATTCAAAGCTCAATTCATCATCCAAATGAATGAAGAAGTCACTGTTGATAATAACAATGCATTTTGCAACATTTCACTTTTGACTCGGCCATACATTCTGGTGCCCTGCCCGTTCCATGATTACATATCAGTACAAATGTGGCATCATTGTTAAAGGGAAATAACAAGCTCTTCAATGATACTAAATTCCAGTATAATAATATGGTAACAAGAAAGATGTTAATGCTGAAACTTGAATAGACCCGTTTACTAATTTTATGTAAACTTCTTGAACAAAAGTTTCTCTTGACAACTCAAAAGCTTGCCAGAGGCTTGCCCAACATAGCAACAACTAATATATGCAAAATGGATTCCTTCCATAGAGATGCCATTGTGCATAGCAGGTGCACTAAATAGTTGGTAACTAGGGGTTCTGGAGAGAAACATGAATAAACTGAAATACATTAGTACACAGGTCTATTGCAGAACTTTTCTTGAGGGGTTTATTTCAATAGACCTGTTTACAAAGTTATTCAAATTTATGGATTTTTTTTCCTGGGGGACCTAGTAACGAGTTATCCATTAACCTAATTAATGAATGAACTACAATACTTGGAATCCAGTTTGCATATATTACTTGTTGCTATGTCCGACAAACCTCTGACAAGCTTTCAGGTTGTCAAGAACAACCTTTGTCTTAAAAGTATGCATAAAATTTGAATATATTTGTAAACAGGTCTATTCACTTGTTCTTTGTACATGATACATATGTAAATGTACACATTTCAGATTATTGATCATGGCTATTCATCAGTCTGAATTAAGCCTGAGTCGAATCGATTGGTTAGCCGGTGTTCGATCGAAGACATCGAATCCCGATTTCATTTTGGCAAAACCGGTACATCGATTTGTAGTCCGCCAGATTTTTGACTACCGTAGCCACCATGAAAAAAGCAAATTAAAAAAGAAACTCCGTAACGTACAGCATATATACTAGCAGAGAACGTGAAGGCGACTTCAAACTGTTGGCTAACTTTCGCTTATTCGCTCGCGGAGGACGTCGCGCTTTACCTGTGCTTTCTCTATGGAAAAATCGTTTTGTCGTTACGAACTGAAGTTTACGATAATATTCTTGCACTCTCTCTGCATTGTCAATTTGACCATTGTATAATTGAACATGATAAATACGGGCATGAGTATGAGTGTTCCTACTTAATTCGCAATAACTATATCACACTCTCATCAAATTGGCAATTACTTCTTGGAAATGATCTGAAGCTGAATGAAGTCATATGAGCGACGAAAAGTTTATATTGTTTCGTATTGTTTGTTTTTTTGCATCGAACAAACGTGTTCCATTCAGCTCTCCAAAGACAAAGTAAGATTATTAATTCTTTGAATTTGAATCATTGTCGGATGTGTCGACAATGAGCATCGCTTCGTGCGACACTAGAGTGATATTTGGGCTAGCCATACGGAAGATTTTGGCTAGTCCGTCGTGATTTTTACAAGCCATTGGCTAGCGGGCTATCGTTAATGTCGAGCAGCGACAGCCCCATACATATGCCCGCGATGCCAGCGGACCGGTCACCGGTGCATGGTGCATGCACTGCGTGCAACTGTGTGCAACTCTGTTTTCACCGCCCATCATTTATCGATGCACCGGTATTCGACCGAATCAAAGCCGTCGAATCCCGGATTATGAAATATTCGATATGACTCAGGCTTACTCTGAATCACTTGAATCTTGGGTACCCTATAGTCTACATTAATTTTGCTAGTATATGGGAGTGAGTTGGTGCGATCTGGCAACACAAAGGTTTTTATCGTGATGTACTATACGCACAAGGCGCAAGCCGAGTGTGTTGGACACCACAATAAAAACCTGTTGCCGCATCGCACTAACGCACGAACTCACAACCATGTATTAATAGTTTTATAAAACGGGTCGGCAATATGATTGTGAAGTCTATAAAGATGGTTACGAACCCCATAGAAACGCCAAGAGTCGCACAGTCACAGAGGCTGCCATTTGCTTTCCTGGATGACATCACATAAGCGCAGCCAAAAAAAGTCATGCGCGTTTCAGTGCGCGCATGTAATCCCTGCGCTAAAATGACAAACTATGCGATTTCATTGCATTTTAAGTTTGCACGCACCAGAGGTACGCGTACGCGCAGCTCAGCCGTGCTTTAGAGTCTTTTTTGACCAATCAGGATGGCTACATTCTTAAACCCGTTTTATGATTTACAGGCCCCTGTATTCAAACAGTATAATGTTCAATCAATAATGTAATTCATACAGCCCTTACTGTACTCCACTTTTCCCATTGAAAACTAAACATTTAATAGGCTACAAATATGTGACAAAAATAATTGCCCTCATTTTCAATAATTAATAATTATGTACTGATATATGTTACAAATAGAATGATTCCCATTTCCCAAAGTTGTCAAGTTTGAGTTTTTAGTCTTTCCATAAGTCTACCTGAATAATAACCATACTGAAATGTTCCTAATGTCATTAATCTGTTTGATATAAGATATGATTTTGAAATATCACTTATTTTCCAAACATTAAAGTCAGACTTATCCTGTGCTTAACATCAATGGATCGTTTGACATTCAACCCACACTCGAAAGCAAATTGCTTCAAGTGAAACAAATTTAATGACAGTCTGGAAAATCAGAAAAATACAAAATAGTAAAGAATGTTTGAAATTTGAGACCACAATATTACAGAAATCTCAAGTTGCCAAAGTGGTCTAGTGACATGCTGTTACAATTCTCCATTCATATTACTTTATTGTTCTCATGAAATGACACAAATTCCTAGTGAATTAGCCTTTCATCGTACGTCTTTTTGTGTCATAAATTCAATTTTTCATTCTTTTCATGTACAGTGCAGACCCTAGTCAATGGTCATCAAATGAATATTAAACCTTACCTAGATGTATAGAGTACCGAAGTGTGACGTCATCAAATTTTGATTTTTGTATTTCAGTATTTTTAGGTAGAGCATGATGGAAAACGTTCACACATCAAATTTAACATGAATCAGTTCATGGTGGCCCAAGTTATGGCTATATGAATATCTAATTAGCCCCATTGAAGTCAGTGTAAATTGGCCTGGTTCTTAACAGTTTAGAACCTGGCCAATTTAACACTGACTTCAATGGGGCTAAGGAGGTATTCATATCTCGGGGCCCAATGAGCCAATTGCCATAAAATTTGGGCTCTGGATGTTTTTCACCATGTTCCTTTGAGATATGGTATAAAAAATATAAAAATGAAAAAATAGCTTTTTGTGACGTCACCACTTCGGTACTCTATAGATCTATTGAATATACATGTAGGCCAAATATGGTTAAATTGACAAGGGATGAACTACATCTACATGCATGCAGTAATCCTTCTTGTAGAATCTGGAGGAATGGTTTGATAAGAATTTGAATTACAGCAAACTGATCGGGGTCCAGATAGCCCGACCAACGGACAGCCCGACCCTGGATAACCCGACCACCTACCCTGGACAGCTCGACCTGGTCGAGTTATCCAGGGTAGGGTTCCATGCCGGATAACTATTAAATTTTTTTCATGATTATATGAACTAATTTCAATTCTATTTTACCATGAATAGCCATGAATGTAGATCTAGAGTATGATAAAATGAATATATATTTATGATGGGGAAACAGGACAATTGAGAACTTTTTGAGGGTTTCGTTGGGAATATATAAACGCACTAGTTCTTGCTTGCAAAGATGTTTGACAACCAGTGGTACTGGAGATAAGTTGATTTTATGCTGAAAAATTGAGTTTATGTATGTACATGTAAATAAACTTTCTTACATGTATCTACTGCCTGCCTGCCTTTTCCCCGAATGGAGTTGTACTTGATATTTAAGTATCACATGATAAATACAGTGTGCCTTGTCGTAGTGCACACCTACATGTATGACTATGAAGCATGGAGTGACCTCTGGTCAAATTTATTTTTTCAAGATTCACGATTCAAAGTTTATTTCACATTGCTTTAAAACACATTACAAGATACATGTATACATTCAACAAAATTCATCGAAAAAAAGAATGAGCATAATTCATGATAACAGCATGTGATATAGGCCTAGGTATGCAGCGGATGTGAGGGATCAGGCTAGTTAGTCTAAATATGGTCTTTTAAATGTGTACTGCAGTGCCTTGAAACTTATCATTTCTAAAAATTATCTGGACTACATATGGGCAAACATCAGCATAGGCCTTCCAATAGATTTCAATTGAACCCCCCCCCCCCCCCCCCCAAGGTAAAAAATACGAGTGCTTGTACCACAAAAAAAAAAAACCCCAAGTATCATTGCATGATATATTCATTAGTTGTCATGCTCATGGCAACATTTTTATAGCAAGTAGGCACTAGTAGGCCTAAAACTCAAATGGGGAAAGAGACACACATATAAGAAAAGTTTTTGGCATAAAATCAGCTAATATCACTGACCTCCACGTAAAAATTATTTTTACGTAGTGATCAGAGGCTTATATTTTAAGTACCATGTACTGTATGGCCTTCACAAGAAAAAATGAGTTCATAATCACATACTCTCAGTAAAACTCTCAAAAAGCCAATAATTCTCCATCATTTTCCATCATGAATACATTAATTTATTGATAATGATGCAAGATATTGGTTCATAAAATCATGAGGAAAAAAAGGTGGGGCGAGCTTTCCTGCTGAGGCAACCCACTCTGGATAACTCGACCGGGTGAGCTGTCCAGGGTAGGTGGTCAGGTTATCCAGGGTCGGGCTGTCCAGGAACTAACTGATCATATGATACATACATTGTACATATCTACACTACTAACCTGAGATTTGGCTCTACATTTAGGCATGTCAAAATCTTAACCCAACTGAAAATTAACCAAATAAAAAGGTCAGTACAGTGTACATGTACGTGAAAAGAAATACTTGGCATGACTAAAGAGCATTCACGCTAAGTTTCATAACATCTTGGTAAACTTTAATGAAAATACACAAGTCAATAATGATACCCAAGAAATGCCACCACCTCTGTTGAAAAGTGGCTTTGTCTAGATCACTTTCTGCTGCTGCACAGGGAGGCCAAAATAAATTCATCAAATGAAAGGACCATAATGGTACTAGACTTTATATGATGGGGTGACCATATTTCGCGCACATTCAAATTTTTATTAGAAATGTGATATTCGATACTTGATTTCTCATATTCTACAATAATTTATTTATAAAGTTTTATACCAAACGGAAAGCAAAATTCTGGACTAAAACTTGATTCAACCAGAACATTAATCGACGAAGAATTTCGGAAATATCGCGATCTCGAAACCCAGTGTCGGATCGCGCAACACACTGAAAAAAAAAAAGGGCATAAAAACCACGAGACCTAAGTTCGCGCACGTAAATTAACATCTAAGTTATCCAACGTAGCGGTCCAGCAAAGGGAAGATAATTGCATCATTTGTAAGACAAAATATCATACAATCATTTGGTATGACGTTTTACCTACAACTTTGATAACATCTTCTATCAAAATGAGGATTTTTGGACCGTTGTCGGTAACTTCATATTTTTCGGAAACTGACGCAAAAAGTAGCAAAATTGCCGATATTTTGTCAATATCTTCATAATTTCTCACCCAACTTAAAAGAAAATATAGTCCATTTGTAATTTTAGCTTCCTCTATCTAATAGCGCTATCAGATTTTTGAAATCTTTTGTAGTTTTTTAGATATTGCCCTGTGCGCAAACTTAGGTCATGCGCGAAATATGGTCACACCACCATACACTTACATTACAGCCACAAGGTCTGTCCCCTTTATAATATAAGTAAATAATTGATAATGAAACTTGATTGATACATGTACATGTCTGAAAAAACCCACTTACTCAAACATCAAATATCAAATAAATGGCAATAATTGAACTTGATAGTCTACCAAACAACAAAACTACAACTTGACATTTATCAACATTGAAAACTAAAATTAACAAAAATATTAACAAAAATTAGCCTGTCAATTTTGCTGCGCAAAAGTGGCTGTGTTCGCGGAATTCATCTGCACAAACACCAATGAAATGTTGCAATTTAAAAGTTGTTATGACAATTAAAATCTTTTCACTAAAATCAAGATAAAACAAATACCACCCCAGCCCAGGCAAGGAGGCCAAGGAGGTCGCACCACTGTCGGCCTCCACCCTGGTCATGCTGGTTCCACACCCCTGGCCTGGGCGCCCGGGCCCTATACACAGCACTCAGCAGCTGATGTGACGGTGCGAAGTGCAAGGCTAATATAATTTTCAGTTGAATGTATAATATACCAATACATTCTGCCACAATGGTCATATACGGTGCTCATACCATGTACGGTACCAGTATTCACGATCAGAAAAGATACATAAGGATGGATATTTAGTTTCAAAAATATGTTACGGTACTTACGTATCGTACGCCTTTTGCCGCAGAATCTCTACAGTTATACATACCGTATGCGTACCATAGTACCGTACGTACCGCGCGCGCGATATACTATACAGCGTACCGGTATTATGCAAGCATATATGCATGCATATATGCATGCATGGCCTGTGGTAGAATATGCATGCTGAATTAACGCACGAGCGACGAGGCACGACCAGACCATAACTCTATGGCGACGACCGACCCGCCCCCGGCCGGCCGGCCGCGGCGACACATACAGTATTAGTACATATACAGCATGCATGCATTGTTTACAATTCATATCCCAGAAGTCGAAACCACCATTTGCATTGCATGCATGCATCATGTGCAAACACGTCGCTAATATACGGGGTTTTTTTTAGTGGCCATGGTACGGTACCGGTACATGTAATTGTAGGTCTGACTCTCTAAGCTCTGGTACTAGTGGTAGCAGATAGACAATATTTACTTGAAGGTTGATGTTTGTAGATTCAATTCGTCTCTAAAAATAAAAGTACGGTAGCATTATGGCGGCTGAAAAGAAGAAACCTTCACAACAGAGTGTCAAGGACATTTTGAAGGAGAATTTTACCAGGATTAGTGAGCAAATTGAAGAGCTTCAATTAAGTCACAGAGAATGGCACCAGTTGATGAAATCCCATAAGGAGTTTCAAATGTTTGACAACATCATCCAAAGCCACACTGAGTCTATGGGATACTTGTATTTGAAAGTTTTACTTTCATTTCTTGTGACCCTTTTTCTGTTACTGTTCCTTCTCCTTGCTGTCTTCTCAATGGACGTCATACCAGAAGATTCTTTTCTCGGATCAGCTCACTATCACATCTCTAAGTTTTACGTTGAGACCTTTGATGGTGCGAAGCTTGATGAGGAGCACTGCATTATCCCTCTGCATGAAGCCGTTCAAGACCTGTTCCGACCTCCCGTTTTAGATTGCAGTATGTGCGCGGGCATGAGTTCAGTAGACATTTGCACCAACTTGACTACCGATGAATTCAAGGCAAAGTACGCCTACTCCAGCAGACCTCTGCTCGTGACAGATGGTATGGAAGGCTGGACTGCTATCGACACCTTCAGTTTCCAGTATTTTCAGGAGGTGTATTCAGCAGGCAGTAAAGCTTTGAAGAGTGCAGAAGATGATTGCCAGTTCTTCCCTTATAAGACAGACTTTGAGAAGCTGGGGGATGTGTTCAACATGACAGTGGATCAAGCTTATCTGAGAGATGGTTCAAATTCAAAGCCATGGTATATCGGATGGTATGTTTGGATTCATACAAGTAGAAATATTAAATCTTTTCCCAGTTTTTCTTCTTTTTTTTGTGGGGGGGGGGGGAGAAGGGGACAGGGCCAGGGGATTTCCTTGCTAGGCCACACTATTTTCTAGTTTAATTTTTTTTCTTACTAATAGTTGCTGCATATTAAATGTGACAGTTAATAATGCCCTAGACCGAAAGCTTCAGTCTCTGTTCGTTGGGTGTTCCACTGGACTACGTCTTGCTTCACTAGGAGGAGAAGGTAAAAATAAGAAAATGTTAAAGACTCCTCCGAAACAGACGGTTTTCAGCTGTCTAATAATGCCCATGCAGTCCAAGCAATCTATGTATTTTGCAGAATGTAATATTGGAACAAGAGGCAGGTGACAGAAAGTATGTTGGGATGAGAAACCCCAATTGTCATTTCATTAGCCTCTTGCAAACCCAATAAACTACAATCTTTGTAGCAGCTTTGTGATGTCGCAGCTGTTAAGTGCAAGAAACTTTGAAGAAATTTGAGGACTGGTGGAAAGAGTGCATAGAAACTTTGATTTTCAGATTGATGACTTTTTTCCTTGTGCGCACATGGGCATTGCTAGAGGGGTGTGTTGGGGTTCCCAAATAATTATGTAACTTCTGAAATTGAAAAGTTGATATTCAGGCAAAAAGCGTCAGCCCCCTCTTGAAAATGGGCCTGTATGTTCTTCTTCTTCTAGCTTGTTCTTCCCCCGTCGTTTGAGGATCAGCGGCTGACCGCGGGTTAGGTGTTGATCTATTGGTGTGTATCAAGTTGTACATGTACCTGTATATATGGTGAATTTTTAGAATGTATCGGAGGCAGTGGGTCTTTATGCTGGCAGAGAGTGGGTGTGGGTGCAGATAAAAAGGTAACAGAGTGCTAGCGGCAAGGGTGGGGGTATCACACGAGATGAAAGCCTGGGCGACATTATCGGGTTGGCTGAGTGCCAGGATGTGATGAATGAGTGCATCTCGTTGGGATTGGAGCGCTAGGCAGGAGGCGACAAAGTGAATGGAGTTTTCGTCCTCTGCTGTGCAGAGTCTGCAGATCAGATGGAGGTGAGAGACTTGCCTATGGTGTTCAACCGGTGCTGTGTTGGGTAAGTGCCTGTCACAAGCTGAGAGTGAAGTCTCGATGCGATGCGGAGGTGTGAGGGCAGTGCAGCCGGGAACAGTCTGGCGGGAGTTGGCAGGTTGGTGTACTGCTTCCATATAGCAAGGGTGTGCTTCCTCTTGATGGCATCATGTCTGGGCATTGTGTTTGTTGTGGATAGCCTGACGGCACAACCTTTTCCAGTAGGGGTAGTTGATGCTTGAGATGCTAGATGGTATTGAGGGTAGATTGAACTTGACTAGGAGCTGCTTCCAGTAGGAGATGGAGGGTATGTTGGTTGACAGAGCATTCAGGAGGATCCTGTGTTCATATCTGTCACTTGGGAGGGTGAATAATTGTCCGAGAGATAGAAGAGTGCCGAGTTCAGCTTGGAAGGAGAGAGGTAGAGTTCCAGTCAACAGGAAAACTCTATATCTGGGATTTTCTTTTATTATTATTTGTGGGGGGGGGGGGGGAGATTGGGGTGCAGCATTTTTGTCGGCAAATTTGGGTGTCACACCCCCCCCCCCCCCCATTCAAAATGTTCTAGCGATGTCCCTGTATGTGCATTGACATTCACTTGCTACATACATGTACCAGGTTATGTAATATTCTTCTGTGCTTATGCGGGACTGTGTCAAACATTCACTGTTGCAGTACTAGTCAAAAACAGACAATAAAATTGCTCTAAGTGCAGATTTGATTTTCTTAAATTTGCTAGATTACCCGATTCAGGGACTCTTCATCTCTTACTGTGTTACAAATTTGGGGTTTCAGAGTTTATAATGAAATTTTAAATAATTGTTTTTCTCTCATGCATGAATGATCTAGATTGGACCAAGATCACTTGCTACATGTACATGTACCATGGTAAAAAAAATTTTTTTGACTTCTACGAGGGTACTCCGCATGATCCATATAAATTCAGGATGTAATCGCTAATGGAGAGGAATTAAACTTAAGTGCATGGTCGCTGTGCATGTCTGTTGGTGCATATAAACTATGTTCGAGTAACAATCAGTCCCTCAGTTTGGATGCTCAGTGGAAGAGCTCCCTTGGAGGCCTCCATGTCACATAATAGAAATCCCTTCTATTAGAGCGCCATCTACATGTAGTTGTTTCAGATGGTTCAGTGTCCTAGCATCACGAAGGATAAAAGAACCTGCTGCCCTATTACTAAACCAATGTCTTGAAATGTGTGGTGTTTTGTCTCTATATTGGCATGGTGCCATCGAAATGACTGAATTTAAAAAAAAAATTTTTTGCTCATTTTTTTGAAAATGTTCTTTGATTATTCTGATAGTTACCTTGGCAACCAGGAGGTAAACTATGGCAATCATCAACATTATCCCCCCCCCCTGCTGATGTTTCTCAAGTATTGATATTTGAAAGTACTGTCAGTTGTCACTTCAAAGTAAGAATAGGAAACAAGAAAATGAAGATTTGGGTTTTCATTCTCATTTTGTCTCTATTATAATTCATGTTTTACCACAGGAGTAACTGTGATTATGCTGTTGCCAACAACCTGCGGAAACACTACAAGAAACCCTATTTTTTACCAGAAGACTCTGAGTCCAGTAAAGTTGACTGGATCTTCATGGGCAGTCCTGGCTATGGAGCTCCCAATCATGTAAGAATAGAACTCAGACTACCTACAGTGTAGAGTGTAAATACTGCAAATTTGTTATATACATGTACATGTAGGCTAAATAGTTTCATGTTGTTTTGCAAGTGTAGCACACAAAGAACGTATTTTAGCTGAGAAGTACTCTCTCACATGCTTGCTCTTTAAAGAAATGGATACCTGACAGGTATTGGGGAGGGAAAATGCCCCATATATAAAAGGCCCATAAGGCAAGTCTCCAACTTAAAATATGTATCTAGTCTACCTCATGAATGATTATTTATACTGAAGTTTGGGATCTTTGAAATTGTTTTTGTTTTTTCTACTTTTACAGATTGATGCAGTTGATAAACCATCTTGGCAAGCTCAGGTCAAAGGGCACAAAATCTGGACTTTGACCCCGCCTCCTGAATGTTATTTTGAGTGTGGTCCACGGATGGAGGTCACATTACATCCAGGTTCCATTGGTAAGGTTACAAACATTAGCTACTGTAAAACCACATATTTTTCACATCACAAAGTCTCAGAAAGTTCTTGGTTTCAGGGTAAATTACTCTCATTTCATTTTTTTGTTTGTTTTTGTTGGGGTGGGGGTAAAGTTGTGTTTCATACAATATTTCATATTGGAAGTCTACTGATATTATATGGCACTGGCTTACAGGAATATTTTACCCCTTGTCTTCGTGTATTCCATTATAGACCAATGAATATTGAAAAATGAAACAAAGGTTGTACTGTACAAATTTATCAAAATTTGTAGTTTTGTTGATCAATGTTAGCAGTGCTGGGCAAAGTTCAGAGTTGATTGTGCTAACGTCTGTGGATTGTATCTCTTGTACAGTGATTGTGGATACTAATAGATGGTTCCATTCCACTCTGGTGATTGGAGACGAGATGAGCATCACCATTGGTTCAGAATATGACTGACCTTTGACCTTCATCAGTGCAGTTTCTATTACCATTCTCTTTCATCCCATATAATGTGGTAGGCAACCTTTCAATTTATTTTGATGAACATTGTTTAAGTACTAGAAGTTATTGAGCAGTACTCCAGGTTATAAAGTCCAGTAAAATGAGGAATTATTTGGAAATGAATGAATTCTTTTAAGGTTTGATAAGTTTTTTAAAAGTACTGTAATTGATATGTTTTTTTTTAAATAATATCTCTTTTGAAAATTATTTGTACATGTATATGTATATATATATCTAAAATTGTACGAGGAATTATATCTGATTATATTTTTAAAGAAGCCCACTTTTTTTAGACATTTTTTTTTTGTTCAAGCTTATGACTCAAATGTTTAAGTTTAACATATCCTGTTGGCCTTGTTTACCACGAGTGTAATTTAGTTTGTTAGAAGAAAAGAAAAACAGGTCAAAGGTTTGGTTTTGATATTATTCAATCAATTTGTGGTTTTGGAGCTGATTGTAACCTGAGCTTTTTGGGAGACAAACAGGAAGGGAAGCAATTTTTTTTTATAATTTTCATAATTTTCACTCATTTTTTTTTTTAGCTTCATGATGATGTCATATATTTTACATTGTCATATTTTGGAAATAGGAACAGCCATCAAAATTTTCTCATTTTATGCATGTATTTATTAATATATGTACATGTATTCTGCTCAGGGGGTTTAAGCCAACTGTACTAAATACACATACACCTAAAGTTTTGAACAAGATATCATGATAATAGTTTGATATAATGAGTGTTGTAAGTGTTACTTATTTTCTTTGATTTTAAATCTGTCCGTCTTGTTAGTGGTGATTTGTTTATTCATATTTGATAGTACTCCAGTATTACTGAAGAGGCTGTGTCTGGGTATAAGTTTTCATGAATAGTGTGATATTGTGCATAATGCTGAAATGATATTGTATTATTGCTGGTATGTGGGTTCATGTGTTACGTGTGGGTTACAGTACATTGTCTAAGTAGATATTTCTGTGAACCAGTCCCGACATCGGGAATGATTGTAAGTTATCGTCTACAAGTGGTCCTTGGTTGTATGGCAATATGGAAGACCACTTCCGTGCTGAAAGGTGAAATATAGTATCAATTTATAATGTTTGCTCAACTTTCTACTTTGGGAATAAGGTTATTAGTGTAAGGCATATTTTTAAAAAAATGAATGAATGATTTCGGATTTGGGATTGTTTGTTTTGCAAGAAATACTAGATATACAGCTTATTTTTGTGATGGGAGTTCTCCTAGGACAGAACTTCATTTTTTTTTTAAACTTTCCTTATATCCGCAGGTAACAAGGTGAATTGCAATGTTTCATGAAAATGACATTATTTGCTTCATGTCTAGCACTCATATCCACCATACAACTAGCTTATGATCGAGGTAATCCAATATTACTGTGGCATTGGCTAGGCTACTGATTATTGTGCTCACAGCATTAAGGAATTTCACACCTGGGTGGATAGTGGCAAATGTAGATTAATGTACTGAAAAAGGGTGTTAGAATAATAAGTAGAATTTTAAAACTTCCAAGACTTCAGTATTTTCAGAACATTTAATTCACATGTAATGAATCTCAATAGTGATTGTGTTCTTTTCATGAAAGAAAAGTAGAACCAAGGAAGCCTAGTACCTCCTTTATTGGTAGAGTCAAACCTACTTTAGCAACCACCTACATGTATATAGAAAGACCCCCTGTCTATAAAGACCACAATTTTAGTTTCCCTTGAAAACTGTTTCTCATTGAAATGTGTATTAAAGAAACCTGTACGTAAAGACCACCTGCTTTAAAGATTGCTTTTCTTGTCTACCTTGAGTGGTCTTTATAGACAGGTTTCATTGTACAATGAGGGGAAACTTGTATTTGTTATATAAGAACCATGAAAGGCTTAGGCTGTTTCATAAAAGATTTCATTATGTACTTTAAAAGCCCTGAACTAGATTGGGCTGCAAACAATTATCCACTGGGTGTTTGGCTTATTTTGTTTTGATCCAAATTGAAAGAAAATGCTATGAAATAAGTTTTGGTATAATGGAATTAAAAATTATTTAGAATTGCCTGAAGACTATGATCATATTTTGAAAATTTTGCTTTACATTGATACATTTTTGTACTTTCATTATAAATGAATTATGTTTATGACTCTGTGCTATGAGGCAGGTAAAAAGTACTTTCAAATAAGTACTTCATTTTCCACCTGATTATGTATGTTACAAATTATATGTATATTTTTCAAAATTGTATCCTTTATATTTTGGTGAAAGGAAATTAAATTATGTTGGTGTCTGTGGTTTGTGTATGATTAAATCACGAATGTGAAATTATATTGCACTAAGTTTATTTTTTCTTGAAATGTATTTCAGTATGTGGTGTGGTTGTATTTTATTTTTGAATTAAGAAATAATGGTGATAATGCATTTTTGAAAAGCTTAAATTCAAGTGGTTTTCAGAATGTGTGAACTATGATGTAATGTGAATGAGTGAACTTATTTTACTCCTTTATATATCATTGGAATCAGAATTTCAACCTGTATCATCACCAGCATCATCTTCATCTTATCAGCATCACCACCATCATCGTTATCACCATCGCTATTTCCATAACTACCACCACAAACACTACCTTCATCACCATCACAACCACCATCACCATAACCACGATTATCACAACCATCATTATAATTACTACCAACATCACCATCCATCATCTCCATCACCACCACGATCATCATCTCCATCACCACCACGATCATTATCTTCACCACCACCATTATCATTATCACCCCCACCACCCCCACCACCATCATCTTCATCAACATTGTCATCATCAACATTGTTTACTTCCAAATTATTTGCAACACAGGATCCATAAGATGATGCAGAACTTCCAAGTAGTCCTGATTTTCACAATCTAAAATAAATTCACAATCAAAGAGCTTTACACGCGCCGGCCTTTGAGTAAAGTACCCCCTACGGTATATTACTGTATTTCAAAATAAAAATGTGCTTTCAAATCAAAGTGAAGAATTGGCAAGCATTGATGTAGCCGAGCTGGGTTTTGCTGAGCTGTCAGTCATTGAGAAATGTTGCATTAAATTTTATTGGCATAATTACATGGCATCATAAAAAGTCAGATAATGGGTTTCTAAATTGCAGCATTCCCTCTTGAATGCCCCCATATTTGAAACGGCATGAGAAATAGCCGAGGTGTTCGAGCTGAACATGCATGCCACGTGTGTGCAGTCCAATATACCCATTTTATGTGTGCGGAGCATGTGCTTTTCAGTGAAATTGAGTCTTATTTCTTAACATTTTAATGATTCAAAAACCTTAAATTATACACCAATTCTTATGTAGACATAAACCTTTCCCAATAGTTTTGAGACAGTTTCTTTCAAAATTTAATCGCATGACCAGAACTCAACTTGATCTTTACATTAATCTATATGCAGTTTGCCATGGCCTATTTATTATACTACTTGTTCTTGAGATTTTCAGAAATAATTCTATATACTTGTAACTTTTACCATCATTTGCAACTCCCCCTTCTCAAAGAATGAGCGTGACATGTACGACAAATACTTCAAAACACATTTTTCTGTAGGAAAAATTCTCAAAAGTTTATTCCACCTCAAAACACTTGGAGGTAGACAAAAAACAAACAATAAATACAAGAAAGAGAAAAATAACATAAAAACAAAATGGTGAGCAAATTATCTTCCACAATCTATATCCAGTCATCTCACATACAGTTAGTGTACCATTGTAAGAGTTACCTCTCTACTTATACACGCTGTACAGTGCACTACTTGGCAACATCAACGTGCATTTTCCATCAAATTTCAATTCCAATCAAATTATTCTTCTCTACATCGAACAAGACTCATTCATTTACATTTTCGGTTTGGTTGAATATTGGACTAACAACAATTCTTGGTGATTCAACATTCTGTACAATTTTCAAAGCCTCTTTGTAAAAGCTTTCTCACCACCAGATTTACTTCTTACCATCTCAACACAGACTTCTCCAAATATACACTGTGCAAAATTTACACTGTACAATATACCTCCTTCCTTCATCTCTGTTACTTTGCTAATCTTTCATACAACAGTACATACAATTTTCCAAGTCTAAACTCTCTTTTAGACTCTGTTCGAAAATGTTTTTAGTTCCATTCTTTTCTCCAAGAAGCAATCTATAAATAGCCTCTATAATGAAACTTCCAAGTTCATCTTTCTGTAAATGATATTTGCAATTTCTCAACTTCTCCAACAAAGTCATTTTTTTTTTCTGGACGTGCTCCAGTCCAACTCTCCAACGCTCCAACGCCCTAACACGAATACCCTCCTAATATGTAGCAGATTGAACCTGTGACATCTTTTTTATGATTCAGCTCTGAAAGAGCTTGCCTCCTGACCACAGAACCAATTTCTTTACAATAGCAAACCTCATTCGTTTCATTGATACATGGTACATTCTGCTCCCATCGACCTCCAAATGTGGCGTTATGTCTTACTAAACAAAATCTAAAGACCTGAAGTTACATGGGGAACACAGTTCACCTATAAAATCTGCAAATCATGCTTTGAACATAAAAAAGAGTAACACATTAAAAACTCTAAAACTAAAAGAATCTACTTCAACAACACATGAAGCAAACAAAGATTTACAACACACTCGTTCTGATGTTACAAATGGTCAACATTCATAACAAGAAAAATCTCAAAGAAAAAAGACACGTAACAAGACAGAAGTCTGTTTCTACGCCTTCCATCTACAAAAAAGGACTGGTTATTTCACACTGATATGATAGAGATAATTGCATAAAAAGATGCTCCTTTAAGAAGATATCATATATTGAATTCACACACTATTTTTTTCCATGGAGAAGGAGTAATGATTTCATACAGCGACATGGACACTAGGGCTTTGCACTTTTTAAAATATGAAAACGGGTCGACGATACGTCATTCTGGGGTCACAAAACTTATACATGTCTTTGAAAAGTGCAGCCTTTCAGTGAATCAATCACTTTCAAAATGCTTGCATATCATTATTCCACAATCTCTTTGGGTGGATAATACAGATCTTGGAGATAAAAATACATGTTTTCCTTTCCCTGCATGCAAATTTATAATGCCTGAAATCACCAGCATCACCTCAATTCTAAATCTATATTTCCCACAAGTAAAGGTAGTTGATATGGACTTTATTCTTTAGAAAAATTATGTTTTGAAAAATATATGTATTATAATAATAACTCTGGGGCAGTGTATATTGGTTATTTGATTTGTAACAAAATAGACTTTATATAGAGAGGAAATCTATGTATTTCCCTTCAACATCTATATAGCTCTCGTATCCTCTTATATATTTCCCTATGTATATATGTAAACTCAGTATGTATTAATATGTTGTATTAGGTCTTCACATAACTTATGAAGTGTGAAGAGAGATTTAACCCAATTTCCTGATTTCCCATCAACAATTTACTGGGAAATAGGGCATATCTATCTTTCACTTTCTATCCTTCTAACATTGACAAAAAGTGGAAATATCTGTGTCAAACAGTGGTCTAATAGAATCATTTTGCATCCTTTCTAACTTTGTCCTGCAAACATTTCACTTGTAATTATTGCACAGAATATGCCACACCAAGTGAAGACATGTGAAGTGATAACATTCTTGCAACAATTGCCATCCCTGATCAGAAACTCAAAATCAAATGCTTCTACAAGCAAGACTTAGTGCAATCTCAGAAAATACCCACACCTCAATAAACTTTAAACTTTCTAATTACATCCATTTCCAAATGAATAGACCTATTTTGTTAAAGATTAATGTTTCTTTTATAATGTTATCGACTGTCCTTTTGTGCGAGACTGAATTTTTGCGGTTGTTGTTCTTGAGTTCCATCATACCCAAAGAGAAATCAAAATTCCACACCGTGCACTTCAGAAAAAAAATTACATGAATAATCTCTAGTTCTTCTGTGATTATTGAAAATGATTTTGGGTGGATATAGTACCATTGCACTAAAAAAGCTTTATTAGTTTCACATCAATACATAGCAAATAAATGCTATCGAAATTAGATTGAAAAATTGTTAATAAGAAGAAAAATACACTTGTCCTACTACTTACAATCTACAGCAGAGAGAATACAATGTTAATTATAAGACCACGCTACACAGATCACTACAATTCTACAATTTCATTTTTGGCAATTGATATAAATTACAGTTCCTAATCACACACATAGGGGTGATGACAAGCAAATTCTAACTAAATATACAATCATACACATTATACAACATCTTATGAAAATTTTACGATCACACATTTCTTTTTTTTTGTAAGTTTTCTCTAACCATCGGTGCGCTTTGCAGTGAAACAGATTTTGTAAAAGAAGAAATAGAAAAGAGTAAGGTAGCGAAAGCTGTCTGTGTCTGAACAATTCCATGATATAACCCTTTTTGCACTTTACATTATCCACGGTATATACTACCTGAATTTCAGGGAGGTGAACTTGGCCTAACATTGAAGTAAGTTTTCTTGTTTTTATTTTTTCTTTTTTTTCATGGGTTTTTACAGACGTGTATCAATCAGATGATTATTTACGTCTGGGACCGACCTTTAACGTCACCATCCGAAAGACGTGACTCAGTCTCGAACCTGGGTCCGCTGAATCAGTTTATAACTTCCACTGGTAGCTGGATTACAGGCGCACGCCACAACGCCCAGTATGGTTAATTCAAGGAAATAAAACCTGTTTTAATAGAATGATATCACATATACAGATACCTAGTGCAGTAATCACAAAAAGAGCTACTCCAAGGAGCTTAATAATTACATCATCAACATTCAGAAAAATAATAACTCCATAAATCACAGAAAACTAGTCAACCTGTGATCATTGTGAAATGTATTTACGAGGGGGATAAGTATATCCATTTTCAAGCGATTTTATTTTCATTGATTTGCATTCGGGTGTGCTATTTTGCTAATCCAGCTTATTTCTGTAGTTCCACAATTTCCACTGCAATAAGCACCTACCAAAGCTGTGAATTATAGAAACCATAAAATGCAACTTCACAACTAGTTTCTAAAAAATCTTTCATCTATCACTCTAACTACATTTAAACACAGATATCCCTGTACAAAAGAAAATTGGAATGTTGCAGAAATATACATTATTAATCACCAAAAACAAAATAAGTTTTGCAACTATCTAAAGAAAATTAACATGCTATCAAATGTATCAACCAAGTTAAAGCATACTGTAAAAGGAGAACATTGTCGTGCATTAAGCACATTTTGTTAACCCAGACACAAAAAGTTTTACATGCTACAATAATCATAAACATCACGATTGTGACTTTGATAGAACATCAATAAAAGACACAAATGAATAGCAACACTCGGTGCAAGAAACTCAATATTGGTGAAGAAAGGAATAAAATACAAAACCTGATTTCCTTCTGCTCTCTCATCAAATGACCCTGTATGAATTCTTAACTTCACTGATTTTCTTGCAAATATCCAATTAAAGTAATAAACAAAGAAAAATATTTAAGTGGTAATAACTGAAATATCTTCATTACCAACAACAAATAAACTTTCGGATTATTTTTCTCTTTAATGACCTGCCTGATAGACTCATTATCTGGACTTTCATTGAACAGCCGAAAGGAAACCGATATACACAATTACAACAATGACAATAATAGCAAATTAAGTTACACAGAAGTAGCCATCAAGATCTCAAATCTCTTCCTGTTTCATCAAGTTTTCCAAATCACCGACATACAGTAATGTTTTTGCAAAGCAACATTATGAAAACACAATTCCTGGATATTATTTTTTGAAAGAGACAATCACACAAAACATGGGTCGCGAGTCATACTGGTAGACACTGATATGGATTATCTACGGATACACATTGGCACACAGCTTAGATCATAGTCATTGTATACAGCAGACAGCACTACTACTCTATGTAATAATGTCTTCTTACATAGTTACACACAAAAAGGCATTTCCAGTTGTGCAGCATTATATTACAAAGGGGGACAACAACAAAATGGTTACTTCTGTTTCGATCTACGAACAGGGTTGGTCACACTCGCACAAACCAATGAGTAGAAAAACATGGCAGCATTTCTTAATATTTTTTTTTTCATTGAAGATCACACCACATAAATACTTTGCAGGTCAAGAACACTTTCATCTTGATACAGTAATTGTTGGTGGAAAAAAATGGATACATGCAGCACAGCAGTTTCTAAATGACAGTAATGATGATGATAATCAGTATGTGTAACGATCACTCAGAATCTTAGAAATTGGCAACATGAGGATACTTGCAGCTCTGCCGTCTAAACTGACACAAAGTGATGAATAAAAGTTCATCTAAACAGCATGTAATACATATGCCATCATAGTCCCTGTAAATCCTATCAAAGGATATGTAGTCTGTTCCCATAAAGTGAAGACTAAAAATTCATCTAAACAACACACAGTATTGTAATTCGTTTACCATTCGGTCAGTGGGTATGCAGTTGTGCTCCTATGAAATGATAACTAAAGTTTATCTAAACACCCAAAAAGATGATGTTTTCAAGTACATACATGTATAAATGTATACATCTACAAGAACTTTCAGTGGGTATGCTGCTATTAAAGAAGTGATGACTAAATGTTCATCAAGGGGAATTAACTGATGAGAATGGCATTATATTTGTATTCATTGAAGCAAATACATGAAACTAGCAATTGCATTTTCAATGCTTCTTCTACTTGGATCTTCACAATCCTAATGTATGAGAAGATGCACTAAAAAGCCAAGAAAAAGTTTGACATCTACATACAAACCAATCACATTCCCACATGTAAGTCCTGACTAAACACACATAGCAAAAGAACAGCTACTTGTATGAAAGCACCCATGGAAAACGCAAGCGTTTAAGCGTTTATTTCTTTCTTCTACTTTACGAAGATATGGACAATTTTGATATGACTAACATGTACATGTTGTATGACTCAATGTAGAAAATTTGCAGAAACACATTTCATCAATATGCAGCTTTAGAAATTTGCGGGTTTTAAGAGAAATTTGTGACATTCTTGACTAACATCTAAAACAAAGTGAAAAGATGGAGGGAAAATACATCACTGAAACATAGAAGTATGAGGAATACTGGAGCAGTAAGGCATTGTTTATGATGAGAAGATATAAGGGTGGTATTCTGAAAATTGTTGTAACTTTTATCTTAAGTATTTCAATATTAATTGTCATAACAAATCAAAATTAGGACAAGTCAAATATCTGCACACTGCTATCTGCGTTCGCATAAAGTTGGAAGAGGCCTCTGAAAAACAGCACCAATGATAAGCGTTTACTCCGTGCAATTTCAATTTGCTATGACAATCAACATCGAAATACTTAAGATAAAAGTTACAACAATTTTCAGAATACCACCCCAAGAGTGAGACTTTTACTACTAGATGAGAGTTAGAACTCGACATATTACCATCAACCCCTAAATAGATCAAATTCTGACTTGGTAAAATTTATACATGTGAATGATTCACTTTCTTGAGGTAATTACAATCATGCAACACTAACAAGGTATGTAGGTAAGAATCACACAACAAGATACACACTGTCTGGAAATTGCAACATTATTTATCCAACAGTGTTTTGCAGCACTTATGTTTTTTAATCCTCTAGTCTGAGATTATAATAAGAGAGAGACTAAAACGAGGAATGTATCTGATCCCTTCCTGCAGCCAATCCCAGCTCAGTAAAGTCTGGGTGTTCATGACAAACTACTCTAGAAAAAAGCATGTACCGCACATATCACAACAATCAAACATTGTACTTGAACTAAACATATAGTTAGAAAAATTACTTCTATTAATTAATCCATGGTTTAACTGTGAATGCATGTTGCACATCTCAGCATGCTAAAAAGAGGGGGAAATTACTACACTCTAACACACTTTGTTTTTTACCTACTTGATAAAAACTCATATTGCCAAACTTTTCATGATGGGAAATGATACATAACTTGAATTCAACATTATGTAATTAAAACAGAGGTCTAATTCACACAAAGAAATTCATGATGTAATGGTATTGTGAGCCTTAAGACTATTGGCAATGATTGAGCTTTCATATATGACTTGTATTAGTAGATATTTGTAGAATTTGAGAATCTTGGTAGTGGATGTGGGCACTAACCACATGAGATTCAAAACCTTGTTCTTTATACATACAAAACTTCTGAACCTTTACTTTCATAATTTTTTATCCCCTAATCACAGTATACTATGTAAGTATGGCGGTTTGGAAGACCAATTGGTATTTGCATGGCCTGGTATAATTACAAAATTGGCAGCATTTATGTAGCTTTGATTCTTTCAACTTTGCAGTAATCCCAGATTTATCTGGTTACTATCATCGACTCTCAAAGCCTTTCATTAACTTTTTACTTCATACCTTCAGTAAATATTTACATTGTCTCTGATATTTCCATTGATTAATGATGACTTTAGATTGGCTTGTAATAACTTTTCTTGACCTAAAGCAAATTCATCATTCTCTGGTACCTGTCATATGCAGTGAATCCCATGGACTATACAAGTTCACTTTCAATGACCTTTGGGGACTCATTCCCTTACAATAATAATAAATGAAGTGTGATGACTGTCACTGGATTACAGTACTTGCACCGACTTGGTTATTCACAATCATTCATGCCTTTTTGTTTTATACAGCAGTTACTTCCATTTTCTTCTGGCTACTAAATCTCTGATTCAAATTCAATTTTGCCGAGACTTGACTCAAACTGTTACATCTCTTTCTTCACTGAACTCTCACATTCTTTGGGACAACCTTGTGCCATAGATCAACTCATACCAACAATCAGGGGAGCGTTTCATCAAGTGTTTTGTCAGTGATTTTTACAGACAAATTTGCTCTCAGCCAATCAGATGCAAGGATTTCAGTAGCTTATAACAGTTGTCGGTAAATATCACTGACAAAACACTTGAAGAAACGCTCCCCAGTTCTAGATTACATTTAGAAATAGTGAAAAGAAAAATGAACTGGAGTATTGGACATCTAACACTAACACTAAATCTAACCGATTAGCACGCTTTGTCAATCAGACAAATTGCTTTCTTTTAACACTACTTCACAAGCAACCTGTTTGTAATTTCTAAAAACATTTCTATTTCTAGATTTCGTTTGTAATCTAGAGCATATGAACACAGAAGATTTCACAATAATTTCAAATGAGCTGACCCCTTATTTTGTGCCTTGACACATGTTTCCATATTCTTCCTGTTTTCTATAAAGTGAACCTCATGCTTCTTTAAAATAACAGCATTTTGCACTTGAATTTCACGCTCCCTGATTCATCAGAACACTAGTACCCTAATCTGTGAAAACAGAAGCTTTCAGTATTTCCTATGTGACCATGTTGTTCTTGCAGCAGAATTCAAATCTTCATCATAAACCCTTGAAGTCCAAGAGTAGTGTGTATTTAAACTGACCTAACTCGAAAGGATAGAAAAATTGGTCTACGAGACCAAAAGTCTATATGTAGATTACTTTCTAAAGGAGTGTTACCAAGTCTGTACAAAATCTGTTTTATCTCTCTGCTTTCTTCCGCAATCTGGACTCTGAAGGCGAAGAAGACGTGGTGATACCTGAAGTTGATGCAGATGTTGGTGACGACGATGAACATGGAACTGTGGAGGTCATCGATGTCACTTCTGCCGTGGAGAGCGGTAATGATGTCGATGACGATGGGGGCAACTGTGGTGATTGTGGTCTTGATGTAGGAGGTGGTGGCGGTTGCGCAGTACTCGTAGTTGGAAGGTCGGATGAGCTACCCTTGCTGGGAGCTGTCTCTGCTTCTGTTGATGTTGTTGCCTTTGTTGCAGCTGTTGTGGGGTGTGTTGACGAAGGTGTGGCTTTATCGGCATGGCTGTTGGGGCCTACGTTCAGATCCTCAACAAGTTCCCTGAGTTGACTCTATGGAGAAATAAAAGATAAATAACATTATCTGCTCTGTCTTATCACATTTTTTGGTGAATTTTGTGACCTATAATAATAATAATGATACTACTAGTACTTATAATAATAATTAGCAGTCCATTTATATAGTGCAGCTACTACACAAATTTACTCTACCAGACTTAAAAGGTCTCATACTATTACCTCATTTTTAGCCGAGTCGCCATGATAAGGCGCGAAAGCATTCAAAGAATTTCTTCCTACCAAGTACCAGGTAAATAACATGTTCAATAGTTAGTATCATCAGAAAGTGGGAAAACTAAAAAGTGTACATTAGCAGAAGGTAGTATAAAACAAACAAAAAATGCAATACATCACCCTTCTGAATGACACTTTGGGGGATTCAAATAAGAAGTAGATGTGTATGTACAAGACAGAGTAATTATTCTAGTTGAAATATTAATATTAGTACTAATTATATTAAATTGAACGGCTCTGAATGGGATACCAGAGTATATTGGCCCTACGAGTGGAATATTTTCTGGTATTCCACGAAATAAAGCCATCCAATATAATTATTATTATCTATACACTACAGGAAAATAATTTAGAACTTAATAAAAATCATTTAACCAACCACATTCAGTAAATAGAGCCCCTCATCATACTTCATTGTGATCACACAAGTTTAACTTAACCTCTTTATGACGTCATGTGCGTATGTGTATGCGTTGCATTATTTGCGCGCACGCAAACAGACCAGACAAAATATGGCATAATATTGCACGGCAAGTTTAGTACTGTAGCCTATGGGGAATTCAGCGTTCCGTGCAATATGAGAGGATATTGCACGCGCAAATCAAGCGGACAAAAATATGCGTTTTTAATGCGCCGCTAAATATATAGGTAATAATAGCAGTTATCGCACTTAGTTGTC
This sequence comes from Heliocidaris erythrogramma, assembly GCA_025617745.1. Taxonomy (NCBI): domain Eukaryota; kingdom Metazoa; phylum Echinodermata; class Echinoidea; order Camarodonta; family Echinometridae; genus Heliocidaris; species Heliocidaris erythrogramma. The sequence goes on along the minus strand of CM046866.1, from coordinate 37,015,751 downwards.
GAAGTGGTAATAGCAGCAGCCGTTGTGACAACAGTAGGAATAATATGAATATCATCAGAAAGCACTCACTTCGCTGTATCTGTAGAGCAGTTTAAAGTTTCTCCCAGACATCTTAGTCTTTGTGATCATCTGGTAGGCATGGTGGAGGCAGTACACTCTATCTTCTCTTTCACTCACAACCTGCTCAAGATGTAGAAAGGATGTAACATTATTTCATCTTTCAATTACATGTATCATCAAATACATTAATAATTATGATAAATTATGTAAAGCACTTTAGCAGTTAAAAACGTAACTGACCAAAGTGCTTACAGTATATTTTAGAATAAATCAACAAATAACAAAACAAAAAGATAATTGTTAGGGCTGCTTTAAAAGAGTAGTTGCTCTTTTCTATTTCTTCATAATTTGAATACATTCAAGAAATGCATTTTTAAGGAATCTATTATTCTCTTAAAGTTACATTCTTTGAGAGAAATAATTATTACATTTGTTTGTCTATGTTCAATTGCTGTCTTTATGTTGTTTTACAATTTTTTTTTTGTCATAGCATAAAAAATGTTATATTGAACTTAAATTAAAACCGATCAAGAAAATATCATGTTATAATTATTGGACTGAATACTCTCTTTGTAAATACAGGTCCAATATCTCAAAAAGTCCCATTTTATCTAAGATTCTTCAGACAATTTCAATATCTACATACATATATTTACATCAATTTAACTCTTTTTCATCAATCACTCTATGAGTAAAACCCCAGTCAGACCAACGAGACAACCCAACAACAAAATGAACAAAATTACATTAAAGATAAAGTTGAGTTCTTAAAGTTAATGTCCTTTGGCAAAACATTAATCTACATTTTCCACACTGCACCCAGGTGAAGTAAATGGGTACCCGGTAGGAAGAAATTCCTTGAATCTTTGAGCGCCTTATCATGGTCGCTCGGCTAAAGTCGGGGTAATAATAGGATTGCAGGGCCCTCAGGGAAACAGTACATAATACTGATGAGGCTACCCTGGGTAAACAAGACATATTATTATTAGTCTGCTCATGCAATTACATTATGGAAGAAACAATCTCAAAGCAATAGACCGTTTCTGTAATGTATACAGATTTATGCACATATATTCGCTGAACACCTAGTGACGAGCTATTCCATTAACCTGCTTTTTATAAATGTGCCTCAATGCTTGGAATCCAGTTTGCATACATTATTTGTTGCTATGTCCGGCAAGCTTTCAGGGTGTTAAGAACAACCTTTGTTTGAAAGGTATGTATACAATTTGCAACATTACCGAAGCGGTCTATTGGTAAAGGTTGATTATACAGTATCTAAGATACTGATGTATGCTGTAAGGTTTTAGAACCACCAAAAGGAGAAGAAAGTGACTAAATCCTGCTGAGAGTCGACATTTGAAGAGCAATCCTTTTTAGGGGACATTTTATCACAATATTTTTTTTCGAACACCCTATCAAATCTTTGACCTTTGACCTTACCATAGAGAGATAGCATGATTGTCGGCACACATGGCAGCCCTTGTCAGAGGCATGCTGGTTCCTAGCCTTAGCCCCAGCCTGCAAGGACTGACTGTCTTCGCACGTCTCAGAGTCCGCAAAGCATATGGAAGATTTGAGGCCTGCAGTTGCCAGCTGTTGGCGAAGACTAAGCTCTCGGTCTCTGTCAATTCAAAATTTAAAAATACACTTTAAAATATTCTTTTTAAGGATATTTGTTAACTATTCAGGAATCTCAACATGTTCTCCTATTACAAAAATTTTTAACAGAAGTCAGGAAAGCCGGTCATGGTTATGTAACATGCTACACATACACGAGTAGATTTAGTATTTTCACCATGTAACTTTAATGTTTAAACCACAGACATACTTCACATTGCTCCCTATTGCAATTAAATTTTCAATTAACCTTGCAAACCATTGACACAGTAAATAAAAATTTGACCAGCCAAATCACTAGTAACCCTCTGTGTACTGAGTTAGACAACATGGAAATTACAAAACAGTGTAAACATATTTTTAGAGAAATATTACCTGGTTTCCAAGCAGTAAATTTGGGTGACGCTAAACACATCTCAGATATATCTTTGGTAATAAGCCAGTTCGTCATTACAATTTGCACATGTGCAGATAAAGGTCATTTGTACCTATAACATTTGACCTCTATATGCTGTCATCATGTGCGCGCCAGTATGATTTTACACGTTAAACAGATGCGCATGCGCATACAGATTGGGTCATATCTGGGTCATTTGTACCATGTATTAATGACGAACTGGCTCATTACTGTAAAATCAGAAAATCACAAACTGTCGGGGCAAAAGCTTTCGTAAAGTGCAGAATTCATATTTCCTGGCATGAAACTCTTGAGAATCTTGAGCATGCGATGCATTCTTTGCAGTTTGGTCATTTCAAGCACACAAAAACTTTCTGGTTGTACAGTAGGATGTGCAAAAGTAGTACCTGGAGGGCATTTCATCAAGTCTCTTGTCGGTGATTTTTACAGACAAATTTTCTCTTAGCCAATCAGATGCAAGGATTTCAGTAGTTTATAACAGTTATTGCAACTTGTCGTTGATGACAATTTTATGAAACAGGGCCCGGGAGGCGCGATGGCTCAGTGGTCTCATAACTCGATGACCCGGGTTCGAAACCAAGTTTGATGCGCTAGTGCCCTCTGGTAAGGCATCAATCCTCATTACCAAGTCCCTTGGAGAGGACTTAAAGCCGTCGGTCCCCTGGTTGCTTACGTAGAAGCATATACATGCTTTCTTAGCAGTCAGGTTAAATAAACCATCAAACCTTTTCAAGCCTTTACCTGATGCGAATGAGCTCTGTCGAAGTTCC